>JACTAT010000197.1:418179-450479 GCA_014526335.1 Chrysaora quinquecirrha | reverse complement strand
TCAAAATATTTTGCTGTGACAGGTAGAATAATTTTTTGAATTTATTTAAAACATTGCCAAAACATTGTTAAAATAAAACATTGCCAGATGTTTTACAACGTTTCCAAACGGTCAAACATTGCTTGTTCTAAATGTTTGACCAACAATGTTTGATCATTAGGCCAGGACGTTTCTCCAGCAGAATGGTCATTCACGTTCAGTCGTGCCTTTTACTTACTATCCCGTATCCCATTTCGCAGAACCCTATTATTTGAATGCGACAAACCTTCCCACCCCCTCCCATTTTAACCCTACCCTTCGAAAATTTGGGGTCAGAGAGTTGGTTACGAACTCCTCCTAACTTATCTATCTCTTTTCATTTTCTCAGCTGATAAAACTCTGAGCACTAACATCCCATCACGTAAACAACACCCCGTATGCAAGGAAAGCGAAATCGAACACAGTGACGTCATCAATAACCGTGGACTCGGACATCTGAGCCCGAAAAATTACACCTTTCTCGGCAACGTACCGAAAATGTCAGATTGTATGGCATTGTGCTGCAGTACAAAACATTGCAACATTGCATACCTGAAGAATTCAAGTTGTTTTGGAGTGACGTGTTTGGATGCTGATAAATGCAGTGTGAAGAACAATACCATAGAGACTGGAACAAAGCTTGCTCTTATGATCAGAAATGAGATGAACAGAAGGGGTGAGATCTAAATAAATGTAATGTAATATTTATAAAAACTGTTTAATTACCTTAAACATTCGAATAAGCACCCACCTTTAGATAAGCCCTCCCCTCGAATAAGCCTCCACCGTAAAATTCATTTTTGCTTTAAAAAAAACCGGTCAGTTACTTTACCGGTTGAAATGCAACAAAAAACACATCAGACATTAGTATATATAGACTAGCAACGCAGCTCGTGTTACCACCATGCTACCTCTTGGGGGGTGCTGTGACAAATCCACGACGAGAATGACAAGTCGGGTGCCCAAGAAACAAATGGATTTAAAACAACGGACCAGCTACTTCACGGGTTGAAATGAAACCAAAAAACACGCTTGCCAACATTACAAATTAGTACAAATAGACTAGCAATGTGGCCCGTGTTACCACCAATCCAGCCCCTGATGGTGCTTGTTATGAGAAATGCATAACTCAGGTCAGATAATGCAAAATATTATATGCTGATTTAGGTTTTTTATTATAAATATATCCTTTTTTTGACACTGTATTGTTAAATAGTTGGCCTTAATTAGCAATTTATGCTATCATTTCTAGCCAACTTTAAGCTCAAGTATTAATAACAACAATAATAATAAAAGGTGCTTGAGAAACTGAAGGATTAAAAAAACAGGTCAGTTACTTTGCGGGTTGAAATGCTACCATAAAATGCAGGCCTCATCAGAACTTAGTATACAAGACTAGCAATGCGACCCGTGTTACTACCAAGCTAGCCCCTGAGAGTGCTTGTTATGACAGATCCACAAGCTGCTCAAGAAACTGATGGACTTTGAAAAAACCAGCCAGTTACTTCATGGGTTGAAATACATTAACTAGCCATGAGGCCATGTTGCTTGTGCATAAAGGCAAAAGAATTTGTGAAACTGTTTGAAAAAGACGACCACCACTCACTTTGCTTAAACAAACTTAAATAACTGAATATAGTAATGGCATACGTTTTCAGAAGTGTCAGCTTATAGTGAAACAGTTTTGAGACTTGAGGAGGAATTTCAAACAACTTGCTTCGGGGAGTATCATAAGCAAATTAACTTCAAGATATATGAACTGGAATAAGATTCAAGAGATGTAAGTTAGAGGTATTTGAGAGTAGTAAACTACAAAACAAATAACTTTGAAGGGATCAGATTCCAAAACAAATCTGCTTTCAAGAAGTGTTAACTGCAAACAAACTAGTTCCAAGACATTTCAAAAGTTACAAAGTTACTTTCGATCGGTTTCAATAGGTGCCAAAACATATTGAGCTCCACAAAGAGCAGACAGTTATACGTCAGATATACTCGTACGTTAGTTACTCATCAAGCAACCAGTTAGAGTGGCATTCCCACATAAATCTCATTGGGGAAAGTACTCGTCAAAATAAAAAGCTACTATATAACATGCAAGTCTTAAAAAGAGCTTTGAAACGTTTCAAGAAAAACAAACGATTCAAATATCTCCAAATCACGTAATTTCACTCTCTAACCATCTAATAAACATTTAATATACTGGCTCGAAACATTTCATAATTATAATATATACAACTTTCACCTTTCAATAAGCATAAGGTGCTTTTACATACATATAACTTTGCAACATATTGACAGCTTTATACAGTTGGTTTGACGTACATTATATATACAGCAAACGTTCATCATAAGGAGTAAAGAATATCAAAATTGTTTTTATCATTTCAGTTTATGTCACTGCATACCTGGTGGTAGTTGTATGTGCATTCGGGGCAGCATTGGCTGGCACAGTTTGGGCAGTTTTCGTTTTTTACAAACGGTGAGTCGCTTCTTCGTGTTTTGATGGTTTAACAATCATCCCTTAAAACATACTTCTGAGGCCATCCAAATAGAACGGTTCATCGATCTCGAACCTAAAAAATTACACCAAAAGATATTCAGATACGGATTGCAAACGTTTGAATGTAACAAGAAAATAAAACACTTGAAGTTTCAAACATTTCTTAAATTACTGAAGAATCGGGTAAAAAATGACCCGGTAACTCTTAGGGCGTATTTGTTTGGTCGCATTCCGTTTTCAGCAGACGACTTCTTTTTTTCGGTAGATGTCGAATCTTTTTTTTTGGTACCGTCTTCTGAAAACGGCGATTTGGCAGGCATCCAAAACCTTCTGCCCCCGAAGCTGGAAGGTTACGCCGACATCGCAAGGAATCTCTTTCTCAATGTTGAATAGTAATTTCATAGTTAACTTCAAACCTTTAGAGATGATGTAATCTTGTAAAAAAGCTGTTCAAGTTGAAAATAATGCTGTATAAGGTAATTTAGAACGAAATGTTTACTCAGTTGGTCTATTGGTCTATCTAGTCTCCTCTACTCTCACAGTTCACAACAAAGAAAGCGCTCACTATATCTGGTTTGAAATGTTTTTCAATTTCGCGGGCAACCCTTTAGAAATCATCGGCATCCCTTAAGAACGGCGCATGCTCAAACAAATTTCACAAGTGTGGCAACCAAGGAAACGGAAGCCTTGCTAGATCTGCCTACGATTTTCGGCAGCCGTGTTTTTTTGGTAGACGAAACTTTTTCCTGCTAAGTCTACAGTTTTCAAACTTCGGAGAGTCTGCGAAAAACAGGTTACCAAAAAAATACGCCCTTACAGACGAGTTGGTATACACGTGTCTGCCCGGGGAATGGGTTTGTTTGCTATATTTTGCCCGGTTTATGGGTCATGTTCTATGAAGTTTCGCCCGGTTTATATGGGTCAGTTATATTTTCCCTGGTCACGGGTATGCTACAATGAAGATTTTCCGAAGTTTTGGTTAAACGTTAGCTGTTCAATGCAGCAGTGGATGAAGTATCTATTTGCTGTCCGTGCTGTCTATGACTTCTCGTTATTACCACATAAAAATCTTTACCATGGTGTATATAGTATTCTTAAAAGGATTCTTTGAAAAAAGATTGCACCGGTTTGTCTCCAAGACTCAAAGACAATGCCCTTCCTGTTTACAGGGTTACCTTTTCAAAATCTTGTAATGGTTATGGATCCACGTTCATCCTCTGGATCTTTAGAGGCACACGTGTACTAACCCCAAAATATGAGTAGGTCCTCCCCTCGCATAAAAACAAGCACTACAAGGACAAAAATCGGTAAACCACAAATAACAGGGGTGGGAAATTTACGCCCCATCTGCAAAGAAAACACATCGTCGTTCAAAAGCCGACGCAGGAGAAGCATTGAAATGAGACTTATATAAAATGAGCAAAAATAAACAGTTTATAGAAATTATGAAAATTCATCTGAATACAGGTATTCAAGTACTCGAACCGATGATTCTGAAGAGGAGGGTGAATTACTGAAACAACCAAAGGTATATTTATCTTCATATGCTTTATGTGTGGCTAACTAGCTGTTTACATAGCAAATGAAGTACTGTTCCGACGGTGGCCAGGACCAGATTTTTCCGCGATAAGCAACTTTTGTCGTTCAATACAACCATGCGAATTCACTTAGACCGTAAATTTGGAATTAAGCTAGCAATGCAAGCGAATTTGAGAGAAATGATAAAAATAGATTCAGTAATTATTTTACATTAGGTACTGTTCAAATTATACACCAAACGTATACTTATGCAGGGGCAGTGCCACGGGGTGGGCTTGGAAGGACATATCCACCCTACTTTTCTCAATAGTGATCTTTTAGTTCGTCTAGAAACGACAACAAATTGTTGGGGGGTGGGATATCAAAAGCAGCAGGCACATCTAATATACTCAAACATGAAAGTTACGTTAACCAGTGACTTTGAACAACTTTCAATCTTTATATATTCCCGACAAAAGCGCTGTAAATATTGTTAATAAATATTATTGATTTACAGGTTTACTGAGGATGCGCAGATTGAATGGATCAGATGAGGTGATGAAAACTGATCAATAACCGCATATCAACTAGCTAAGCTCTAATGGACTTTGAAAAGCATTCAGAGCAAAGAATTGTGGGAAATGTAAAGGAGACCGGGAGGGAATCTTCTAACCCTGAACCAAACTGAGCTTTAATCTTTTACTAGCGAGTAGAGTAGAGTCAGAAATGTAGAGGAATAGCTATAACCTAGAGCCGCACTTTGGGCGCCCTTCCGTTTTTCATATTATTCTTCTTTAGCTGATAGAGTAAAGACGTTAGCAGAGAACACGGAATGCCGAAACCACATAAACTAAGGCACTGGACAAACGATCAAATATTGTAGGGCAAATATTTCAAATTTGCTGCACAACAAATTTAAACATTGCTTGACAAGCCAAAGTAACAGAATTTGTGTCGTGATGTTTTTGAAAACGTCCAAAAACACTTTTTGCTTGATGCAAACAAAAAATGTTGGACGAGCAATGCTTTTGGTCGTGGCCAAACTGTCAAACATTTTGCTTGACAAGCAAATATTAAATGATGGACCAACAATATGCAGGGGCGCAAATCGAAAAATTATTGGGGGGGTGTCATGAAGTGGGACCGAAGGGTATTGGTCTTTGTGTGCCGAAAAGCGCACCCACCTAGGGGGTTCGGGGCATGCTCCCCCGGAAAATTTTGAAAAATTGGGTTGCTAGAATCGCTCTGGTGACCATTTCAGGACTCTTTTAATGTATTTTTTGCGCAGCCCAGCTGTTGAAGAAAACCTAAGAAACAACAAGTTTTGTCAAAATTTATGTCGATGTTGTCGCCTGACGCCCGGAATTGTCCAGAAACATAAAAAATAAGGCCAGAAATGGCTGACACAACTTGTCTTTGTTGTACAGCTAGGCATCTCCTGACTAACGGCAGTATTGACTACCAATACATTGTACTGTCATGAAGGGATTGGGTTGCAATTGGCCGAAAGTTGTCCCGCCTAGCTGCTCTGGCCCTTTTGTTTGCTAATTTGTTCTTTCAAGAAAACATCATCACTATCTCCTGCTATGCAAAACAGCGTGGTGAATTAAGTTCAATGTTCAATGATCTGCATGAGAGCAATTTTTTACCGATTTTTCTTTGGGTTTCGGGTACAACTCTGTTTATTACTATTGAAAATGGAAATAATTTAGTTCAGAGCCGGATCGGGACCGACTTTATCACTATAAAGTAGCTACTGGGACCGGTTGACAAAATTATTGGTTCACACCCCACACCCCCTCATTTGCGCCACTGCTAAACAAAATTACGCTTTTTTCGTATAGCGTAAACGTTGCAACAGGCAGAATGTCTGCGCACACCCATTCACACCCCCTTCTCGTACATTTGCGCCCAACATAGCGAACATTTATTCCTTTATATCGCCGTTTTCTACGCACATTAATAGAAAATGCTTAGAGCCCAAATGCTTATGATGCCAAATTTTGAGCTCCTAGACAGAGGCATTAAGCAAGGTAAGACTTAACCCCCTGAAAAGTTCTGAATTGGCACATTTTTATGGAATGCAATGAATGATTATCAGGAGGCAAAGTCATGATATAATTCATTCAACTCAAATACTTACCAGATTATTGACTGCTTTATCAAAATGTGTAAATCCTCTTGGCTGTGACTGCAGGTGAGTAGACAGGCTCAAGCCAATGTTGCAACAGGAAGAAGAAGCCAATTAAAGCAAACAAACAAGCTAACGAGAACAGGACTATACTTGAAATGAATAAACGATCCACGTCCTAAAACAAGAAAACACAAGTTAGGGCATGGAAATTTGGTCTCAACAGGACCATAATCCACAGGCCTATAGCAAAAGCCAAGTCAAGTTAAAAAAGACCGATTTGTTCCAGTCAAGTCAAGTTGAATTTTAAGTCCAGTCAAATCCAGTCTAGCAAAGTCAAGCTAGGTCAAGCTTAGCCCAGTCTAATTAGCGTGAGTTGAGTCAAGTTGAGCAAAGTTGGGAAAAGTCAGACTTGAGTTCAGTCACGTCGAGTCATGTTGACCTGAGAAAAGTTTAATCAAGTGAAGTCAGGTCTAGTCAAGTCAGCTGGAAACAAGTCAAGTTAAGCCAAGATGAGTTGAGTCAAGTCAAGTCTTTTCAAGTGAAATAAAGTCAAGCCAAATAAAGGCAAGTAATGTAAAGTCAAGTCAAGTCAAGCTAAGTCAAGTCAAGTCAAGCTAAGTCAAGTCAAGTCAAGCTAAGTCAAGTCAAGTCAAGCCAAGCTAAGTCAAGTCAAGTCAAGTTATTCAAATTGAGTCAAGTTGAATCAAGTTAAAAGTTGGGTTGAGTCAAGCTGAGTTGAGTTGAATAAAGTTGAGCTGAGCTGAGTCAGCTCAGAGTCACGTTCTGTCAAGTCAATTAAGTTGAGTCAAATCAAGTCCAGTGTAACTGCCTTTAGTACAAAATCAACTCTTTGCCACAAGAAGCTCTAAAGCCCATGCAAACAGTAAACTAAGTGGTCTTTTCTAATGTTAATTGTAGGTCAATTTAGATTCGAACGTATCAATAATAATAATCTAACAATAAAAAGTTAACCTGGTTTTGATTTTGTGATAGCAATTCTTCATTTAATGTCTTCCTTGGATAAAATACCAAAACCAGTGTTACAACTATCAGTAACAGAACCAATGGTATTATACCATTCCTATAAGGTACAAATTGAATAAAAAATAAATAAAGCAGAACATGACTCAAATATTCAGCTGATACGACTCAGGAGTTTTAGTCAACTCACCCCATTTCCAACTTGCCCCTCTCCAACTTACCCCACCTTAAAAGTTAGCTTGGCCTACCTTTGAAGTCAACTTGCCCCACTGAAGTATGAATGAAGGCAGGTTTACAAAGCCATTTTTTGCCAACATAAAAGTTTTAAGGTGTAATCGCTGCACCCCCATAACTCCCTTTTATCATGCTGACAGACTCAACTCAGTTAATCATTTTCTATCCTTAATTAAATGGCGAGTGAGTTGACGTGAAAGCTGAGGTGAGTTGACTTGACAGATTGACCCTGTTAAGGTAGAACAAGTTGGAAGTGGAGCAAGTTGACCTGGGTACCTGATTCCGAGAGGGTTTCAGTTTTTGCTTTTGGCTTTTAGTGTTTCTTTGGGTTTTATGTGTAGGCAAAGCATTTCATTTTTTTTTGCATGATAAGGTCAGGGGTAGGTTCAAAAAGGGTGTCAATACAGCTTCTGCATTTCAATATCTATCAGCATAGCTTTTCGATTTCCAGTACGGACATGAACATGACAACAATCAGCCAAAGCAAAACTGCACTCCTACCAAACCAGGTTGGAAAACATGCAAGTTTTAGCCAAGACGTCATTGCGAGCAGATTGGGAAAACAATAGGCTAATTAACATGACAATAGGTCAAACAATAGGAGAGGTGCGAGCAAGGGGGAACAAGTTTTCCAACCTAGCTACCGAAGATTCTTTTCTTTTCATCTCAGGATGCTCAGTGCAGTGATTGCACCTTGTGAAATTTAACACAAAACTTTAGCTCAGCATCTTTGCTAAAACAGCACATCCTTTACTTAGCCAGGTACGTGTGTGACTTGACATCAAGAAAAATAAGACTTTCTACTTACTTTATGGTCTCTGATGCTCTTGACATAAGAAAAGTAGTAATCAGTCCAATAACCCATATCAAAATCAATGAAAATAGACCAGAACCAATGCCAAACACAAGCCCCATTTCAGATTTTGGTTTTGCTCACGTTTTGCTTTTGGAGAATCAGAGTGAAGTCAAATGCGTGCTGCCAGCAGAACAGAACGCCAAAATAGTGATCATTTATCGCTTTAAATCATAACAATATAGTTTTCAAGTCTGTTGACCACCACAATGATCACTTATCTGCATTTCTAGCCAACATTACTAGGTGCTTTGGAGATCCAGGCCATCTTGTTGTTTGATCTTCTTGATGCCTAGGCCTGGCATTAGACTTATTACCTGAGTCCCCTGTTATCGCTCATGAGACCGAGGCCAACACTAAAATGAGATCGCTCAAACTAGTTGTAGCGGGGTGTTGGTGTGGTGGAGGAGCGGAAACTAACGACTCAAGCAATAAGTCTAGCCTGGCATTAATGTTTCAGTTCACTCCTTTGAATTGGTTGGTTCTTTTGAGATTCGACGAGAATCCCTAGATTCGCTCCCAGTCTTTTTCTCTTGGTGTCATGCGTCAGGCCCCGCGAAACGATCAAACAATATCAAACACTTGAAACACGAAACACGTAACGAAACATTGCTTGACAAGAGAAAATACACAAAATTTTTCTCGCAAAGTTTGAAAAGGTTCAAAACATCTTTCCTTTATGCAAGAAAAATGTTGGTCGAGCAATGTTTTGCGACTCATTGCCGACCAAACAGTGAAACATTCTGAAATACAAACTTTTAATGTTTGATAAACAATGGCTGGTCGTTTTATCAGAGGAGCCGGACACACCTTTTTAGCATGCGCATAAAAGTTGGCCAACCCGCACAAGAAAATTTGCTTATACACTGTTTCTTAAATAAGCAACTGGACTTCTGGTCCAGCCCTAAAAGTTGCTTAACGTAACTGGTCTTTCAGCCCTCACAGAATGACTGGGTACGTCCTAAAAACCCTTTTTTGACTCTTTTCGTGCTGTTCAATGTAACTGACGAGTTTGCAATGATGTGTTGTATTTTTTTCTTGTTAGTAAAGTAGACCATGTATCTAATGATATAGTGTCTTATTAAAAAAAAGTATTAAGAAAGCTATCTCAACAAAAAATTTGAACGAATCTCAGCCCTAGTTGTTTATTGCCCAGTTGCTTATTAAAAGAAAAGTTTACCCCGGTTTGGCGGACTTCGTGCGAAGATTCTGTCATTTGTGTTACCAAAAGCAAAATATTCAACGTGCATGCGTTGAAGAACGCATTTTTCCCGGGGACAAAGCGGATGCGCGTTGTCTTGCCAAGTCACAAAGGCATAAACCACTAAGAAACGGCGTGATCAAAAAACACCCGAACAAGAATTTGCTCGCAAGTGCAGTAACTTGCTTGCCTTGGGCAGAAACTACTATATTCCATACATTAAAGGCTCTTTCCTTTTGGCCACGAATGGCAAATTCCTTACAGTAAAGCTATGGCTAAACTAGGGGCTTGTCGCGGGCGACACTGTATTCGGCGTGCGAGTGACAAGCGAGAAGCGAGCAACTTGTCCCGCAACTCTATTTCATGTCGCGGAGACAAGAAATGTTCCTGTTGTCTCCCATTGCGTGTCTCTTGCTACAAAGTTTGTCACGCGCTACAAAATTTCCGAGATGGCTAAATGTTCTTCGAGGGGAAATCAATGTCGCGCGTGATATGTCTCCTAGTTTAGCCAGGCCTCAAGTCCGGCGCGCACGGGATATTTTTCCTGAAATAAGCGTCAGCAGCGGCGGATATTATAGGCGCTTTACGGGTTATGCGCACCAGTTTGTTAGTTTGTCGGAAATTTTGCAATTTCCTTTCAAACGGCACAAAACTGCATATTTTCCTGCGACTGAAAAAGCCCTGCCTGGTTAGGGATATAGTAAAAGAGAACAAACAAATTAAAACACAATTTACTCTCCTTTTTCGCATTTCATGTTCTATAAATACTTCGTTACTAATCAGACAGTTTCCAAGGAAATTAGAAATAGGAAAACCAAAAGCATACAATAATTATGAGATTGTTAGCTTGTAATAATTTAACATAAATTAACATATAGCATAACAGTTTCATGTCAAATGGCTACGCAGTACACAAAGTATAATCTAGTAACTTTTTGGTGGAGGCTAAACATGTCTCTCGAATTGTCTATAGTTCCTCGAAGACTTTGTTGGAGACTGTCTATATTTTAGAAATATTTTCAGTGTCGAAAATCAAAATTTCGACAATGCCCTCACCCTTGTTTCACAAAATTTGTCGGAATAGCCAAGTTGGTAGACTTGCTCCAAGTGTAGTTTTCATTTGATCAGTGTTGTTGGAAAACAGTACCTTTGGTAACCACTGCGAGGGCGTACATAATAGAGCTCCTTCGCAGTAGTGGCAACAATGTGCTGCCCTCCCACCGAATGAATAAACAGAAAACAGACTTGGAGCAAGTCTATCAAGTTGGCTTCTTTATAATAGACTTATGACAGTAAGTGCTACTCTTCGGAAACACCAGCAATAACCTCAAACAGCTACAACAACCTAACTGATGTTTCCACAGAGTGATTAGACTCACTACAGGAGGCTCTAATAAACGATCCCCCTCGCTTGATTTGTCACATCGAGCTAAGTGGTGGGACTTATGTAGTGAGTCTACAGAGTGAAGATATCAAATATCGAATGAACTTTCCTATACTGAACTTTTGAGCGGAAAAAACTTTTTCTCTTTTAATAGAAATTCACTCTTTTAAGAACACTTTAAGATTAAAAGAGTAAAAGCAAAGAATGAATGACTACCCTAATATATTAGCCATCTAAATGACAATTTATAGCATTGAAGTAAAATCAGACATTGTCTGAAATTAAAATCATATGAACAGATAAATTTCCATAAGGAATAGTTAAGAAAAAAAGCTAAGTAATCGACAAAATTAAGGTTTCATCTTCTTTATGTCATAACCATAACACTTCGTATCAAGGTCAAATTAACGTTGGCGTTTTCAAATCTAAACACTCCGAAATGGTGCCATTTTGGCTTCCTGTTACGCTGAAAGCTTTTTGTAACAGGCGAGAAATGCAAAACGTTTTGCGCGACGCAGAAGGATAGGAATGATTTGACAGGGAATGGGTGAAAACCGGTCTGCCTCTCTGCGGGTTGGGGGGGGGAGAGGTACCAGATAGGCAAACGTCTTATAGAAAGAGGGTGTTCGGGACACAAAAGGCATATAAATTCACAGAAGGATACATAAAAATGTGCCATCTAGGTAAACGATAGCAGGTTTCTAAAAAGGGTCGAATCAGATAGTGTTTTATTAAGACCCCGTTTGCACGGAAATGCTAGTAAAGCGATTCCATTTGGAAGGATCCGTTTACGTGTAAACGCAATATACCCATGTACTGTACCCAAAAGGTACGGATCTTAAGGATACGTTCCCGGGTAGATGCAATGAAATTGCAGCCATGTAACGTACCCGGAAAGTACGGATCTTGATCCAAAAAGCAATGAAATTGTACTCATGTATTGTACCGGAAGGTACGGATCATTAGGATCTGTATCTTTTTCTCTCGTGCAAACGGAGTCTCGGCTGGCACTTGGAAGCCTGGATATGGTTATGACTTTAACAAGAACGTCTCTTGGTTCAGCCAGCTGCTCACATAAAGAGATGGCAGCTCAAGACTTAAGCTGAAAAAAGTGACGAATTTTCACGGAAATGTTGGTTAATCAAACAGAACAACCCGTTTATTAAACGGATCTTCATAGCGTAACAAACATAGCGTAACATAACATAACTAACAATCCAAAACGTAATCTCATTAGACATTAGAGTTTAACACTAAAAACTGGAGAAGCTAAATCTAGGTGGTGAAAGCTAACACGGCTTAAAATGAGTGATCTAAGTCCAGGAAACCGGACTTTCATGCGATAATGTAGTAGCTACGTAGAGTATGGATAATAACCTTAAGCATAAAATTAGAATGCTTATAGATCTCTCAAAGCTATAGTATAGACTTTTTCAGTCCTTATGGTGTGGCGAGCCTACACCGCCGCACCAATTGGTGCTTAATTTGTAGACTTATTACAGGTGTCCCAGTTGTCACTGAAATCAACTTATGTTGTTGTTAGTATTGTTGTTGTTTTTGTAAAGAGGTATTGTTAGTAATTAGTATTGTTGTCGTTGATTTAGACTCAGTGAGCGGAAACTGCTGAGACTCTTGTAATAAGTCTAATGACATGTCTACATTTTGAGATTTCATTCACACATAAATTTGTGAACAGAGTTCCACAGGTTCGAAACCCTATAAGTCTAAACCCATAGCAATAACAATACAAAACCCAAATCCAATGGGTACCATTGAAGGCACTCTAGCTAAACAGAACACTGGGAATAGAGTACCCCAAATCAACAGCATATGGCTTTCTTACTAAAAGTCTGTATAACAAAGCACAAACAACAGTGGTAATGTGTGCCAGCTTGGAGAACCATAACCAGACGGCATTCTAGCTACAAAGCAGTCCAGCTGTAGCACAGCACAGGCAACAATCCTGGACAAAATACGGAGAGCCGATCCGCAACGAAACTGCAAGACTTAGGAATAGCCATCACTGCCCCACTCTCAAACATTCATGTAGATTAACTGTTTGGAACGATTAAGGCAGGACAAGAGGCGAGCAAGGCACATATGTCTCATCGCACAAATAGACCATAGCGCATGGAGACAATACCAGGAGGTGACCATCACAGAAGGAGATCATGGCACAAATAGACAATGGCATGAAGAGACAAAGGCATGAAAAGACCAGGGCATAAGGGACTGTGGCACGACATGACTGTGGCAAACGGTGATCGAACAAGCGGTGTGGCAAACGGTGATGGCACAAGCAATCATGGCATAAGAAGACCATGACATAGGGATGCCAGACACGGGAGATCATGGCAAAAAGGAGACCAACATCGCATTGAGAAACTTAGACAAAAAATAGACCATGGCTCAAAAAGAGACCACGTGAAGCAAGACCATGATAAGCGAAGAAATTGGTATGAGGATATTGCAGCAAGGAAGAGGCCATCGGACGAAATGGCACAGAGACCAAGACAAAAAGAGGCCACGGCTCAGAGAGACCAGGCGAGATAAACCATAAAAGAAGAAATTGGTATGAGGATATTGAGTAAGGAAGAGACCACGGCAGAAGAACAGGAAATAGCACAAAGAAACCAAGACGAGAAGAGACCATCAAGACGAGAAGAGACCATGACCCAGAGAAATCATAAGAAGAAGACCAACAGAGAAGAGTAGGAGGAACTACGATACTTTGAGGTCCAGCAATATGAAAACAGCAAAATTTTGAGTCCTCTTCAACAAGTGAAGAATTTTTCTACTGAGGCTGTAGGCTGCTGGATTTCCATATTTTGTCCAAGATTGCAGTTGGCTCCTTAAAAGTCGGTGATAAAGAACCCCCACCCAAGAAATATGGACAAATCGTCCAAAAAAAGGTTGAGAGCTACAAGCAGATCAGCTTCTAGTCTCAAACAACGTTCCCTGCAATAAATTATAATGCTTGAAACAGCAAACATATATACTTGAATACTGGCAAACAGAGCAATCTTATAAATTACAAATATTAAATTACAAATAATAAAATCAAAAACCCTCTTATTCTTTACCTTAAAGCTAAATTACAACTAAGTTAATCATTAATAACTGAGGAAATATAACGAAATTTCTTTAAACAAATCTTGAACAGCTAAAGTGAATGATTTAAAACGCAGGGGGAAATGTGTCTCTACAAATGGAGGATGGCAAGAGTTGCCAAAGCTCTAAGAGACCAGTGGCGTTGCCAGATACCTAACATTGGAGAATACCTAAAGAAACCTAATGCCAGATACCTTACATTGGAGGAGCAAAAAGCCGTGATCAAAGGAAATTAGGGCGTGGTTTTGAAGAAAACTAACCAGATCATTTTTACATGAGAATAAGCCTACATATCAGATTGAAGGGGCGGCTGCTCCCACTACCCCTGGAGAACCCAGTGCCAGCAATTCGGGATGTTCTGCTTTTGAGATAAGGCTTCCACCACCTGGCCTGAGAAATTATATGATACCTTCATTCCCAAGGAAAATGTCGGTAACGTAATGCTACTGCATGGGTTTTCCGCCTTTTGTGCCTCAACCAATAAAACGGCCCAGAGCAACTGATTTCAAAACTATTTTGAGATCATGGGTTTGAGCCGAGAGCGAAAAACATGATTTACATGTTCTTTTGACAACACTCCTGTCAGCTGAGTAACAAAGGATCAACTAGACTCACTACACGAGTCATGTGGCTGTTGAATTGAACTGCAGGATGCCAAACAAGACCTATTACTTGAGCACCAGTTATCGCTCATCAGACCGAGACTAATACCAAACCGAGGTCGCTCAAACTGGTTTCAGCGTCCTAGCATTTAAGCATTTATTTCAATAGCGATAACTACTACTCAGGTTATCAGTCTAATGCCAAACAACTAAAACGAAAAATATTAGTTCAATTCAATTCAATATGACAGAGAGAAAGAGACTTGTGTAGCAAGTCAAGCGGTTAACCAAGCCACAAAAGAGGGCTCTGAAGGGACCCACGGTCATGAATAGGATCAAATACATAATACTTTAAATTGATCCAATGGCTTCTCTACAAGAGAATTTAAATGTATAGCTATATTTTTTATTTATTTATCTATTTATTTTATCGATTACTATACGCAAATTACAATAAACAAAATCTGATGGTGCATGCGCAGTGTATGGATAAATGATATGCAGCATGATATGCCGAGGGTCGTTTAAGAGGGTGACATGTTCTCCAGTTCCCTTGAGAAAACTCCCTGGAATTTCGAAGGATTATTTTTCAGATTGATAGTCAAACGGATTGATAGGGAGGATTTTACCTGATCCCTGATCTCTGTGTCCCTTG
Source organism: Chrysaora quinquecirrha (assembly GCA_014526335.1). NCBI lineage: Eukaryota > Metazoa > Cnidaria > Scyphozoa > Semaeostomeae > Pelagiidae > Chrysaora > Chrysaora quinquecirrha. The sequence continues at coordinate 435,288 of JACTAT010000197.1, read as the reverse complement.
TTCCCTTTTCATTTTTGCCACGTTTTCCCTTGCTCCTTGGATACATTTCGCATGACCCCATGCTCCCTAAAACCCCTAAACGACCCTCTTAGCTATTTAGAAAATACTGGAACTTTTTCAAAACGCCCTATTCTACCTACTTATAAAGAGCCAAAGTTAAATGGCCCCTCCCAGAGAACATGGGTCGCTAAGTAAATGGGGTGGGGCATTGTTAACCATGTAAAAGGTGTAGAAAATCATTAATATGGGTGTGGGGTTAAACTTTCAAATACATACTTTCCGTCTGGGAGATTTTTAACCAAATAATAAAATTTTAGGCTTAATTTGTTGGCAAACATCTATTCTTGGCAGACCCCCCCCAAATTATGAAAACCGAAGACGAAGCAGGAAAAAGCTTCATGTACCAAAAACATGGCGGTAGAAAACGGTAGGCTGATTGAACAAACTGCAAATTCTTCTAGCTAGTTCTTTTCGAAATCTAGCGAAAAGAAAAGGCGTCTGCCGAAACCAGAAGGCTACCAAACAATGCGCCATATGTTTTGAGAATTTCTGGTATCCCCCCCTTACGAGGGCCCATCCCGTATATCTCGTGTTATGTACCCCCACCAGGCCAGATAAATGCTAAAATTTTATATCATCCTAAGAAACCTTAGGCAATGAAATATACATCGATTCGATATCAGTAAAAGGAAATACATTGGAACCACCTATAGCGGACTCCTAAAACGCGTCCTAACAACGAACAAATATTTCCGCCAGAAGGTTATTGGTAGAAACGAACCTTATACAGCAGACGCCTCTTTACACGTGTCCGCTGTATGGTTACACCCGTGGTTACGCTGTAAAAGAACCTCTATACATCGGACACTTTTCTACAAATGGCAATGACAACGGATTCACAGGTGTCCGTTACATGGAGGTTGCACTGTGGAAGCAAACCTCTATGCAGCGGACACCTCTCTCAAAGTGGCATTGACATTGGTCACACAGGTGTCCGATATATGGAGGTTCAACTGTAGAAACAAATCTCTCTACAGTGGACACCTCTCTCAAAGTGGCATTGGCATTGGTCACACAGGTGGCCGTTATAAGGAGGTTACACTGTAAAAAGACCTCAATACAGCGGACATCTCTCTACGACTGTCAATGACATCGATCACACAAGTGGCCGTTACATGGAGGTTCAACTGTAGAAATTAATCTCTTTACAGCGGACACCTCCACAACTGAAAATAGCATTGGTCACACATGTTTCCGTTTTATGGAGGTTACAATGTTCTAAAAACAAAACAAGCAAAAAACCTCTAACAAACACATTAATCAATATAGATACACCTGACCTGAAAAAACGTTTATAGTTAAGAATGTCGACTAAAATACCTGGTTATGTGCTTACATAAAAAACTGTGATCAACTAAGAACAAGCCAAAAGCAGCAGTTATAACTAGTTTAAAATACGACAAACATGTTAGTCACTTGCCTGGAGATCTCTGTAATGTTTTCGTGTGAGCATCTACATGTCCAGTGTCAGATATAAGGTGTTATTAGGGACCAGCAGCTGATTTGACAGGGCTGTGAAATGAGAAATATATTATTTGCTTTACAAAAGCTGATAAAAACGGCCTAGAAGACAATGGCTTAGTGGGAAAATTTGGAAGAACACCGATAACTCGAACTGGGAGTCAACCTTGCCCCAAGGCCCAAAACGCATTTCCTCGAATCTCAGCCGTCAACCAATAAACCAAACTGGGCCCTGGTACCAGCCAAAAAATCTGCTATGGCCTAGGCAACAAAACATTCAAGCAATAGGCCTATTTCAGTATGAAACTATGCAGAAACTGTGACGGCAGCCAATCACACTCCGAAATGGCAAAGGCAGTACGGAGGTCTAATATGGACCGCGGAGTTTTACATGGGGGCCCTATTCACACTTTGGTTTATGGAGAGTATACTGTTAATAGAATTAATAGAACATGAATATTTTTTGAGTGGTATAAGATTTCAAAAGTGCGAAAAACAGCGAAAACATCTCTGCATATACTTAAAAGCTTTTCTCGTCTTCTCCTCCTAGTATGAACGTCAGAGACAGACCGAAACAATTGCTTAATGCGGAATTTATACCAACACGCGGACCATAACACACCAATCATAATATATAAAAGGTCCAAGTGAGAAAAGCAACTCTTTCTGTATAGACAGAACCGGCCTTTTGGTTTTGACGTGAATTGTTTCGATTGTTTCGAACAGCTGTTTCGGTCTGTTTCTGACGTTTATAGACTGACGAGTGTCTTACGAAAAAAGCTTTTAAGTATGCCGAGAGATGTTTCCACTGCTTCTCACAATTTTAATAGAACGTCTTCACATACCTTCCCTGTTTCAGTTTCTGCCTCACTTCTCTAATCTTCATCTGCAAACTCCATTTGGTGGGAAAGATGTGTTCATGTTCAGCTTGAAATTCATGTGTTGTCGAATCCTTCGGATAGTAACCATGTTTATTGAACAATTGAAGTACAAGATTCCGTCTGTCATCTAATACCTTACGATTTGACGTAACTGGCGATATTGCGTCACTATTCGAACTCGAATTAGCTACGACAGCAGCCGAAACAGAAGGCAACGAAGACGCAAGTGGATGGGAGATCTCTTTGATGTCTTGACTCTGGCTTGCGACATCTGTCAGCAACGCCAAATTGTCCTTAGGACGTATGTCTGACAAATTTTCTGGGCAATACTTAGGCAGTTTCTCGAAATGCTCTTTGAATTTCACTTCTGCAAGAACTCTGCAAGGTACGAACAAATAAAACGCATTAAGTATGAAGGACGCCCAAAACAATATATATTTGCCATGAATGGCGAACAGTGGGATAGATTTTTCCACAAGTGGAATACTATAACAGATGGGGTTCGAACCTGGATTGCATGAGCAAAGGGCCAACCAAATACTTAATGGTATTTGTTTATCTTTAAAAGAAGTCTCAGATTAGTACTAGAAATTCCTTAAGTTTTTGCCTATCTGAGTATTACCTTCCTATAAAGTACTTCCTCATAAAGCATGCATGTATGATACGATCTTATACGAAACAATGCGCGACACAATTGTTGACTAACAAAACAAAATAATTGTAAAATTCTTTAGTTACCTCTCCATTCCGTCATCTCTTTGCCTCTTCAGAACAGCTTTATTAGGACTTGAACACTGCGAAACGCTTTCCATTTCCATATAAGTAGGACTACCATTTTTCAGGATTCCTTCACGCGGGAAGAACATGTTCTTGTCAACAAAAGCTCCAGGGCTTGAAAGCGGTGTACTCCGGCGGAACGGCAGCTGAATTTTCCATCAAACCTTTTATCTGCGACTGCGCTGCCGGAAACGAGAGGCATGTGAAACGCTGTTGTTGTTGGAATTATTGGAGTATGTGCGCGACGTTTGTAGTGATGCGGATTGGCAAAATCATGAAGCTGTGCCGCGCGGTCACTGTATTCTGCGACGCTTTGCGGCATTCCGTCAAAACTATGAGCTCTTCTGGGCAAGTCATCAGTGAAGAACTCTCGATAATCCGTCTGTCGTCTACCGTAGCTTTCAAAAAAATCGGACACTCTTTTCGCAGAACTGTTGTCTCTGGTTGGATAAAGAGGCGGTGGGTTGAAAGCATGTTTCGCTTCACCAATGTGTTGTTTTGGCTTTAGAAGCTCAGAGATAGAATGGTTCGACCTGTATGAAGTTGATGACGCTGTTAAATCTGATTGTTGCGTTTCAGCTTCCTGCTCAGCCGTCGCTGGATGATTGATTAGTCTATCTGTTGCAGAACTCCCATGCTTGTTCATCGCCCTATTTATGAACGAACGAGAAAGCCCCTGCTCACTGTCCATGTCAAGCAAAGTCGCTTCGCCTGTGAATGTCATCTTTTTCTTGATCGGTCTCTGAATGAAACTATGCTGGCTTGGCTGCAGCTGACCACTCACTCCAACGATTTTAACAGGAGAGTAAGGTGGTGATTTGTCATTTGAACTGTTTGCTGAAGAATGATCAATCGGTGTGTTCATACCATATGTCTCATTATCAGAATTATCAGACTCTTCGGTGACTCGTTCTTCACATTCCAGTTGAACCTCGCTGGCTTCACTTGGCAGTTTCATAGAGGCATCTTTCTTGTCCTTTCTTGAAGACTGCAAGGATGCAAAAGAACAATTGACTAACATTATAATATTGTACGGGATAACAGGATAAGACATCAGAAATACCGTAAAGCTTGATCAGACAAAAGTTCCTAAACTAAGGGCGTATTCTTCTGAACCTGCAATACCTTCGAAAATTCGCAAACAGAAAGCTTCCAAAAAACAGAATCCATGATTTTCAAAAAAAAAATTTGGAAATCCGAAAATTTTCGCGCTAAAATTCTTGCTTACGTCGTCTCCAGACCCTTTGTCGTGGAATGTCTCCTGGCAACTGGTAAAATGGCAGTCTCGTTCAAACTTCAAACCGAAAATCTCTAGAAAAAATCTGCTTTTGATGGCAGAAGGTTTTGGAAAGCTCCAAAACCCAACCGGCCTGTATCTTTCATCATAGGTGATCGCACATGGGCCCGATCGCTAGAAAGCCAAATTGCAGTCCATTTCTTATGGACAAAACGGATATACGAACCTTCAAATGCAATAACGACGGTATCACGGACAAATAAATAGCAAAGTATCATTTACTACGAAATCAATGATAGATACCGTGTCATTGTTGTTTGTCTTTGAATCCAAAGACACAGTATTTTCTTTCATTGGAGTTTTAACACCAGATGCAGATCTCGATCTTTTCTTCCCTATGCTACTCCATCTCCAATCAGGGTGGGCTTTATAATGCGCTTCCTTCACCTAAAACACAAAATTCGAATTTCTCATCAGAAAGAAACCATAAGTCAATTCAATGTAATAACGAAGGTCAGCTACCCCAAAAAGTCATCCAGGGATATATAATGAACTTTTCAAAAATCAACGCCCAGCAAATTCTGCTTTCAAGCAATGCTTTGTGACGTGTTCAAACGTTCAAACATTGATTGACAAGCAGATTTCACAAAACAATTTCGTTTGACAAACAATGGGCAAACTTTCAAACATTGCTTGATAAGCAAATTTCAAATGTTTGACAGACAATGGTTGATCATTTGGCCTAGGCTTTGAAGTAGTTTTTGCGGCTGGACTTACTTGATTTGCGAGATCATGATATTCCTTTCTTTCCTCCGGTTTCAAAGCATACCACCATTCTCCTAATATTTTACTAACAGTCCGGTTGTCTTGATTCGGATGTTTCTGATGAACTAATTGTCTATGGCCTTTAGAAAATATCATAAATGCGTTCATTGGTCTTCTAATGTGTCCTTTTGCCTGGAAGAGAAGAAAGATAATCATTAAGCATGTTTCTCCAATAAATGCTATAAAATTAGCCAGAAGAAAGATAAGTGTACTTAATATATTTTCACGAATGACAAACACTGGATAGATTTTTCGACGAGTGGCATACCACAGTCAACGGGAATCAAACCTGGACTGTACGATCAGAGAGTCAACGACCTTTCCACTAAGCTAAAGAGCACAATGAAATAGTCGAGTAACTCTCCAAGTCATACAGCCCAAGGCTCAGCTTCATTTTCTGCTCTGTGACAAATTGAAAATAATGATTTCTCTCTACTTACCGGCTTTGGTTTTGTTGGGTCATTGTCTTCAACAAGAGCTGCGTTAGAAGACTTCGGCCTAGAATCTATCTGGGCACGACCCGGTAAACTTGCGGGCCCAAAAGCGGCTTGTACCTCGGTGTTTGCTTCTGTTTCTTTATTCGATGTTCTTGGTTCTTCCGTCGTAGAAACCGTATCCGCCTTTGAACAAATCGTTCCGGTCGGTCTTGTGAACACACTACTGCCGGATCCGACGGGAGCAATGCCCTGCACAGGTCGTACAAGATGAGGTATATCCCTCGGTGGGGAGAAAGCCCTTCTCGTTTCTTGTTCGGAAAATGGGGAATTTCTTTTCCGGCTGTCAACCGGGTTGATCGGTGAAAATGACTGTTTTGGTTCTGTTATTGCGAACGTAAGTGATTTCCGACCTTGGTTGTTCTTCCGGGATGTGCTAAGAGAACTTGTGTTGATATCATGGAGCGAGATTCCGGAGTCCGGACTGTTCTGAGAGATCCTTCCGGATGCTTTAGAGTTAGATGAAGAGTCCGGTATCTTTGATTTAGGCGTGCTGTTGATAAACATTGATGAGTGGCTACGCCCCATTGGGTGCGTGGGACTGATATTTGATGAAAGGAACGGTGAAATGGGATATCTCGGCGAAGGTAACCCTGGGGTACTGGGGGCTGAGTATGGGGTTGCACAACGACTTAGACTCATCAACGAGGACGCAGCTTCAAACACGTCATCTTGTTCTGCTGTTTCAAATGAATGTCCATTTCTTTCATCATCGTTTTTAGCTTCTTTGTACTCATCATCCTTACCATCGCCCTCCCTGATAGCATCAAGCCCATCTTGAGCTCTGTTCTCGTCTCTCCTAAACTAGTAAGGTGCCTGGAGCAGTAGCCCTTCTTCTGCGACTCCTTATCACAACCATCAATCATACACAGCCTACGCCATTGCTTTCCGTTGAACTTCTTTCTGAATCCATTCGGTGTTACAATTACTTGTCCCTTCCTATAGTTACACGGCGTCGGAGTCCTGCTTGATCGAGCGGAGCCGCGGCTGTGCGGCGTCGAACTACGGCTTGACGAGGGCCGCTGTGATGTGAAAACTTCAGCCAGCTCATGATCATCCGCGCTTAGGTCATTATCCGACATTGCACTATCGGTTTCTTCTTGGTCCTTTACAGCTGCATCTCCATTTTGAAAACTAACATTTGTTCTTTTAATCAACGGCTGTAGCAATCTAATATCCGTTCTGTTGACCCATTTCGATACCCCTTTAGCATCAACATCATTGTCTAATACCCTAACTAAATACTGCAGTGGTCTATCTTTGATTTCCATAATATGAACTACCATATAATATTCCTCTTCTCGGTTTAATCTAGCACAAACTTTCGTTCCTTGTTTCAACGTCTGTGGATCAGGGGGTATGTTAGGAATTACACTGAAGTTCTCCTCGTCTGCCAAGTTGAAAAAATACGTTACATTACAATCGTCGTCGAAATTAACTCCAATTTCACCATTCTGTCTACAAAACTTTACTATACCAGGCTTGAAAACTTTCTTTAATTTGCCAAGAACTTGAGTTGATTTAAGGGAGTCTATCGTGACACTTGAATCGTCAATTTTTCTGCTTTTGATGTGTTCTTCTTCGTTATTTGAGATAATGCCATTAGTGGCCTCATAGTCCATCTTTCTTTTCATTGTTTTTCTCATTCTCAATCTGCACACTCCTGTGAGAAAATTGCGAAATTATTACATGCAGCACATTAATGATTCATAGGCTAAAAGCAAGTTCATATTCTGCTAAAGGCTAAGCAGAACACAACAGACTACTGTATCTCACATCCTCCCCAGGCTCCAAACTGTCAACTGGCTTTGTTTGGTCCTGGTATAAGACGACAACTAGACTTCTTCCAGGAGTCATAGTATTCGCTCCTTAGGCCAATCGAATATAGATGGGTCGTTCAGAACAACTCAGAGCATTATGACATCCAATTCAATATTTATCATGTAAATAGTCGTTGCTGCTGCTTAAGGCTGCTGCTACAGGTACACCGCTTCATTGTCTTGAATGCAAGAAAGCCGGTACACCGGTACTTTGATGTTGTTCATAGCTGTCAGCCCCCCCCCCCCACCAGATGTGTGCCCAGCTGACTGTTGGGGACACTGGGCAAGTTAGCAGTGGGGTGAGCTGAACCTTTATCTAATGTCGCTTCAATCTTTTGCAAGCCTTATACACCACATATGAAGCATAATAACCGAATATTTTGAACTGCGTAGCAACCAAGTTGGTGTGTATAGACTCTATAGGGCCTATTTGCACTAGCGTGATTCTCGTGCGTCAAAAACTAAAGATAGCTAATCTTTACACCAGATAAGATAGGAAAAATTTAAGGGCCTCTCACAGAGCATTGGACTTGGAAAACGCTTAAGTTTCTCAGCAAAAACAGTGTCGCGTGACGCAGATAGCTGGATGCTCAAATTGCCGGATACATCTTGTTGTGATGGTTTTGGCTTTCTCTGTTGACCCAAACGTGTTTTAAAACAAATTTGACAATAAATTCGTGTTCTGCTAGAACATTTGGTGCATGCATTTTAGTTATCGAAATCCCACATCAATTGAAAGGAAATTTTAAAACCTGTTAACAAATGCTGAATAATTTATGCTGTATTTGAAATGACTTATTGAGAAAACTCATTTCCAATACGAATTGAACCAATAAGCAGATTTTCGTACGTCGTAAACAACCTAATTCCGAGCCCTTTTCACGTCATACTTATCAAGGGAGCATGGTGCTCTAATGAACAGGTTTTTGCCCGGGGGGGGGGTACTTGGGGAGCCTGATAAAAAGTGCGTTGCCTCAGGTGTTAAATTGGGTTCAAACATTTGAGATATTGGTACAAATGGGTAAAAAATTTCGTTGTTTTTTCTATACATGGGTACCACGAGTAACAGAATTTATCGGTAGATATGGGTGGGTTTGGAAAAACTGGACGGCACGTCTAGTCTCTTGACCAATGAAGTACCCCACCCGGGGGGTTTTGCTAGCTATTTGGTACTTTAGGCTGTGATGACGTCAGTCAAAAGGGTAAAGAAACAAAGTCCTTAGGTCTGCAGCAAAATGTCACTGCTTCGTTTCGAGACGTGTCTTCGACTTACCAAGAAAGTGTTTTCTTTATTATTTGTGATATTCCCAATCCTAATTTTCCTGCTTCAGTCTCCTAATCTGAACAACCTTATTCCGTTCGTTTTTGCCAATTTTCAATTTTTAAAGTTGTTCAAGCATTTTTACTGTGCATTAATCCCTGATCAAAAACAGCCTGCAGCAGCAATTTCTGCAAATTTCTTAATACATCGGAAACCAAAGAAAAAACTTTCATAAGTGTGGAGATTAGCAAATTAGTTGGCCTAACTAATAAAAATGGTTCCCAAGTCATGGTGCTAATAGATAGAGAACTGTTGGTTTGATGAGAAGGTGAAAAGGACCAACATTTCATGCAACATCCAAAAACAAACTTTGCTGGTTTCAAAGAGGTCAGAAACGAATTCGAATGTTGCATTGAATTGCTAATCTCCCCACTTCTGAAATTTGCACTTTGAAATTTGCAAAAATTGGTTGAGCATGCTCCACACCATAATTGTTTGTTCAATAAAATGTAGGGTGAAATGATTGATGCTTTTGAGACCACCCATTAGGAATTTCGAATTTGTTCCAAATAAGTGTTTCTTAACAAGTTTGCTGAAAACTTACTTAATAAGAAATTTACAAAATTGTTGCTGCCCAGGGTGTGTTGACACTTTTGAAAACCCCATAGAATTATCAAATTTATTCCAAATAAATGTTTCATGAAATTTTTACTTGTTACCTGCATTTGACCAAGACTTAAGTTTCCTTTGAGATTTTAATTTGTAATTTGTGATTGCTATTTCTCCCCCTCTATTTTAATGATTTCAGCCCTTTCACAATCCCTTCATCACTTTCTTGCAGCTTTTCATTATTTCTTCTTCAAACCAAAACAAAACCAGACAAACCTGCTACATCTTTGCATTTATTTTCAAAACATTAGCTCTTCCACAACTTTTGTTTTCATCATTATTCTTTTGTTAATAGAACTAAAGATTCAAATGCTTTGAAAGGTATCAGTTTTTGTTTACTTTATCAACAGGTTGTCATGGACTTGACCCAAAATATTTTTGACTTAAAGTTATCATCCCACAAAAGTCATAATACTGTATGGATTTTTTATGTATTATAAAAAAACACCCTATAAGAAAGACCTTTGTCAGAAACATTTTAGGCTTGACTTGAAAGATGTTTTTAGGGGTAGAAAGATTGTTGAAACTAGCAAAGAAATATGAAACAGTCAAGTTTGTAGCACCAGCTAGGTGTTAGTTAAAAGTCATCAAGCTTCCATAGTTTGCAAGATAGTAAGTAAGTTAGTTAGTTATCTAGTTAGTTAGTTATTTAGTTAGCAAGTTAGTTGGTTAGTTAGTTGGCTAGTCAGCTGAATAGTACATCAGTTTTCAAGTTACCTAGTTAGCTAGTTAGTTAGCTAGTTAGTTAGCCAGTTGGTTGGTTAGTTAGTTGGTTGGTTAGTTAGTTAGTTAGCTTGTTAACAATAGTTAGCTAGTTAGTTAGTCTGTTAGCTATTTAGTAGGGCAATTAATTCACTGCTTGAAATCTTGTAAATCCTTTTCTGGGATTCCTATCATATTCAAAGAAATTTCAAGAAAATCCCTTTGTTTCAATGGCAACCTTGTATGCCTCTAAAAAGTGAAATACCCTTTGTTAGCTACTTAGTTAGTTACCTAGTTAGTTATTTAGTTGGTTAATAAATTAGTTAGTTAGTTAGTTGGTAATTTAGCTACTTATCTAGGTAGTTAGTTAGGCATGTATATGCTTGCTGTCTCTGCAGTCACAAGACAAGGGTTTCTGAGCATTGCACTGAAAAGCACAAGGCTTATTCACAAAGTGCAAATCCAGTATTTCTTATGACCACACCATATGCTTCTATTTGCATTTGTCTTGTATATCAGGGGAGCCCAGCCCAAAGTCAAGCCTGCTTTACCAGTTGGTCATTCTCGGGCACTCTCAACAAAATCATTAATTCTGTTCTTATAAAAAAGCAGGCAAACATTTACCTTTATAAGATGTTAGATAGAAGGCAGCCAGTTGATTTCAGAGAATGTGGAACGATATTGAAGCAATATGATGCTTGGTAGAGGCCTTTATTTTGTTGACCATTCTTTTATGCAAAATGTGGCTTCTCTCAGGATTTCACCAGACTCTACAATAGAAAGGAAAATTTATCAAATATAAGATTTTGTAAAGCTTTTACCAATATTCTTCCAGCCATAAGTAGGATTAAATCTTGTGCAAGATATACAACATTTTCAGATGCAAACTCAAAGACGTTAGTTACTGCGGTACAAAAGTAGAAACACTAAAAATAAGACTTAATATCCAGGAGAAGTTATGTCCGTTATAACTAGAAGCAAAACTTGATTCGAAAGCTATGAAATAAGTTTACAAAGTTAAACTTTAGTCTTCCATGTTAGCTTGGTTTCACAAGAGCTGAATTACTAATGTACGGCTGCAGCTTGAACCCAACCACGAAGAGAGAACTCATTTTGCCCTAGGGGCAAATCACTGCTTGGAATCTCAGACACCCTTTATGAACAACCAGAACAACTAAGTCAATGCACTCTAGGCTTAAAGTCAGTACTAGGTAAAGGAGGCACATGAAGGCGCAGCAATTTTTTGGTGAGAAATCTTCCAAATATTGGGCAAATTTTGCATAAACAATGGCCTATGAATTAGAAAGCCCTTAAAATTTTATCTTCCCCTGCTCCAGTATAATGGTTGCCTTTCCATACGAATATGTTACTTGTTATCAATTTTTTGTTATAGAAACAATTAGTATGTTAAGTGGGGGCTTCAAAGCCCCCCAAGCCAATGTTCAAACTTCACACAAAATGTGTGTCATTTTAGGTTGAGCAAAACAACCACAGTGGATTGGCAAAGCATTCTAGAGCGTTTGGCAATGGGGAAGTTTGGTGAATCTGAGGTGGGGGAAATACCTAGAACAGGCACCAAGTATGCAGGGGGGCTGCCCTTCTGGAGATTTTGAGAATCTGATCTAGGAAAACAGGACACAGAAAAACTTTGAAAATCATTTATTCTGAAAATTGTTCTGAGATTTTTAGAAGTGATTAACCCCTTGGGGGTTGTTAATCACATGACATAGATTTTTTTGCAATTTTTTTCAGGAAAGCTCTGGTTTTTACAGAGGGATAACAGTAGTTAGTTTAAAATTCCTGAATGGGAGTTAATTCCAAACAGAAAGCTATACATTTTTTGTATCAGTATAATTTTATTTGAATTCATTGCTCTTCTCAAATTCTGCAAAGCAACAGGGAGCTGAATTTTAAAATTCGTGAGTAAACAAATAGGCTATTCAAGCTATTTTGGTTACAAAAGATTTCCTTGGTGATTTATGATGATGATAAAAAGCTGAAAAACAGATTTGCTTGAAAATTGATTTGCCTAGGTAACAATGGGTTTGCAGGGCCTTCTGCACTTAGGATATTGACAAAATAGTTGGGATTTTAATCTGAATTGATCTATTTACTTGTTTTCGAAGTTTACTTGTTGTTTTTATTAAGAATTCATGAGATAATTGAAGAGGGGATTCAACACCAACCATAGAAGATAACAGAAAATTCCTACATATTTTTCTCGAGAGCCCTTCAGAACAAGAATGATTTGAAACAGAGAAGAAAAAGTAAAACTGCAGATTAAAAGAATTGGAGTAGATAAGAATCTAAAATTGTTATTAATTGTTATCTACAAACCCGACGAAAGTGGCAAATTCGCAAATGTTTATTACGGGTAGCTACAACGAATGGTGGCACAAAAGAAATTTTATCGCCTGCAAAATATCACAGTGCTATGTTCTCCGCGAATTTTCTTTATTATCTTAAAAGTTGAAACAAATTCACAAAACTATAACCGGCTAAATAACGGAATAAGAACGATAATTTCGCTCTGCAAACCGATTTTGATTAATTCAGTTTCACTGGATATATTACGGATATCAGAGTAACAATGGATAGAGGTATCCATATAGATGGGCCTAACCAAAAAACGTTCAGTGGAATCGTTCTAGCAAGGTTGTTTTCAATAATCAAGCCATTTCTTGGGCTTATCAAAGCTTATGTAACTAAAATATGTGTAACAAACCTCGATGTTCATGTTATTCATGATATTTTATGAAAACCGTCCTGATTTTTCATGGTTATATCGACCGTGGCTCCATCTCTTCTCCACAGCAAACTTCTCAATCATTCAAGATTACTGAATGAGCGTATGTCCTCTCAATAGATCACGTGTGATTGGTCAGTTTCTCAACGCCAACAGGTTACTTTATTGTCACCGATTTCATTGTGAAAAATTGATCCTTTAACAGCCCCAAACCCATTAGCCCCTGTTGTTTCTCTCGAACAGAATCTGATTGTTCCCCGGGGGTAACTTCAATAGATCAGTGACGGGGGTGTGCCATTTTCGTAATAAAAAGTTGACCCCAAAATTTATGAAAATTCTAAAAAGTATACCCCGAAGTTCAAAAAGAAATATGAATATAGTACATAGAAATGATACCCCAAAAATGATACCCCAAGTTTGTAATTTTAGCAAATTTGATACCCCAAAAATTTATTTTCCACCCCTAAAAAGGTACCTCAAAAAATGGCACATCCCGTTCCCATACATATGGGAGTTACCCCCCCCCCGGAGGATTGTTCTCATGGACATCTCTTAAAATTCCTTTTGTTGACAGGCAATATCTTTATCGCTTGTACATGTACCCATGGCTCTTGCTTTCTTCGGTCAAATGGATATAAAGATTACTGTATCGATGAACTTTCGCGGAAATTTATTCTTAAAATTCGACTAATAAAAAGTTCCAAAAATAACGCTTAGCTTAGACGGGACTACATTATACTGTAAAGAAAGTTGCCTTTCATTTTTCGCAACGCTCTGGAATGATTAAAAGTGGCATTTGGAAGAAAGAGCGACCATGGACCATGAATTTACCCCCTTTACCCTTTTTAGTAGAGATAAAAACACATAGGGAGGGGTCATAATAAAGAAAGGAGAGAGTTCGAAGGAAACAAGACCATGACTGTTTACCCCTTTCTTTTCTCCGTATCTAGAGTGCGGTGGGGGTGGGTGCTTGTCAATCACTGAGTTCAGTGACCTTAACAAGTAGTTATTAGTCTTGACATTCGAAAAATATTTCATACCATGCCCTTCCCACTGGCACATAGAAATTACGAACTTTGAAGTAAAGAAATTTCAAAGAAAATCTAATTTGCTTTGAAAACCATAAATAATGCATCGCTCTTAAAAGAACTTTCGCCATCACGACCACCACAATTTATTTATTTTACAGACAACTTGTTTTTGTTATTTGCAGTTCATAAATATTGTACTAGTTAAAAAACAAGTGAAATTCATTTCCTCGTTGTTAATTGTCAATGAATGAATGCATAGTTGAAAATATCGGCGCATTTCTTATGAAACTTTTGCACCCACGTTCTTTTATTTGGCGATAATGATGATGATTATGATGATCATTGTTACAAAAGACCGCTCTAGGGCCAATGGGTCGGCGGCAGAACGGCAGCGAAACCCGTTTGAATGATCAGTCAATTCAAGCCTTGCATTAATTACGGGGCATGAATGTGCCAGGGCACGCTTGAACATGAATCCTTTCATTGTAGTGTTCCATTGTGAGACGGGATCAAATCATTGGAACATCGAGCATTGAACGTTGAACATGCCACAGACACAAACAGGCCACAAACACGCCGTTTCCAGCTTCTCTGTGGATACGTACATAAGCTTTGATTTTGCAATGTCTTTAAAACGCGTCTCGTCTAGTGCTACAATCTTGTTCGGCTTTCCAAAAAACAATAACAGTAAACAGCTTTGTCTAGTCGTCTAGTCTAACTCTGAGCAAAAAAAACAGAAATTAGGGTCCATTCTGCAGACATTTGATACAGTTTTTTTCTTTCCAGTTTTTTCCTTGCCATCCGAAATATTCAACTAAATACAAATTGGTATTGTTCGGGAAAACTCGGGAAAAATCGCTAAAAGTCCTCAAATTCTCGGTTGAAACATTCTAGGAAGTCCCATACCTATTTCTTGAATGTACTTTAGCCTCCTTTAGAAAAACTCTTCTATACAGTATCTTCAAGTCAAAAGGTCAAAGAAAAATTTATATAAAAGCTCAAAAAATTCTATTTTTAACTAACCTCATGGAAAAACGATTAATTCGTGCTTCTTCAAACGTTTTAGATAAACATTTCTATCTTGATCTGCAAGCTGGATGATGGGAATACCAAAATCAGAGTAAATTTGTCACAAACAAATTTGTTCTTCTTCAAACTCAAAATAGAGTCAGTTCATGAGAGTTCAAATTGAGTCTTGTGATGCAATATTTTTTCAAATTATTGTTGTTGTTGCTGTAGCAAAGGGACTTCCCTTTTTCCCAGAGGAAAACCTTTGTGTTTTCCTGATGATGTAATCAACGATGACGTAAACGTTGCTTTGGCGATCCTAGACTCACTAGACTCACTACATAAGTCCAAGTAATTCGATCGATGTTGTTGTTGTTGTTGTTGTTGTTGTTGTGTTTTAGAATTGCTAAGTGTGCTGCGACCAATCAAAATTGGGGGAGTGTAAATTACAGACTCGTGCCTTGAGCCTATGGCGATCCCATGTTCCTACGGGCCTTTGTTGTTGCTGCTGCCAAGGATCATCGATGATGCCCATGCCCCCATGATTGCGAAAAGAGGTACCCATGTCAGACTTCAGGTCCATCAGTGGTCCATCATTCTGTGATGTCCTTTAACAGAGGTTCAAGAGACTACCCCTTCTAAGATTCAACTTTTTCAATTTTGAAGCCAGGTTCATGTCGAAATTGCGCACTAATTTATCGCAACTGACCTTTCGGGTTTTCGACATGAGCGTTCTGGCAACCAGTTCCTTTTTGACGGCAACTGAGTCTGCGCACAGTTCTGGGGGGGGTTCATAGGGGGGGTCAAAGAACCGTAAAACAGCAAATTGTTTTAGCCAAAAACCGTACAAGCGTACATGTGTTTTGCTAAAATCGTAAAACCTCACCGAAATCGCAGATTGGGAAACCGTAAAACCATGCTTTTTGAAGTTTAAAAACCGTAAAACCGTTTTCAAAATGTCGAAAAACCGCAAACCGTCATGCCCAATGACCCCCTCTTCTAGATCGTTGTGCATGTTCTCCTCACTGATCTCTAAAAAAAGACGAGACAATTTTTAGAGATCAGTGGAGTGGTTCTCCGTCTGCGATTAGTATTAGCTTTTTCTTGTACGTTTTGGGGAATTTGCTTCCTTTTAAATGTCAATCAGGATCGAGTTTCAAATCTCTGGTCTTTCATGGTACAGTAACTTTCCATCCTGTTTTGAAAGCGCCCATATCATGTTTTGTGCATTTTATGGAAGTATGCAGTCCGTAGTGCCAACCATTAATTGATAACGATGCACTTATTATCAGTTGAAGAACAAGCTGCAACACTCCAGTATGGCTCGCCAAGACATTCAGGTTCCTGGTTTCGATAGACCTGCACAACTGATGGCTCTATAGCGTCACTGGATCCCGGAGCAGAGCTTGGGCTGTTAGGCGACTGGGAAAGCCAAGGAAACGAAGGAAAGGAAGTCAAAGTGAAACATAGTGAAAAATAAAGGTATTTGAAAGGTTCTTTGGAAGCCTTTTTGTAATATATTTTTATGTTCATTTTTTCGATGATACGCTCTGTTTGATCTTTGATGGACTAAATGAAATGAATGAAAGGAAATGAAATGAAATAACATGAAATGAAATGAAATATTGACCCCAAAATAAACTTCAGAAGCATGGAAAAGTCAGGTAAGTGCATTGTGAAGGCATCTTGTCATGACAGGTACAGGGTTTACAAGGTATTACATAACAGGTATTACAAGGTTTGAAACGTAAGTGCCAGTAGACGAAGCTAGGAATCATCAGCGGAGTCCCGAACGGCATAAAACAAAATGACAGAAGCTCAAGGCCTGCAAATAGAGGCGGGGATAAACTTCAGAAGCATGGACAAGTAAGGTAAGTGCATAACGAAGGCATCTTGTCATGACAGGTACAGGTATTACAAGGTTTGAAACGTAAGTGCCTAGTAGACGAAGCCAGGAATCACCAGCGGAGTCCCGAGCGAAATCAAAATGACACAAGCTCAAGGTCTGCAAGTAGAGGTCGCGGTAAACTTCAGAAGCATGGACAAGTAAGGTAAGTGCATTATGGAGGCATCTTGTCATGACAGGTAAGTATTATAAGGGCTAAAAGGTAAGTTCCAAGTAAACGAAACCAGGAAT
>JACTAT010000197.1:286603-396644 GCA_014526335.1 Chrysaora quinquecirrha | reverse complement strand
TAACTTTTCTGCTTAATACTTAAAACCGCATTGCGAGGTGACCCCATTAACAAAGAAAGTTAATAGTAACAAGGTTCTATAATTTACGAGCTTACTCTACTAGCAAATTCGACTAGCTTGCCAACTAACCAACTTACGTAACTAATTAACTAACTAGCTAACTCACTAACTAACTAACTAACTAACTAACTAACTAACTAACTAACTAACTAACTAACTAACTAACTAACTAATTGACTAACCAATTAACTAACGAGCTAACTAACTAACTAACTAATTGTCTAATTTACTTTCTAGCGAACTAACTAACTAATTAACTAACTAGCTAAATAACTAATTAACTAACTAGCTGACTAACTAACTAGCTAACTAACAAACTAACTAACTAACGAACTAGCTAACTAACTAACTAACTATATAGCTAACCAACTAACAACGTAAATAACTACAGTAACTAACTAACTCATTGACTACTTCCTAACTTAGAAACAAAACAACTAACCAAATAATCAAAATAACAAAATAGACAAGAAAATAAGAATCAAACCAACCAAATAGTAATCAACTAACTGACTAACCAACTAACTAACTAACTAACTAAATAACTAATAACTAATTAACTAACTAACTAGCTAACTAGCTGACTAACTAACTAACTAGCTAACTAGCTGACTAACCAACTAACTAACCAACTAACTTACAAACTAACAAACTAAATAACTAATTAGCTAACAAGCTAGTATAACTAACATATAGGCTTAGCAAAACATTTCAGATACGAAGAAAAAAACAGTTTCTTTTCTCCTTGAAGGGCTTCAGCTTAGCTCACTTTGTTAAATAATCACTCTGTTAAAAATTAATTACAGATTTCTTAAGAATGGATTTCTAAAATGAATGAGGTTTCTTGATCTTCTCAGTGAAGCACTTGGTGAGCAGTGAGGCAGTCTTGAATTAACAAACTCAAGAGAACGAGGCAGATTTAGCCGTAGTCTTCACAACTACGTTTTCAAGTCTTGTTAATTATCTTCTCTGCCATGACGCACGTCAAAGCAGTGCGGTTGTTGCAAAGTTTGCAAAAGTTGAAAACGTTATTTCAAATAATCATATTTCGGGATTAACATAATGCTGAATCGACTGGTGTATTTATATCTCAGTTGGAAATGCGAGTTCTTAACGACCCTAACAAATTCAATTTTCATGCAAGGTGATGAATAAAAAAGCGAGTATATGTTAAGTCTTTCAATCTGATTAATTTACCTAAGGAACAAATAGAAGCTATTTCTTTTGAAATATTAATCAACCAATGCGAGTGTTTTCAATTACATTTAACCAATTTCCTATCTTTTCGCAGTGAATTTTCCCATAATCCTTTCTCTTTAAGCAAAAAAACGTGCGTCTTTCTGGGTCACGTCTCTGTTATAACTATGCCTTAGGGATTCCTTACAAGAAATACTTCTGCCATCCTAAAATTTGCTAACTCTGTTGGCTCTGGCCGAACGATCAAACATTGTTGATCAAACATTTAAGAACAGCTTTACAATCAATTTTTGTTTGGCCACGTCAGAAACATTACTTGTTTCTTTGGCAACGTCACAAACATTGCTTGTTTCCTTGGCAGCGTCACAAACATTGCTTGTTTCCTTGGCAACGTCACAAACATTGCTTGACAAGCAAAAGCAAGCTAAATTTGTTGCACAATGTTTTTGAAATACTACAAAAACATTTGTACTTAAATGCAAGCAAAAGATTATTGGCAAGCAGGCAAGCAATGTTCGAGATATGGCCAAAGGGTGAAACATTTTGCTTGACAAGAAAATTTTAAATGTTTAACAAACAATGTTTGATCGCTTGGCCAAGGCCTTACTCCTTGTCAATATTCTACGCTAAATTTCTTAAACCGTCGCAGTAGCTTCTTTTATGTGTACACCTTCTATAGTGGTTGTTCCTATTAATTTTCACAAATATTAGCTAGTTATCTTATTCTTCAAGAAATATGTCAGACATTCATCTTGGAACTTTCTCATCTTTAAGTTGTCCATAAATATTCTACCTTGTTCTTCAGATATTACTCAAGAAAGGTTTTAAATCTACATGATACCTATTCTTACTTATTCTTCAAGAAATATGTCCAACCTTCATCTTGAAACTTTCTCATCTTTAAGTTGTCCATAAATATTCTACCTTGTTCTTCAGATATTACTCAAGAAAGGTTTTAAATCTACATGATACCTATTCTTTCTTATTCTTCAAGAAATATGTCCAACCTTCATCTTGAAACTTTCTCATTTCTAAAATCTCCCATAATGATTCTACCTTATTCTTCAACAAATATTAGTTGTGACATGTTTCAAATATGCACTACCTATTCCTCCTTATTCTTCAAGAAATAGGTCGGACCTTCATCTTGATACTTTCTCGTTCTTAAGTCGTCCATAAATATTCTAACTTGTTCTTCAGATATTACTCAAGAAAGATTTTAAATCTACATGATAACTATTCTTCCTTATTCTTCAAGAAATATGTTCAATCTTCTACTTTCTCATTTCTGAATCTCCCATAATGATTCTACCTTATTCTTCACACAAATATAAGTTGTGATAATTTCAAATACGTACTACCTATTCTTTCTTATTCTTCAAAAAATATGTCAAATCTTCATCTTGAAACTTTCTCATTTCAAAATCTCCCATAATGATTCTACCTTATTCTTCACACAAATATAAGTTGTGATATACTTCAAATACGTACTACCTATTCTTCCTTATTCTTCAAAAAATGTGTTCAAACTTCTACTTTCTCATTTCTGAATCTCCCACAATGATTCTACCTTATTCTTCACAAATATTAGTTGTGATATCTTTCAAATATGCACTACCTATTCTTCCTTATTCTTCAAGAAATATATTCAATCTTCTACTTTCTCATTTCTGAATCTCCCACAATGATTCTACCTTATTCTTCACAAATATTAGTTGTGATATCTTTCAAATATGCACTACCTATTCTTCCTTATTCTTCAAGAAATATATTCAATCTTCTACTTTCTCATTTCTGAATCTCCCATAATGATTCTACCTTATTCTTCACACAAATATAAGTTGCGATATCTTTCAAATATGCACTACCTATTCTTTCTTGTTCTTCAAGAAATATGTCACAAAATTGTTCACATTGTTCACAAAATTATTTGTGAAATCTCTCCAATATGCATGATACCTTCTTCATAAACTTCAATGTGTGATAATGATTCTTCCTTATTCTTCAAGATATATGTTCAATCTTCATTTTGAATTTTCTCATTTCTTAATCTTCCACAATGATTGTTTCTTACTCTTCAAAAACGTTATCCGTGAAATCGTTCAAATATGCATGATACCTTCTTCATAAACTTCAATGTGTGATAATGATTCTTCCTCATTCTTCAAGAAATATCTTTAGTCTTCATCTTGAAACTTTCTTATGTTAAAATCTTCCATAATGATTCTTCCTTATTCTTCGCAAATATTTTTTTTTTGAAATCTCCCTCCAACCAAGATGCGTTCCTTCTTCATACACTTCAATCTACGATAATGATTCTTCCTTATACTTCAAGAAATATCTTCAGTCTTCATCTTGAAATTTTCTCATATCTGTATCTTGCTCAATTATTCTTCCTTATTCTTCGCAAATATTATTTGTCACATCTCTCCAATATGCATGATACCTTCTTCATAAACTTCAATCTGCGTTAATGACTCTTCCTTACTCTTCAATTGAATCTTCATTTGGAAACTTTCTCATTGCTAAATCTTCCAAATATTTTCTTTTAAATTCTTCAAAATATCATTTGGGAATCTTAAAAATTTGCATGAAACCTGTTTCATAAACTTTTTCACCTTCTTCAATCTGCGAAAATGAATCTTCCAATTTCTTCAAGACATTGTTTCGGCTTCTAGAAACTTTGTCATAACGTAGAGTAAATCTCTTTGATTCGAAAAATATAAAATATCCCGCTGTTACATTAATTAATTGATTTTTTTAGTGAAAAACATGTTCAGATGGAAGAATAAACACCAGGTAGCAACCCAGGTTTATTTATTGATCTCGAAAGCCTTCTTGATATAAGTTTCGTCAAGTTTCGTAACAACCGTGAGTACCCAAAGCTGAAGATAACTTAACTTTTAGGCCTTATCTAAAAGGTTTCTTGCGTTTTTATAGACTAAATCGAGCAAAATGAATAACCGAAGTCAATAAGAAATCTAATCTTTGCTGACTTCACTTAATGTTTGGACGCCACTCCCTTCTTATCACATCATAGCGTAAGATCACACACACACACTACGGGATTCTTGATTCAAATTTATTCAATACACCAATTCAACAGTTCCAATCTCTTTTGCGCGCGGAGGTCTGGGGCGAGTTTGGGGGTGAAAAAGCACGTAGCAACATTCTGAATCAACAACACAACATTGGCAATTTTCATGGTTTTCATCGCTGGTAAGCACACAAATTACAGAATTAAAACGTTATCTTTCTTGCTTAGTTTGTAGTCTGTTATCACGGGAACAGCTTTCTTTAAAGCTTTTACAAGTACCTTGCTCTGGCAGGCTACAATATCAACTCGTACTTGATATTCGTCTTGAAGTTTAGCCAAAATGGTTAATGGCAACTGCGCTGTTGTTGGCTGTCGAAACAGCAGATATCGAATTAAATTATGGGAGCAGAATATGTGCGAAGATCACATTGGAAAAACAAAGAAATGCTGTCCCTGTCAACCACCATTCAAGCTGTATAAATTTCCCAGCACTCAGCGTAATGCAGACAGTAGAAAAGAGTGGATTAGGCTGATAAACCGAACCACTAGAAGAAACACTAATTGGAAGCCTGGATCAAGTGACATGGTATGCTCTAAACATTTTGTTGATGGGATACCAACAGTTGAAAATCCTTTTCCTACTGTTGATCTTGGATATGAAAAGCCACCAAAGAAAGTCAGATGCAAGTTGATTCGAGAGGAAACAACTGCTTCTACTCCTAATGAAGAAGATAATGATATGAACATTGATGAAACTGTATCAACAAACATTTGGAATGAACATTGCTATGTTCTCACAGGAGAGCCCTGTAATGCATGTTGTGATAAAAATAAAGTTATTTGTTCCCTGGCACAAAATAAAGCTGAAATAAGCAAAGAAAATGATCTGCTGAAGGAAGAAATCGATTCACTTTCTCAAAAAATCAAGATTCTTTCTGTGAGATCAAAAAGACCTTTTTCATTTACATCAATAAAGACTGATGAGAAAATGAGATTTTTCACTGGAATTCAGAAAATCTCCATCTTCCATGCCCTCTATGGTATCCTGCAGCCTTATGTAGTGAATCTTCATTATTGGAGAGGAAGCAAGAAAGTTTATTCCTCAAAACTAAATAAATCAAGAAAAAAAATACCACACAAGCTATGTGGCCAAGACCAATTTCTACTGACATTAATGAAGTTAAGGCTTGGTCTCTTAAACCAAGATTTGGCAGACAGATTCCAAATTTCTGAAGGTACAAGATTTTCTATTTTTGCAACATGGGCAAAGTTTCTTTGAGAGGTTCTTGCAGATACTGTCATTATGTGGCTACCAAAGCAGGCAATCTTGTCAAATTTGCCGCATTTCAAGCCCATCATAAGAAGACAAGATGCATCATAGATTGCTCGGAAGTTCTAATTGAAAGACCGAAGTCTCTTGATGTTCAAGCTGCCACCTGGTCCGAATACAAGAAGCATAATACAATCAAATTTCTTATTGGAATCTCACCAAATGGATATATTATGTTTCTGTCTGACTGCTATGGCGGGCGAACAACAGACCAGTTTATTTGCCAAAACAGTGGTTTTTATGAAAAGCTCGAGTATGGGGATGAAGTAATGGCTGATAGGGGGTTTCAAATCAGAGAAGATCTGCTACACCATTACTGCTCTCTTAGTATTCCTCCTGGTGCAAGGATTAAATCCCAAATGACAACAGCTGAATGTACTAAAACAAAAGAGGTTGCGAATCTTCGAATTCATGTTGAGCGTGCCATCAATAGACTTAAGACCTACCGTATTCTAAAAAACACTTTCCCTTTAACAATGCTTCCTTTGGCTGATGATATCATAAGGACATGTGCAGCCCTTTGCAACATCCAGCCCCCTTCTAAAATAATAGTTAGAAGAAGTTAGTTTCTGAAGAGTTTTGTTGTAAATTAGAAATAACATTAGAAGCTGCAGTTTGTAAGAAAACAAGTTTCAATTTTGTCTCTCATTTCTTTTTTAACAAAACCAACAGGAAACAATAAAACACCAATTGATGTCAACATTATGTGAAAAATGATGGTAAATAATGGTTCAGATAAAAGTCCAAAAATTGATCTTTCAGATTTCTCCAAAGTTTTTCATCAAATTCAAGTTTTTCAACAAAGTTGCCATGGGTGGTCCAGACAAAGAAATAACATTTCCTTAGTTTTGCTGCAGCCATTTGCACTTGACATTGCGTGAAATATTTGTGATTTCTATTTAGTGAAACAGTCAATTCCCTTTCTTTCTTTAAATATGGAAGTTTGACATCAGCATCAATTGGTGACAGATGACTGATAGAAGAAGGGCATTTCACCTCCAAACAGGACTTTCCACAGCAGTCACAAGATATTATCCTGTCAGGACTACCTCCAACAAAAGGCATGTCTTGGCATAAAAAAATCCCACACTCCTCCACTACAACATTAGTGTGGCTTTCTTTGTAAATTTGTGTGAAGGCTTGTACAGCATTACTTTCCATTGCTTGACCGTACTTTAAGGCTGGTAGCATTGGATTAACTTTTATTCTTCCAGCAATTTTGTCTATGACAGTTTTCATGTCAACATCTATTCCCTTCAATTTTCCTTTCCCAAACGTTTCCATCCTTGTTTTGATGTCATGTGCCTTAGAAGCACTTATCATGTGTTTTCTCACAGAAAACCACAAAGGGGTGATTGCCTGGCCCCTTGTATCTTTTTCTATTTTGGCAACTTGATCTGGAAAATACTCCAGATTGTAGCAAAATTCCTCTTGTGACTTTGACTTAGTAATGAAGTCATCAAGAGTGCAAATTTTTTCTTCTCCAGAAATTGGCTCATTGTCCATCTTTTTTTCTTTGTACTCGGCTGTAAATAAAATGGATTCAGCATCCTTGCAGACTTGGTGGAGAGCATTTGCCACATCTTCAAAGGATAACTTTGTTTCCATATGTTTGACTGCATTAAACCTTTTTTTGGGTGAACAGTTTAGCTCAGCAGGCTTCTTTCCCTGACTCCCAAAAGTATTTCTACTCAGCTTGAGGTCTTTTATTTTTACCATCTTTACAAGTTTGCTTTTTGGCAACCATTCACAAGCAGTTGTTGTGCAGGCTGGATTTGTCAAACCCATTCTTACTGCTGCCTCAATCCTAAACAAGGCAGCAGCAACATGGTTACAGGTTTGTGAAATACCAGCCATGCAACTGCAATGTGCTTTCATAATCTGACCACTTTTCTTTGAAAGACAAACCCAAAGTTTATGGGGTATGTCCGTAATCCGTTGAGAAGGTCTGCAAGTAGACTTCAGAAAGCAGAATTGAGAAGAATCCTTCACAGGATGAAAGCTCATTGGATTGAGCCAACCAGTTGAATAATAACTGTAGGCCTTTGACATCTTGTAATCACTTAGATCTTTGCTCTTTAACTCACTTGGGTGAAAAGCGAGAAAGTTGAAAATATCGGGATAGAGCGTCATAGGCCACAACTTCACACTTTCATCTTCAGACAGCCATCCATCCACAAGAGTGCAGGGATCTGGAAGAAGTTCATTCTCAATTGAAAGTTTTGCTTGGTACTCTTTGGCTATTTCTGCTTGTACTTCTTCAGCTGTTTTCACGATTGGCACTTCATTTTCAGCCGCAACAAAAACTCTTGCAATAAGTTCTTCTTTCCTTCCACTGACTTTCAACCCACGTAAGCGAAGGAAATCTTTTAGCTCCTCAACCTTCATCTTTGAAATGATGTCAAGCTCCATGTTGTAGCCTGCCAGAGCAAGGTACTTGTAAAAGCTTTAAAGAAAGCTGTTCCCGTGATAACAGACTACAAACTAAGCAAGAAAGATAACGTTTTAATTCTGTAATTTGTGTGCTTACCAGCGATGAAAACCATGAAAATTGCTAATGTTGTGTTGTTGATTCAGAATGTTGCTACGTGCTTTTTCACCCCCAAACTCGCCCCAGACCTCCGCGCGCAAAAGAGATTGGAACTGTTGAATTGGTGTATTCAAAGAAATATTTCCTAGAAGCAGTTTCAGAGCAGCTGCTCCACGCAGAACATCAACAATTTCCAATTTCCAATAACATAAAATCAAGTTTTCTATGAGAGCGTTTATTTGATGGATTACGGTGATTAGTTGCCGACTAATGCCACGGCTGAGGGACAAAAAGAGAAGTTTATAAAACATGGTTATCTCAGGGCTTACGTATGTAAAAATTTCGTTGAACACGCTGTACCGAGATTGCGTTTATCTTTGGAAGGAAAACGCCGATTTAAATCGGATGTTCTACTATCGCAGTTGCTTGACGCGAAATAAAACGTGTCTTCTACGATAACAAACGGCTTTTATGCTAATGAGGCATGATTTATGACGTCTTAGGTATAACTGTTTGTGTATAAATACAGAAATTTCTGAGCAGGCATAAGGTTATCAAAATGATTGCAAAGTTGTTTTTTGTTTGTACTAGGAGCTCAAATAGACACCAACATAGATTTTGCAGGAGATTTGCTAATGCTGGTTTTAGAGGATAACTGGACGAAAACATCAGTAAAATGAATAAATAGAGTTCTTAGCTGCGAATATCACACAACAGTTTACGAACGACCTGCGAAGTTCGTTGCTGTTTTCCGCAAGAGCAAGGTAACGCTAGGAAGGTAGTTTGAGTTGATTATAATCAAGTAGTTTTGAGAGGAATACGAACTTTAGTGTGGGGAATATAACTGAAATATTCAAGATCAGCTTAATTGCGATAGGAATTTGGATATCATAGAACGAAGGATAATACAACAAATCAACAAAGAAGGACATACATAGAGGCGAAAGCGATATATTTGGCATTCTTGTAGGTAATTCTCTTTCTAGGGAAATTCTCGTGTAAGGGAAAGGATCAACAAAGTGAATTCAAGGTTTCGTGCAAATACTGCTGATGAATCAGTACGAACTGAAAGTAGGATTTTGGACGCTTCGTTACTGAACTTAGCAAGTTGTTCGAAAGAATCTTCAGTGCAATATATGGTAATGCAAATAGGCAGTATCACCAGTATACTGCAAGCTGGGAAATTGAAAGAAAGCAAGTTTAAATAGCAAGTCTTAATGGGGTTGTAAATTGTAGCAGAGAAATAAGGAAAAGCATAGAGTTCAGGTATTGAGAAAAATATTAAAATAGAATGTTAGAGAAAAGGAACGCTGCGCAATAGCAATTCACGCAAAGCAAAGAGATGATGGTGGTATACTGGAGGCTCTGTTACGCTAGCGAAGAAAAACGAGCGAAAACGGAAAATTTCTCTATAAGCTGTTGAAGTATAGCTGATAGAAAATAACTGAAAAAACTGACTTTGAAAAGTGAAAACCATCAACCAGCTTTTAACACCAGAAATACAAAGAAATACAGAAATATAAAAAGCTATTTAAAAACTACAGAAAATGTGGATGCGACCGGCTGGTTTCTGTTAGCAACCATTGCAATTATACCGACAAACTAGTCTGTTCAGCTGTGACTGTATCAATAGTCTTGCAAGATTCGATATCATATATTTGACAATGCAAAAAGCTTTGGTTAACGAACAGGTGACTAAGCTAACGACTTTAAAATCCAATAACACAGCAAAAGAGATTTCAGAAGAAATACACTCTTTTTTAACACATATGTAAGAACCAGGAAATTTTATTGAGGCTGGCTGTTCTTAAGTTTTTGCCTTTTTTGAGCCTGAAATGTTCTTAATCTGTTCTTAATTCCTTGGTTACTGAGACATCTAGATTTTGTCAGTGAATGTCTTTAGTGGTAATAGGGTTGTGTAAAATGGAGCATGGCTTGTCCATTCACTGTTTGCTTGGTTTTTACGTTGTCTGACTGTCGTACTTTCATATTTAGCTGATATTCTCAGGGCTTATGAAAGGCTCAGCCTCAGCTTGTTCTTATTTTGTTCTTAAAATCTGGGCAAAATCCAGGCTCGTGTTCTTATAAAATTGTTCTTATAAAAAAAAAGAGTGTATGTTTATAGAATTGAAGACTGACTGTATCAAGGAAAATAAGCAGAGAGGACAGAGTGCTAAGTAAATCAAAAGATTTCGCCAATGAGTTTAACTTGACCTCACAAGTGAGTAAATTGAAAAGCTATCTATTCAACGAGATTTGAGCATTTTTAGTAGCTATATCAAAGGGGACGCGAGAGAAGGCTATGATATCGGCAGTGAAGAAATACGTGAATGCAAGAAGCAACGTTTCGGGAAACACGAACTGAACGTGCACAACTATACCAACGACTCTCGAACGTAAAATACGACTTCGAACGGTTGTGATGACGATTAAAAACACCTGTAGTTGGACAGATTCGAAGTATGAATAGCAATCTTATGAATGAATTTACCAGGAATTTTTATTTATATATGACTATTTGGGTATTGAAAGCTTATAAAAGTCAGGAAACGGACCTTCGGAATACATCGAAAAAAGACGGGAAAGAAGGATTTTATATACCGTATATAAGAGGCTATATTTGGTGGAGATTGTGCGTAATAAGACACAATTGTCTTACGTGTGGGTGTTAGTGCACGGATAAAACAAACGAAGTACAGGGCAAGAAAAAGAAAAAGGACGCAAAAGAAGGATTTGCATATAACATAAATAAAAGGCCAAAGCAGGCTATATTCGGTGGATCTTGTGCGTATAAGACACTATATTATTGCGCGTGGGTGTTGCTGCACGGATAAAACACACGAAGTTCACGGACAATTCCGGACAACCTCTTTATATAACTGAATCACATCATATAAAGCGGACTAACCAAAAGCCATAAAGCTCAGAAACGGGCAAGTGAATCAACAGATAGGAGTCAACATAAAGCGCAAACTTCCAAACTAGCAGAAAGCGCTTCCTAAACAGCTGGATCGGGCTTTGCGAAATAATCATATTAGAAAATAAATGAGTTGACAATTGCAGGGTTTTAGTGGACTTTTTAGAGCAAAATGTTGGAAATAGTTGTTTATTTGATCAATAACCAAGCTATTTTGGTCTACTAAGGAGGTTAACAAAACACAGTCTTGCACAATTGATGATGGTAACGCAATATCGTTGCAGGAAGAACCGTCAGTCGATGTAAGAAGAATTTTGTTGGGACTTTAAGTACTCCGCAGCTATGTCGAATTCAACAGCTTTTTTCAACATAACGATGCCAAATACAACACGGTTACCAGTCGTACATTCAGTGCTACCAATCATGACGAGCAATTTCCTAGCAATAAGCATTTTGAATACAATATTTAACGTCGCGGCAGTTTTGCTAGATGTCAGCGCACTGAAAGGCATCATCACCGCTAGAAACTTCAGCGAAGGAACGCGTGTGTTTCTTGCCAACATGACAGTTCTGGATCTAATCATCGCAATAACGCTTCAGCCAACACTAACGGCGTATTTAATCGTTTGGCTGAAGAGTACAACAGCGGTTTTGCCGCTACTATTCAAAGTATTCAACGCCTTGCATTACATTCTAACCATTTCATCCTTTCTATCATTCTTGGCCGTGTCGCTGGATAGATATTTACTGATTTTCTTCCCGTTCGCCTATTGTAATCTGATGGACACAAAG
Organism: Chrysaora quinquecirrha; assembly: GCA_014526335.1. NCBI lineage: Eukaryota > Metazoa > Cnidaria > Scyphozoa > Semaeostomeae > Pelagiidae > Chrysaora > Chrysaora quinquecirrha. The sequence goes on along the minus strand of JACTAT010000197.1, from coordinate 384,781 downwards.
AAAGCAGTCGCAGTATGCTGTATGCTAAATCTTCAAGCCGTCATTTCATTCACGATTCTACGTTTCAACGCGCCGCAGAAGACAGAGCTAGAGTACCTGAACATCATTATGTATATCATCGTTGTATTGCTAATTCTAATTCACGGACGAATAATGCTCACCGCACGACAGATGCACAAGAGAATCAGACAAAACTCGACAGTCGATCCAAGGCAAACCATGCTGCGAAGAAAGCGCGTTGAGATGAAACAAGCCGGCGTAACGTTTGGTCTTTTCCTCACAATCATCGTGTGTTTCATGCCGCTCATGGTAGTTCAATCAATAATTTACTACACTGAAGGCCTTCCTGGTTTAATTCAAGCATTGGCTTTGTACTGGTCAGTTTTTATCATGCTTGTCTGCCCGATTCTAAAGCAAATTCTTCTCTGTGTGCTGAACAGTGCGATCCGTGCGGCTATTCGCAAGTGGCTCTTTGGAGAAGAAGTTCTTGAAGTGAACCTCGCCTTGCGCTCAGTGAGGAATACATGTAACGGAACGGAGCAAAACTTTTCTCAGAAAGACTCTTCTATGGTTTGATGGACCCTAGCATCTTTCCAAACAACGCAAACGGTGTAACTTTTGAATGGCTTTTCGAAGACGTTTTCGACTTCGACCTCGCCTTCCAATATCTATGTGAAATAAATGTAACGTTACAGAGCTTACCTATTCTCTCTAAGAATGGATTGTTTTGTGAAGATGAAGTGGCTTTAACTCATCCTCGCCTTACGCTCCATAAGGAAGAACAAAGAAAAACTGTTCTTATGAAAACTCCATTGTTTGATAAACCGTATCTCAAATTCTACAAAAGACAGCCATCCACAAGGTGCAATTACGAATTACAGTGCTATTAGCGAATATGAGCATGGCCTCAAGCAGTTAACTTCGTCTTGCGATCCACGAGGAACAAATAAAGCATCACAGAGCAAAACTATTCTCAAGACGGAAGGCTCAATTGTTGTTTGATGGGCCCTATCTCATCTGCTCCTGAAGACAGCAATCTACAGAGTACAACGAAGAGGGTCATTTTGTGAAGATGCGAATGGCTTCAAGTCAACCTCGTATCGCGCTCCGTATGGAACAAATATAAATGTACAGAGCGAAACTGTTTTCACCAAGACTATATTGCTGTGTGAGAGACCTTACTTCATCTTCTCGTAAAAAACAGCCATCTAAAGAGTGCAACGAGCTTACAGTGCTATTTGCGAAGATCACAATGGCTTCTAGTTAACCTCGTCCTGCGCTCCATAAGAAAGAAGTATAAAAGTACAGAGCAAAACTGTTTTTAAGACTCTATTGTTGTGTGATGGACCTTATACCATCTTCTTATAAAGACAGCCATCTACAGAGTGCAACGAGCTAGCAGTCACATTCGCGAAGATGAGAATGGCTTTAACCTTGCCTTGCGCTCCAAAAGAAAGAAATATAAAAGTACAGAGCAAGACTGTTTTTAAGAAGGAAGACTCTATTGTTGTGTGATGGACCTTATACCATCTTCTCATAAAGACAGCCGTCTACAGAATGCAACGAGATGACAGTCACATTTGCGAAGATGAGAATGGCTTTAACCTTGCCTTGCGCTCCATAAGAAAGAAGTATAAAAGTACAGAGCAAGACTGTTTTTATGAAGGAAGACTCTATTGTTGTGTGATGGACCTTATACCATCTTCTTGTAAAGACAGCCGTCTGCAGAGTGCAACGAGCTGGCAGTCATATTTGCGAAGATGAGAATGGCTTCTAGTTAACCTCGTCCTGCGCTCCATAAGAAAGAAATATAAAAGTACAGAGCAAGACTGTTTTTATGAAGGAAGACTCTATTGTTGTGTGATGGACCTTTTACCATCTTCTTGTAAAGACAGCCGTCTACAGAGTGCAACGAGCTGGCAGTCATATTTGCGAAGATGAGAATGGCTTCTAGTTAACCTCGTCCTGCGCTCCATAAGAAAGAAATATAAAAGTACAGAGCAAGACTGTTTTTATGAAGGAAGACTCTATTGTTGTGTGATGGACCTTTTATCATCTTCTTGTAAAGACAGCCGTCTACAGAGTGCAACGAGCTGGCATTCATATTTGCGAAGATGAGAATGGCTTCTAGTTAACCTTGCCTTGCGCTCCATAAGGAAGAGATATAACAGTACAGAGAAGAACTGTTCTTACAATGACTCTGTTGTTGTGTGATGGACCTTATACCATCTTCTTATAAAGACAGCCATATCTACAGAGTGCAACAAGCTGACAGTCACATTTGCGAAGATGAGAATGGCTTTAACCTTGCGTTGCGCTCCATAAGGAAGAAATATAACAGTACAGAGAAGAACTGTTCTTACAATGACTCTGTTGTTGTGTGGTGGACCTTAAGTTAACCTCGTCTTGCGTTCCGTATGGAACAAATGTACATTTAAAGAGCAAAACTTCTTAACGAAGGCTTAAACATTACAAGACTTACAACTCGGTGGACTTTAATTGACTAATGGCTTAATTGACGACGAAGGCCTGAATCGAAATGTAGGCTACTAAAAGTTTCGCGTTTCAGTCGTTTTTCTTAAAATTTAGCTAAAATATATAGTGACCGTCGCTAGCTGTTTGGAGTAAAGAGGATCCAAGCAAGAATCTACCCGTCTATGGGTGTACAGCAGGGGGTCGCAGTAGGCTTTAGTACAGAGGTATACCCCTTTGAATCTTTAATAGAGCTGAAACTTATTTAAGTTCTTTTCCAGGGGGTTCACGCTTAACCTGCCCATTATAGCGACGGTCCTGCAACAAGATCTATTGAATGTTTAAGTAACTAGTGATTTTAGCGCAACCTTCAGTCTTTTACTTTTTTTTAATAAGCAACTTGACTTTCGTTCAGCCCTCAAAGTTGCTTAAAATTTTAGACATTTCAGCTCTCAAAGTTGCTTAACATTTTTTTTACCTAACAACCACCCCTGACTTCGGGGTCAAAATCATCAACTGTTAGGCATACAACACAACTTTCGAGAGACAGGAGATGGAAAACGAAAGCTAACGAACTTCAACATACAAAGCCTGAGAACGAACAATTTCATAACAACAAGAAAGTATATAAGCTTGGTTGTTTGACTTCTTAGTTGCTTACAGTAATTCAATTGAGCCCTCAAGTTGCTTAATGTTAAGGTCAGTTCAGCCCTAGTTGCTTATTAAGCGGTTGCTTATTTAAAAAAAAGAAGAAAAAAAGTGTAATCTAAAAAAATATCATATACGTTTAGGGAGATAAATTAAAAGAAACCAAATGATTAGATTTTAACAAAGCTGTGCATGGCTTGAGTTGCTGTTTAGTTATTAGCTTATTTATTTCAGAGTTATTAAGAGTAGCTACATAGAACGAATGGTATTGAATCAATAATTTCCTTAAAAGATGTCCCAAGGAATCGTCTTGTAATGCGTTTATCTTTAGGAAAAAAATTAGAAATGCATCTAGCGGTGCGGTTTTCTCACACCTGGTTTGGAGGAAGGCTTTGGCTAAAAAACGAGGAAGGTTTTGTAGTAAAATGACTTTTCATATTTTTGCTACAGGTAAAAGAAAGAAAATCTTTCTTGTCAACCCTTTGTAGGTCCCTACAGTGCTGTGATATCCTTCAGCTTAGAAAGTTGGAATCAATTAATGAATCTCCTTCATAAGACTGTAGCCTCCATGATATTAAAGCCTGATTGCCACCTTTGTAACACTTATGCTAAAGCATACAAGCGATCTGGGAAGGTCCCTATGTACACGTTTTTGTCTGGTGCGTGCAGGAGTCTGTCTGGCTGTTTTTTCGGCAATTTTATATCATGTTAAATGAGGAAGGTTGGTTACAAAAATTTCAGGTTTGGAGGAAGGTCAATAACTTTTTGCAACTCTGGTCGACGGTAGACAGAAAATTAATTGGGGGTCGCGCGGCATACACACTTTTTTTTATAAGAATACAGTCTATAAGAATATTCAGGCTCAAAATTGCTGAAATTTAAGAATTATTTAAGAATAATCTGAGGCTCAAGCATGACGAGGATCATTTTTATTTCTCTGCGTTTTTTACACTGCACAATAAGTGTGATTGTCAGGCAACTGTATTTGTTTTGAAATGCATACATCCTGTCTGACTCTTTGATACAGTAACTCTTTTTATTAATAAAATAACAAATGACAAAGATTTGACTTATTTCTCTTGATCTTCAGGCCAATCTACAACATTGATGATTAAGAATAATTTAAGAATATTTTCAGGCTCAAAATCGAATAAGCTTAAGAATAATCGAGGCTCGGCAAAAAATAAGGTATTGTTATAAAAAAAAGTGTGTAAATAATATCTCGGTTTATGCGTGTATTTTTGACACGAAAATTTTACTTCTCTGTCTACTCGAATGAATAAACCTTTGCAAAGAATTTACTTATAAAGTAACATTTGTTGCCATCTACACGGAAATGTAGCTATCAATACAACTGCAAAAGAAAAATTGCTCGTGCAAACTACGATTTAGAACTGCATGGTCATATTTTAACAGATGTTAGAAGTACACGGAATGTAAATATTCAGGCGGTGAATACTATATGATTTTGGGAACGGCTATTGGATTTGAATAATATTCTCAAAGACATAATAATCTATACATTATTCATCGGAAACTGTTAATGAGTTTTCCAAAGCTGTGTTATCAGCTAATTTCATTCATTTCGCTCATTCTAAGGCAAAGTACCTACACAGGGTTTTTTCCGCAACAATCTAGCAAAGAGGGTAACCTAGGGTTTTTTAATTGAAATCTACTAAAAAAAGGTCGGAGAACACAAATCCAAGATGGGCCCTCAAAAATTTTCGCCGGAAGTACCCTTAATTAACGCCTAATTATGCCTAATTAAGTCAATTAAAAAAGTTCCACTTCTTCAAATCTGATTAATGCAATATGTAGATCTTGAAACGCTGAGTAAAATTGTCTTTGACTGTCTTTGGCTTCAGATACTGGAACCTCAACGGATATCTGTTATACCACTGTCATTGCCTGCTACAAGGAGGCGTCCGTTATTGTCCATTAAATAACGGTGTCCGTCATTGTCCGCTTTATAGAAGTGTCCGTTATTGCCCGTTGCATATAGTTGTCCATTATTGTACAGTAGATATAAAATCAAATACCTTCTCATTAAAATTTACTCGCCATATTACTCTCAAACATTCAAATACACACCCTTAAACATGGAAGACGTAAACCTCGTTCGAAGTCCAAAAATGCGTCTGCTCGAATGACCAACTGTCGAACAGTATAATTATATTTTAAGCGAAAAATCTAATTGCACGTGGCCTAACTGATACCCGGCCCGAATATGAAAATACGGACTTCACCAAAGTGCACCATTCGCTATGGATACGAGACTGGGATTACCCAAGACTTTCTCGCATTTACGATGAAAAAATTTAACTCTCTTTTCTTATTAATCTAATTTCTTATAAAAAGAAACGCTTCAAAACTGACGGATTCAGCAGCTGAACGCCCTACTGGTCTCGAGATAAAATATTTACCTGTTATTTCCATGCTATAAGAATATTTGGACAATTCGTTTGTTGAAGTTGTCCATCAGGTGCAGAATAAGCCAATAAACTTTTGAAAATTTGCTCTTTTGAGGTAAAAATAGAAACCAGAAGGAGATCTCTGTGTTTATGATTATCCTAATACGTTAAGTGTCCTGAAAACCTGCAAACATATTCGCTACACAGCACGTGAAATAGCTAAAACATCGGAACTCAATTCCAGGCCTAAGTTTGTATCGTTTTTCCTGGCAAACAGTAAATATCCGACTATCAGACTCCTCTTATTACCCGAGAAAGCATCTGTTACACATATGTATCTAATTTATTGGTAAATGTTTAACTTTATGAAGGTTCCTGAAACTCTTGAATTGGTCATACATGAGCTTACGATTTGATGATACACTCAGTCACGTTGTTTGTAAAATTTGATTGGATGCTTTGTCATTCAATTTAAAAACTTCAAATTTGCAATCCAAGTTTCGTCTTGGCTCCAGGCTCCATGTTTATGATTGGCAGGTATTTCCAGTTACCGCACAATCCAAGGAATTTTAACGGTGGCTTCTTAGTCACCGCAAGGTTGCTGGCTCAGGGCTCCAAGGTTATGATTGGCGGGCATTCCCAGTCACAATGTAATCCAATGAATCTCATTGGTTTCTTCTTAGTCAATTCAAGGTCTTAGCTTTTCATTGGATGTTATTCCAGTCCCACAATGCATCCAGGCTCCAAGCGATGATGGTATTCCAGGTCAAAATTTGCTCCAAGAGATTCCAATGGGGAATTTTTAGTCAAATCAAAGTCTACATGTTCAATACACAGGCATTTTTAGGCAACCAAGGATCGTTAATTGACGTTTCTAATTCGCTCAAACTGCGAGATTCTTATTGGCTTGCATCTTCTAAGTCGACTCAGGCATGTATCACCTTTGCTTAGGTTTTGTACAGCAGTTAAAGAAGTACAGTAGGATGAAAAACGATGGAATTACCGTGTACTGCCTCATCCACGCGAGGAAACCAAATAAGTCAAAAACATGTAGGCAACTCACGCACCATGTTTTTAACTAGCTGACACTCCCAGTCAACAAGTGCTCCAAGAAATATTATTGACTGGCTGATTTAGTCAAAGTTCTAGAAACAGTTTATTGCAAGTTTTTATAGCTTTGGATTTCTGAACTGGTAATAGTTCAGTTCGGAAGCATGCAACATTTCATGAATGAAATAATGAAGTTGTAAAACGCAAGAGACGAAAGGAACAAAGGAGCATCAAAGAAATCATGGATAGACAAAATATCAGAAAACAGGTTCAAAAGAATGCTGAAGCTTTGCGTTGGCTTAACAAGAACGCTCTCACGACCGGCTGGCCAACAAAGTTGATGATTATTATGGAGATTTGATCATTTGCATGAAATCTGTAGAGCTGATTCCAATTTTACATGGGCAGACAATAAATCATGAATAGGCAACATGTTAGAAAGCAGGTTCAGAAGTTAAAGGATGGTGAAGTAAAAGAAGATTCAAACAAGAACGCTCTCACAACCCTTTGGTAAGTCGAAAAAGTTGATGATGATAATGACGATTTGTTAATTTGCAATAAAATCTGTATAGCTGGTTCCAACGTAACACGGACAGGAAGGAAATAACTGGTATAGAAACAGCCACTGCGCGATAGCACTTTACTTGCTGATCTAAAGAACTTTGATTGCAGCAACAGTCACAACCTTGCTGGCAACATCAACAACAAATATTGCAGAAACACCTACAACCTTTCTGGAAAATTAAGCTTATCTACCAGACACCCGTTCAGTATGACTATACATACTGCATTTAACTGACAATCAGTACAGGAATCAGGGGGGTTGTAACGTAATCAAGAAAAGCTTACCTGTAGTTTTTTCTGTAGACGGGTTAACGAGACAAGATTCTTGCCAACTTCTTTCGACGCTGCCAACTGAGCCTTTTCCTCGATGAAAACTATCTCCTCTTTGACAGTTTGAGCAAATATGTGAAAATCACGTGATTCTTCCAACTTTCTTCTCTTGTGACTTGAAATGTGGTTGACTCTCTAAAAAAAGAAGGGATAAAGTAGATTTATTACCTTAAGTCTCTCTCTTTGCAAAAAGCAACGACAAGCAACAAACCAAAACCTGTTTGATAAGGCCATTTTGAGGTTGGTCGATTGTGGTAGCGATAAAGGACTTTTATGTAATAAGTCTAGAGATACAGGCAATGAGTCCCGCAAATAAGAAACCTTGCTTTTGGTTCGAGACTGCTGCGCTAGTTTTTTACTGCAAAATCTCGAAAGGAAAGAAAGACTGCGAGCTATAATTTTCATGTGGGAACTTAAGGCAAATTAGAATTACAGAAATTTCGGGAAACACTAATTATTGCAACAGGAAACCCTCTAATTACAGAAAATTAAAGTTGCAAGAACAAGAATTTTTGATACAATTAAATCTTTTTGTTTAATACTCTTCGTGGAGTACGAAAGAGAAAAACAGACCGAAATAATAAACTAAGAGAAAACACGGAGCCAGATGAGGATGGAAATGAGCTGACCAGAAATGTAAAAAAGTGGAATTAGTATAGTGTTTTTCAACACCAAGCAGCTCATGGGGCCCACCAAGCCACATGTATGTCGGCACAACACGGGTTTTTCAGCAGTTGGCTTTTTGCCAATCATAAAATTGGAATTAAAACTTTAAAAGCTTTGCGCTGTAGCGTCGTAGTCAAATCCAACTAACTCTTGGCGTACAGAGTTCAGGTAGTGGCCCAATCTTCCTCAAGTCAAAAATATGCCCAGTTGCTAACCCTCCTTGTTTCACAATCTGAAGCATACTTGCTGTGGCATAAGACTGTCATTTGTTCTTATTAACCTTCCTTTGGGAAATGACTCTGTAACCATGTTTTTTTCCTGGCCCTTGGTGTCAGGAGCTCAATGAGGGCATGGTAAGAGCCAGCCATGGTAGCGTCATACAATAGCTTCTGTAGGGGCCGAGGTATCGTTGGTTCATCAACTTCTGACACTCTAGCGACATGCGCTAAAACACAATTTCACCTTCACTTCACATTTGACTTTGTGATGCGTGATTTCACGATATTTTTAGTGTGAAAGCGTGCTTTCGTGGGAGTCACGGGAGGCCACTTGAAGCAAATAACCCCCTTACGGCCTGGCTAAGACATTGCCACGCGTGACATGCCCCCCTCAACGTCTTCCAATTTAGCCACGGAAACATGTAGCAAAATGTGTAGCGAGAGACACGCAAACGTTTATGGGAGACAACAAAAACATTTCTTGTTTCGGAGACATGTTGTTCGTGTGTTAGACATGTTTAGCCACCCCGGGAGCCACGTCGAATACGATGTCGTGCGCGACATGTTTCCTAGGTCAGCCACAGCTTTGTTCACCATCGCGCCCAATTTACCTTTCTTAGACGAATTCACCTACCTCAAAGACCTGATTAACCTCCTTGAGCTGTTCAGCAACTAATGTTGACTTGGAATGTTTCCTCTGTATCAAGGCATTCAATGTATTTTTCAATTCATTAATGCTACTCTGGTATCCCATAATTTGCGATTCTACAAGAATATGCCTCTGTAACTGGTCGTTTATGCCATCCAGTTGCTTCGTTTGTTCGTCAATAGACATACTAGCCTGGAAAAGAGAAAATGTGTGATTTTCAAACTCATCAAAATTAATAACCGGAAAAGGAGTTGAATATACAACACTGAAGAAATCAAGAAGCCATTAGGCCCTGGCTAAACGCTCTCAAATATTGTTCGCCAAACGTCTAAAATTTGCTTGTCAAACAAATTGTTCCGTTTGCTCACGTGCAACAGATCTAGATTATTTTTGCTCGTCAAGCAATGTTTGGCGACGAGGCCAAACGGTCAAACATTGCATGTAGAGAAAATTCCAAATTGCCAAATTTTGACAAACAATGTTTGATTATTTGGCAAAACGATCAAACAATGTTCGTCAAACAATAGCAATTTGCTTATCAAGGAATGTTTGGGTGTTTGGCCACGTACGAAAACATTGCTTGACGAGCAGAATTTTTCGCGTGATGTTTTTGACAATGTTCAAAAACATTATTGTTTGGCGAACAGACGAAACAGTCAAAAATTGATTGTAGAGAAAATTCCAAATGCCCAAATTTTGACCAACAATGTTTGATTGTTTGGCAAAACGATCAAACAATGTTCGTCAAGCATTAGCAATTTGCTTATCAAGCAATAAAACTTGACTTGACTTGTACTTCAGAGCCTGATGATGTAAATATATTTACGAAAAGCTTCCCTCATTTTAACCATTTTCAATGTATATACCGCCTTTATTGATTTATTATCAAGCAATGTTTGGGCGTTTGGCCACGTACGAAAACATTGCTTGACAAGCAGAATTCTTCACGTGATGATTTTGACAATATTAAAAAACAATATTTGCTTGATGTCAGCAAAATGTTTGATGAGCATTGTCTTCCGATGTGGTCAAACGGCAAAAGATCTTGCTTGACAACCAGAGTTTAAATGTTTGACAAACATTGTTTGATTGTTTGGCCAGGGCCTTAGACTCTAAACAGTCGGGAGGTCAGGTAGTTTTCAATATACTAGTCGCGAAGACTCTCATGAAAAAATTTCTGAAAATGTTTGAAAGACAAATGTTGATTATACTACGATAGTTACCTCCAAGTCTTTGAGATGCAGCTTCAGCCCCTCGATTTCAGATAACAAAGGACAAATTTCTTTCAAGCTAACAAGAAACTGTCGCCTTCGATCGAGTTGGTCAAAAAGATGCAGCCACTTTTGCTTTATTTGTTTTACCCTAAAGGAACAAAAATTGACAACCGTTACAGATTACAAAAAAATATGGCAAAAAAAAGAGATAATGTATAGGATTCCAGCTCATAGTGTTTGATTTCCCCCAGAAATTTTAAGTCTTGGTCGAACACATTAAACATTTCATCCAACATTTCATTCAATATTTCATCCAAAACGTCCTCCAACATTTCATGCAACATTTCATCCAGAATTTCATCCAATTTTTGATCCAACATTTCATGCAACATTTCGTGCAACATTTCATGCGACATTTTATCCAACATTCATGCAATATTTCATGCAACATTTCATGCAACATTTCATGCAACATTTCATCCATCATTTCATTCAAAATTTAATCCAATACTTCATCCAACATCTTTCATCCAATATTCCATCCAACACTTCCTCCAAAATTTATCAGGGAAAAACTTAAATTCTTGGAACTGTCAGACGAATCCAATATTACATCTAACATTAAAATCGGCTGGAGATTCTTAATCCGCAGTTTCTTTTATACGGGTTTTCACTGTCGGACGCATCCAAATTTGTACTAATATGCGACTGAGCCAAATGTGACAAGGTAACCAGCCAATGTACTGAATTTAACACAATAAATATCTAAGCTGCGATACATATTTCACCTTGTTATAGCTTTTGAACTCCCCTCATAGTCTTCTTTTTCCAGTTCCTGAGCAATTGCTTCGACAGTTTTGATTTTCATCTCCTAAAAACATGAGAAAACTGTTACAATATTTTCTATTTCAAGCTTGAAAATTGAAAATTGTTGTTAAATTAATGACTTGCAAAAACCGTAAAACCGTCTTGAAATTCAGTTAAAACCGTAATCAAAAGAAAGTTACGTATGCAACGGCACAAAACGTGTCTTTTAAGGAATTTTATTCTATTATTAGTCGATCAAGCAAAGATTTGTAATCTGATCTGCATTTTTGTGCGTCGTGACACCATTGTACAGTAGCACCATTTTTTTCAAGACCTAAAACTGTGAAACCGTAAAGTGGTGGCAAGCCACGAACCGTTAGCCACTAACAACCCACCAATTATAGGATCACTCTGCCAAATGCTGGTTCACTAACTGATCTCTTATTAGACTCATTTCATCGAGTCGTATTTTTCACTCCTTAGACCAATCTGATATAAAAAGTTCGCTCAAAATTACTAAATAGGCCATTCACGAGGAATTCAATTATATTAATGTAAATGGTTGTAGCTGTAGCTGATGGCTGCCGATGCTGTTTGCGAAGAGTGAGACTTATGTAATTATTCTAGTACCTTATCACCAATTTTTTCCGTATTAAACCAGTCTTATATCAACCTACGATACCATAGAACTAATGCCATCTACAGTTGATGGTGGTCGCAAGAGTGCTCATGTTGACTGCGACTGATAGGAATAAGTTATCAACTAATAGCAGAAAGTAGAACATGCCCAACTTTCTAGAACGGTGCGCCAACTAGTTGCCGTCATAAAGGAAATAGTTGCCAACCAGTTGCCAGAGCGCTTTTGTCGACAAGTTAGTTGCGAAAAATTTGTTCCAAAAATCAACGATTAGTTGTTCACTGTAATCACAAAACAATACCCTTTCTCCAATGAGTGTAGATTAGCATATTACCTCAAACCTCAACGAAAGAGCAGTTCTCACTTACCCGAGCCTTCAAATCAGTTTCCATTGCTTCGTGTCTTTTAAAATTGATGTTTATATCAGAAACATGCATAGATCTCAAATTCTCTTCTGTTTCCAAGACGCGTAACATTTCATCAAGCCAAGACTCGCGTAGAGATGCCTGCAAAATATACACTAAAGTTTCAAAACAAAACATATCAAATCGGGCATAAAAACTTCGTAATTGACACTAGACACAGAACAGGTAATTGACACTAAAATTTTACAAATAGAAGAAGCAATACAATTCACGTATACATCAGCTGTTCTTTTGTAAAAATAGACACTTATGGTGTAACAGAAGTTCGTTTTTTGATGCTACATTCCTAATTCTAAATATTGTTGAGACCTGCGAGTTTCTTATCATTTTGTGTCGAGTACTGAAAGTTTCTTAACCAATATTGATCTCAGTACTGAGTTTCTGATACACGGGTTTTTTTTTTTAAAAAAAGAGTGTAATAGTGTAATAGGGTAACCAGAAGCTTAGACTTGTTTAATTGGAATAATAAAAGGAATGGGGAAAAACTCGTTTGCTGATTTCTGAATATTCGCCAAACTTTCCAGCAGTCCTTATCCATGCTACAATTGAATTGATTTTGAAATTCGAAATTTATGTTTAAACGCTGTTACGGTTACTCAAAACCGTTACTCTGAAGATGACTACTGGATTGTGCGTATAAATATACAGTATATAGCAAACCATTCTGCCATCTTTCGTTTAGTATGACATATTTGCAATTGGAAAGGACAGTCGGGACAATTGTCTCTAAGTATGCTTACAAAAAGCATAAATAAGAATAAAACTAACCTTCTTCTCAAAAGTCTCTGCCAGCTGAGAAAGCCTTTCTTGTCTGAAATAGAGAATATAGGCACTGAAAGCAGCTTTACGGCAGACGAGAGTGAATTTATCAAAAATGGGAGAAACCAGATTATCTAGAGTACCGTTGATTAAGTACTCCTAAATCTAACTGCTCTTTATCTTAAACAATAGGGAGTTTGCACCGCTAGGTTTCGGCTAGGACACCATTCATCAACGGAATACAGCAAGATGACCAACTGCATTAGTTTAAGAATCCAAGTGAGAAAACGAATTTCGTCTGTCTACACAAAGTCGGCTATTCGGTTTTCAATTTGACATATTTCGAAACGTATAAATGGAACAACGATCTTACTGTGTTAATTATCCGAAAAACTCCTCGCTTTAATTTTCTACACAATCTTGGTTATCCAGTAAATGCCCTGTGACAAAAGCATGCTTAAGGGCGGGTTGCTTTTCTGAACGGCGGGATACTGTTTGGAATGGCGGGCGACTGGTCTCTTTGCCATAAAATGGTTTCAATAAAAGCGGAAGAATCCTAGGGACTGTTCCACTCTATTGAATACCTAACTATACATCTTAAATGCATTAGACTTGCGTAAAAGTGGCTTGAGTTATGCAGATGTCTGTCAGATTTGGAACAGTCAATTGCACGTTTTTTTATAAGAAACCGGTTTATAAGAAACCTAGAACTAGACACCCATAAAGTTAAGAAACTTTTAGAACTATGAGGAAGGAGTTAAGATACTAAAGAAATTTTTGTGTCAGTTGTCCAACATACTGATTTCACAATTATGGACGTAGTAATCAATTCTCAAGCATTTCCGTGCGATTTCTCGCACCAGCATGGCTAATTCTTTGTAATACAATAATATTGATAATTTGCTTGCTATATTCACGTTTATTATCATTTTTACTGCAATTTATTTCCATCAAATCAAGAAACTGTTAAGAAACTTTTAGAACTAAAATTGGGCCAAAAATTAAGAAACTTTTAGAACTAGGCCCCGAGCCAGGTTTCTTATAAAAAAAAACGTCTAGGGCTTTTTGCCAAAAGAATTGCTCTCTGTTTAGAACGCCCACTTGTACTTGCACAAAATCCTGTAAAGCCGCGGTTACACGTGCGACATTTTGCTTGAAATAGCAACAGGAAAGAATAAAAAATTGCCACCGAGACGGGGTCCGTAAAAACTTAAACTCGCACGTGTAGCCTTGGGTAGATTTCAAACTGTTATACGATCTGAGGAAAAATGGTCGCATAACATTGAATTGTTCGAACTTTTCGGGAAATGTTTTTGTCTTGTCACCGATAATGTAGCAGCGTATAGCCTATTTTTTTAATTGGCGACACAACACATGGGTTCTTTGAATTGGCGATGCAATCTTTTTGGGCGTTTTCCTGAAAATTTTCTACGACCCAATCTTTCAATCTTTTATAGTTGATTGTCACGGAACTTCTGTCGAAGCATTTTTGCTGCAGCATGTAGCCACCTCAGGATTTCTCAGAACTGGACATTTTCAGGTGTGTCGCGTTGCCACAACAGGTGCAAATCGCACGTGTAGCCGCGGCTTAATGTAAAGCTAACTTCGAGTCGGTACCTTACCTTACAAGCTCTTCTCGCAGTGAAATTTCTCTTCTGTGTTCGGCCTTTTCCATCTCATTCCAAACTCTGCTTATGTCGCTAATGGTTTTATCATCAGGAGGTCGAAATGGTTTGTGTTTATTTGCGTTGATTTTGGTTTGAATAATGAAAAAGAACTCTTCGATATCAGCTCTCTCTGTGTATCTGTAAGGGTAATGGATGACACCAAATGAGTATCATTAACATTATTCTAATAAATAGTATCATTATCGTTGATATGCTGATTATCAACACAGACACCATTCAAATAATCACTGTCGAAGTCAGAATCACTAAGTAAGGCGTTTGGATTGATGAAATTCGATAAACCCTCGATAACTCGAACCTTCAATGGACCAGTAAAATGGTTCGAGATAGCGAACGTTCGATTTGTCGGGAGCATTTTGATATGAAAGCAAGTTTTAAGAGGGATGCAAAATCAGTTCGACTTTGCGCATGTTCGAGTTATCGGGGTTTCGAGTCACCGAGACTTTCCTCAAACTACTGGAAGAGGGTCCTGGACGGGGGTGACTATCTCATTTCCCAGTCTATTTTCTTCAAAATCCCATTTCAAGTCTTCAAAACCCCTCGAAGTTCTCCGTGGTGTGTTAAAGTGGGTATCAACAACAGCAAATTTGTACTATAAAACAATTACAAATAAAATATGCCGCTAGTCTTACTTTGGTGGTTTCTCTATGGTTCTGAATGTTTTGAATTCATTCATAGTTTGCTGTAGTAGTTTCGTTGTTTTTGGAATTGGTTTTTCAAGGAATTCTGTCTTGCTTGCGATCCACTTCAGTAAATCACTGACCATTTTCAGATACTTTTCTTTCATTTTATCCACTTCCATTAGTAAATCAATAATCTGAAAAAGTCAAGTTATAGCAGTTATTCTATGTCGTTATGATGTGTTATCACGCTAGCGAATCCAAAAGCACTACAGTGGCGGATACCCACTACTTTGATGGCATTTTTGTGTACTGTGGTGAATACGCACTGCTGTGGTGCATTGTTGTACTTGATGTCGCGAGTTATGATTGTTTATGTGGTGGTATTTTTTGTGTACTGTGGTGGATACGAAATCACTGCCAAAAACAATAGATCAAGCAAAAAAACACAAACTGCATCAAAGTAAGCAAAAAATACCATCACCTTAAGCACCATAACCCACCACAGTAGTAGCAAACAGCTGTACGGTTGTTGTTGTTTTTGCTGTTGTTGCTGCTGCTGTTTTGTTGCTGTTCGCTAAGAGAGGGACTAATGTAATAAGTCTAAGCCAAGCAAAGCAAATGAGGCAGTTTAATGAAATAGGCTACCTTGGCAATTCTCTTTCCCCCAGTCTCTTCGTGTTTCATCTTTGCGAAATATTGATACAACATCGAAACGTAAGTCATGACAGATTTCTCATCTGGGCGAGGATTGTCGACATCTGAAAAAGCAAGTTAAGTTAAGATAAGATGTCTCGTGTGTTGTACAAATGGTAGTTTTAATAATGATGCGTAAAAATCTCACCCCAGGTAATGTCTGTGCAGTACAGTGGAGGATGTGCAGTACAGTGGAGGATATTCAGTACGATGGAGGGATATCGTCAGTACAGTGGAGGGATATCATCAGTACAGTGGAGGGATATCACCAGTACGATAGAGGATATCCAGTATAACTGTACTGTACTGATGATATCCCTTCACTGCACTGAATATCCTCCACTGTACTGACGATATCTCTCCCCTGTTTACTGATAATATCCTCCACTGTACTGATGATATCCCTCCACCCTACTGAAGATATCCCTCTACTGTACTGAATATCCTCCACTGTACTGATGATATCCCTCCACTGTACTGAATATCCTCCACTGTACTGATGATACCCCTCCACGTTACTGAATATCCGAATATCCTCCACTGTACTGATGATATCTCTCCACTGTATTGATGACATCCCTCAACTGTACTGAATATCCTCCATCGTACTGGTACTGCCCACCTCCGCTGTACTGCACAGACAGTACACGGGGTGAATCGGGCAACAAACCAATAACTTACCTTCTGGATCCAGCAGTTTAGCAACTCCGAGTCGTTGTTCTGCAATCTCAAATGCATTGCTCAGATTCAAAGAATGTTGAGATGGCTGAAGCTTTGAAAAATCCAGAAGATCAGGTCTACGGAAAAAAGATCGTTTTGATATTTAAGAGGGTTTGAGAGCAAACAGGGAATATCGCTTTTGCTGAGAAAATTTGAAGGGATGAAGCCCCCATCACCGTGGCTCGTAGCCGGGATCGTTCGTCGCAAAGGTTCTTTAGCTGCTTAGGTTTTATGTGTGCGCACAGAACACACGGAGTAAGAAACTTAGAGAAGATTCTCTGTCTTGTCTATTCAAGCTCACTTTAGGGTGACTTTACATTGATTGACTACTTATTCACAAGAGTTTCTAGTTAAAGTATTACAAGTCCATGATTTATTGCGCAGATAGAAATTATACATGCAACTATATTCTAGCAGAAGTTCTAACTACTATGACATACATTAATGGACGTAAATAGACAGAAAGCATAGAAAGGTCATAACGTGCAATGAGACCTACGTTATATTTACATGAAATAGCTGTTCCAACTACCTCGCCTACTACGTTGTATTTACATGAAGTAGCTCTTCCAACTACCTCACCAACTACAGGCTACTCCACTGGTTGGAATTCACTGCACAACTGAAAGTCGGTTTTTACTTATTACCCTAAAAGCGATGTAGCATATAAATTTTCTTAAGCCCGAGTTTGATTCATCATAGCTCACAGTTCATTGGCGATACTCGCGATTGCAGAATTTCCCATAGGAATTTATCTTTTTATTTTCTGTTTTTCATCGGGATCCATGCAAGCACAGCATTCTGCCTATTTGCTAGAACTAAGCTGTTTAATCTGAATCTTAAGTCAAAAGTCTCGTATGGAGTAATTTCTTAAATTTTGAAAACGAGGGTATTAGTTCAAAGGGTGCATTCTGAACCAAGAGCGGCGACAAAGTTTGAAAAGGTAGTGAAGGTGGGAGCGGAAGGAATTGTGATGCATGAATGCTTTACCGATGTTTATGGATGAGCGCATTGAACGCAAGGCCATTTCTCCAGCTTGTAGTAAAATTCTTTATGTCAACGCCAGGATAACTGTGATAAAAGAAGAGCGAAGTTCAACACTTTTCAGATAGACTAACTTAAACCTTATAGTTAATCTTGAGATTTTGAGCAAAAACCTCTAGACTCTTCATATGTGAACTTTGAAAAAATTGTTTATTTACGGAAAAAAACGAAGCTGCGTTTTTAAGATTGTACTCGTTTTCGTAACAAAACCTTCGTTAACTTATTAGGACAGCACCCTTGTTCCCACACAGTTTTTCTTAAAGATCAGAATGCGGAAATTTTCAGTATCTTTGGTCAACACGGCATTATGTAGTTACCAACAAGGGGCATTTCACTCCTCGAAAAAGCGTACGAGATTCTTACTGAAACAAAAGGATTCTGGCAAGATTCCTACGAAAACATAACAACAGAGATTCCAGCTTAGGATGTACGAGATTCAAGGAGTGAATTTCTCCTCCGTTACCAACGGCTAAAGCAAGCGCATTTATTTGGTACACCTGTACACTGGGTAAGTCTGAGGCATTAGTTACATTGTAATGTAGCTACTGAACAGCTATTGTTTAATCGTTGCGTCTTTTTTCAACTCCGCTGTAAATTTCAAATGCTGTATTTACATACATTTTACTGGATAGCTTTCATTGATTAGTGAAAGTGGGACGTGGGTCGTTTTTATGTGAAAAATAAGGCACATATCAATGAAAGCTTTCCAGTATAATTATTGTAGCTCTACCCCGGGTTCCAGAGCCTCAAATAGGGTTGGGCGAAAAAAGAGAAAGAAAGGAAAAAAAATAAGAAAAATAGAGTTTTCTTAATTTCCTCTATTTCTTAATTTCTTAATTCTCTATTTCTTAATTTCTTAATTTCCTCTATTTTTCTTAATTTTTTTCCTTTCCTTTTTCTTTTTTCGTCCAATCCTATTTGAGGCTCTGGAACCCAGGGTATTGTAACTACAGCATTTCAGCCCGCTATAATAGCCACGACAAGACAATTTGAAGTTATCAAGTATAGTTCAAACGAGGCTCTACGAATATCTTACCCTTTTGTTTTCCTTTGACACCATAGTAACAAGGCTTCTTTTGCTGACTTAGCATCCTTTGATCCACTCTATGAAAATGACAAGCATTAATTTGCAAGACTGATGACTTAGTCCTTACTCGAGGCCGAGGGGGTATCACCTACATATAGGAGGGTAGGTATACATGTTTCTGCTCGGGTTATGGATAAATTTGCGATATTTTGCCCGATTAATGGTTCCCTTTCCGTGACTTTTTGGTCGGGCTATAGATCAGTTTTGCAGTTTGTGAAAGATTTGCCCTAAGTATGGATCTGTTTAATGTAGATATGCAAATGTTATATAAGTAACATGTTTTATACATAATCTCTTAGTGTAGCAGTGAATGAAATATATATTCTTGGGCAAGTTTTTTCACTTGCTATGGAGTATGTTTTAAAGATGATGCCCTGGTTACGAGGCTATCGTTTTAAAATTTTGCCTTCGTTATGTGTTCACCCTGGGGATAGATCATTTCGGTAAACGGCCGACAGCATTAAAAATTTTCGAAATCACAAGCTATCAAGTTTTTGATGCGAAAATCATATAAAGCACCCAACATTTAGTCTATGTGCAAATTCTTACTATTACGAGCGCTAAAAGTTTGCGATTTTAAATGGGCTTGAATCGAGCGGGAATGGGGTAAAAAGTTTCACCAAATTCATTTTTGCGGTAAAAGCCTTTATAGAATCTGGAACTTTGAATGCTCATAAAATTAAGAACACAAGCGCTAGCACAGTGAAACTTTGTTCCTAGACTAAGTTTTGAATGCTTTACAGTATTAGTCCGGTGGCCAGTTGAGATGACCTTGACATCGAGTACATATGGGTTTTTATTTTATTTTCTGTTTATATAGTCATAGAAGACTCGAAAAAGCCAAACTTGCCCCTTCGAAGTGTTGGGCAAATTTTTTTACGACCTGCCGAAGATACGTCATGTCCAAGGCAAAAATTTCATGGAAAAATTTTGATAAATTGTCAAAACATGGTATTGTTTGGTCTCATTCGAATGGAAATTGACTGTAGATTCCGAATTTGGCAATAAGGTTAGATTCTGTATATATTGATCAAAGATATTGCTCAAGACATTTGATTTTTATAAAAAAAAAATCAAAAAAAGAAAGGCTAAGAAAATGCTCTTTGAAAAATTATCTTTAGTTAGTTAGTTAGCATAGCTTGTAAGTTAGTAAGTTAGCTACTTGGAAGATACTAAAATAGTAAGTAAGTTAGTAATTAGCGAGTTGGTTAGGTAATTAGTTAGTTTGTTATTTAGTTAGATAGTTAATTAGTTGTGAGTTAGTTAGATACTGAGTTTGTTACTTAGTTAGTTAGTCTGATAGTTAGTTATCTAGCGTAGCTTCTTAGTTAGTCGGGTAATAAGTAAGCTACTTTCGAAGATATTAAGTTGGTTAGTTACTTAGTTACAAAGGGTAGTTAATTAGTTAGGTAACTAGTTATATTTAGTAATATTTAGTTATATTTATATTTATTATATTTAGTCAGTTTGTTAGTTAGCATAGTTTGCACGTTACTCAGTTCGTTAGTTAGCTAATTTGGGAGATAGTAAGTTAGTTATTAAGTTAGTTATTAAGTTAATTAGTTAATTAGTCAGTTAGTAAGTTAGTTACCTTGGAAGATAGTAAGTTAGCTAGTTAGTTAGTTAGTTAGCTAGTTAGTTAGTTAGTAAGTTAGTTAGTTACTTAGCTTATCTTGTAAGTTAGTCAGTTAGTTAGTTAGCTACTTTGGAAGATACTAAGTTAGTTAGTCAGTTAATTAGTAGTTGATTAGTTAGATAACTACTTAGTTAGTAACTTAGTTAGTAAGATAACTAAATAGTTAGTTTGTTAGTTATTTAGTTAGTTAGTTAGCGTACTTGTAAGTTACTTAGTTAAGCCTACAAATATGATGGGCGTTCCAAGTAATTCTGGCAGGCATTGTAATTAGCTAACTAACAAACTAACTAATTAACTAACTAAGTAACTACGCAGCTTAGAAACTAACTAGCTAGCTAACTAACTAATACAACTAATTAACTTAATCGATCTTATTAACTTAAAAACAAACAAACTAATTACCTAACAAGCTAGCTGACTGACTAACTAACGAACTAACTTACTAACTAACTAACTAACTAACTAACTAACTACCTAACTAACTAACTAACTAACATGCAAGCTATGTCTACTAACTAACAATCTAGCAAACAAACTTATTAACTAACTAACTAACTAACTAACTAAATAACAAACTTACTAACTAACTTATTAACTAACTAACTAACTAACACTAACTAGCTAACAAATATCTAGCTTGTTATCTAACTAAGTAGCTAACTAACAAAGTAACTTACTAGCTTACTTACTATCTTCTAAAGTAGCTAACGAACAAACTGACGAACTGAGTTACAATATTCGAAAATAGCTAACTAACAAACTGACTAACGTACAAGCTATGCTACTTAAGTAATTAACTGACTAAATAACTAACTAACTAGCTAACTAACTAACTAACTAACTAAATAACTAACTAACTAGCTAACTCACTAACTAACTAACAGCTATCTAGCTAGTTACGTAACTAACTAGCTAACTGACAAAGTAACTTACAATCCACCTTACTATCTTCTAAAATAGCTAACTAACAAACTGACTAACTCACAAGCTATGCTACTTAAGTAACTAACTAACTAAATAACTAACTAACTAGCTAACTAACCAACTAACTAACTAACTAAATAACTAACTAACTAGCTAACTAACTAACTAACTAACAACTATCTAGCTAGTTACTTAACTAACTAGCTACCTAACAAAGTAACTTACTAACCACCTTACTATCTTCTAAAGTAGCTAACGAACAAAACTGACTTACAAAATTCTAAAATAGCTAACTAACAAACTGACTAACTTACAAGTTATGCTACTTAAGTAACTAACTAACTAACTAACTAAATAACTAACTAACTGAATAACTAACTAACTGACTAACTTACTAAATGAGTAGCTAACTAACTAACTAACTAACTAATTAACTAATCAACTAATCAACTAATTAACTAACTAACTAACTAACAACTATCTAGCTAGTTACCTAACTAACTAGCTAACTAATAAAGTAACTTACTAACTAACTTACTATCTTCAAAAGTAGCTAACGAACAAACTGACTTATTTACAAGGTATTCTAACTAAGTAGCTTACTGACTAACTATAAACCTAACTAACTAGCAAACTAACAAATTAACTTACTAACTAACTTAAAATCTTCTTAAGCAGCGAACTAACAAACTGACTAGCTTACAAGCTATGCTACTTAAGTAACAACTAAATAACTAACGGACTAACTAACTAACCAACTAAGTAAGTAACTACGTAACTAACTAGCGATAAGACTATCTAATAAAACAAACTCACTATTTTACTAACTAACAAACCAACAAATAAATTACCTAACAAACTAACAAACTAACTAAATTTAACTAACTAACTAATATGGTAACTGACTTACTTACTAACTTACTATCTTCTAAAGTTAACTAGCTAAGTCACTAACATACAAGCTATGCTAACTAACTAACGATAATTTTTCAAGAACATTTTTAATTTAACATTTACTTTTTGATTTTTGTTTATAAAAGTCCAATTCCTTGAGCAATATATTTTTATTTTTATATGCGGAGACTAATATGTATACTATATTTGGAATCTAGAGTCAATTTCCATTCGAATGAGACCAAACAATACCATGTTTTGACAATTTATAAAATTTTTTCGATGAATTTTTTACCTTGGACATGACGCATCTTCCATGGATCATAAAAAAATTTGCCCAACACTTAGAAGGGGCAAGTTTGGCTTTTTCAAGTCTTCTTTCACCATATAACCAGAAAATAAAATAAAAACCCATATGTACTCGATGTCAAGGTCATCCTTGAAATTCGCATTTGGCCACCGGACTATATATGATTTTCACATCTAAAACTCGATATCTTGTGATTTCGAAAAATTTCAATGCTCTTGACTGTTTACCGGAATGATCTATTCGTAGAAGCACATGTATACCCACCCCTCTATAGGAGTTGGTCCTGTCACTTGAGACAAAGCTCACAAATTTAAAATAGCAACTTGAGAAAAGGGGAAAGAGTGGGAGGAACACTCACCTCATTTTGAACTTCTGATATTTGAAATCTCAATATGATCATCCATAGTAAACCAAGAATAAGATCTTGTTTGCCATCTACTACATCTTCAGGTCCAATACTTTCAAGTTTGACCTACAAATAACAAATAACAGTATCAAGAGCCAAGAATGCTAATTATTGTAGATATGGTACAAATAGTTTTTCAAACAACTACAAGGGTGATTTGCTTTCCACTAACAACATTCTAGCTAGAGAAATTTATATCCAAAAAAAATTATTTCTGCACATATCTTTACTGAATTTCAAAGCTACAGTAGCATCCCATAGATCTTTGAAATCTTTGAAGAATCCATTTTCAGATATGGCAAGCTTGTTTGCAACCAAAGAACGACAAAATGCAAAAAGGACAAAAATTTGCTTTTAACGCTTTTTTAGTTCTGCATATAAAACCTGCCAGGCATAAGCTTTTGCAATGCGAAATCATTAGAATGAGACCCTAGAGCTGGCCCTCTATGAGCTATTCTTTTCACCTCATGTGGTGCAATATATAAAATATGAAGGTTAAGGCAATCAGCTTAAGTTCTGGGAGACAACAGAAGCATTTCTTTTCTCCGTGACATGCAAATGACTCCAGGACATGTTGCTCGCTTGTCATTTGCATGTTTAGCCACCCTGGGAGATATGCCGAATACAGTGTCGTGCCCGACATGCCTCCTAGTTTAGCCAGGCCTTTAGACTCTATTTCCATCTTTGTCAAGAGATTTTCTTACCGATTTCTGAAGAAATGCCAATGCTTTGGATACATTCTCAAGCTTGTGTATCCTTTGCTTTCCTCTAGCTGAAAACAGAATTTTATTATTTAGCAGATACTGTAACAATTGCTTCATGTAAGTCTCATAATTAGCCATTGTTCCTCAAGATTTTTCAAAATTTGACATATTAAGAGTTTTCGCAAAAAAGCCAAAAATGATTGAAACTAGAGTTTCTCATTTGAAATTTCAAGATTAACTACTGAAGCAGTGACTTACCAATTCTTCCAACCTTTTCTCCAGAAATTGCTTCTAGTAGCTTTATTAGAACTCTTCCATCAGACAAGTCTTCAAAGACATCTTTCACAATGAAGTCTCCCTGAAAATGCAAAAACTCTACTATTTAAAGGCAAGCTGAGATTTTGGATGGAAATGACTTGTATATTTCTTTGCTTTCTAGACCAGTCTGCCCACTACCAAGTCGACCCACTATCAAGTTGGCCCACCCCTATGGACAAGCTGGCCCACTGCAATGTTGGTCCATGTATTTACTATTTATTTTGCTTTTATTTTGATGGGGCCCCCATACCCCACACATGTAAATTGCATGTACAATTTGGCATACTTGAGTGGGCCAATTTGAATATGCTAACATGCTGACTTGTCTAACAAATGATGGGCTAACTTGTCTAACACATGGTGGGTTGACTTTGTAATGAGCCAACTTGTCCTGTTACTGGTTACCCTCCACACCACCATGGTCCATGGGCACTTTCAGTCCAAGAAACCTTTTGTGTTTTACAATTAAATTTTTTAGACTTTCCCCACCCACTATAAGCCGGATATCAAAGTTTTTCGCCAAGCCCTCTTTTTTGGTCTGTTCACTGTTGTGATATGATGACCTGCTTTTGGGGACGACCGCTGTCCATTAGTTTATCTGTTTAGAGTGTTCCTCCTAATAGTGAATCCGTCTTAAATGCAATATTCAATTTTTTCTTGTCTAGTTTGTGTATTTTTATATTTAATGTAATTCAAATTTGATAAATATTTTGTGTAATTCGATGTATGTATGTAGTAGTTTTAGATTGTATTTAAGATTGATTGATAAATAAATGAAAACTGAAATGAAAACTGAACTGTCTTTCCCGCCGAAACTCCTCCTTGCCCTCCTTCGCAGAAATTTGCAAAATCAATAAAAAAAACTTGCACGAATAAAACGAACCTGCAAAAAAGTATTCATCCATTTGCTGAAAGTCTTCTTTTGCAGATTAATTCTTTCGTTCTTGAGCTCTTGAATTCGCTCTGTTTCAAATGTCTGTTTGGTCGCCATTCTATCTAGATAGTCCAGTCTTTTTTCATGACCATTTGGCCATTTGGCCTAGGAACGTTAGTAAACAAACTCTGATTTGATTTAGGCCGTTGCTATAGATTAGTCTTCAGCTCTTTGCAAATACGTCGGTAGGCTTTTTCTTCACTCTCATTTCTTTCTGGATCATGTTGCTGTCCATTGAAAAGTTAAAGATATACGGTAAATAATCAAAAAAGTTTGCAAATGCAAACATGAAGCTGTGAGTGACAATCAAAAAAGCTAACTATTTGACTTTTTATGCAAATGTACAGTAAACACAACACAACAACAGTTTAATAACTGTAACCTTGGACTTATTCGTAGGGGTGGCGCCAGGTGGGGGCTCGGGGGGCTACAGCCCCCTTGTCGGGGAACTCTAGCCCCCTCATCGGGGAAAATCCTACCGATGTCGGGGAAGTGCCGATGGGTGACTTCTTTTGACCTGAAGATAAGGAATCTGGTCAAGCATAGATAAGAGTGCTTTTACGTTATACAGTAAGCCCCCTCGTCGGGGAAACTAGCCCCCTTTTCGGGCAAAGCCTAGCGCCACCCCTGCTTATTCGTCGTTTTGGTTTTCACGCTGGCGAATCTTTTATCGCTACTGTGGTGGATAATCACTACTGTGGTGGTACTATTTGCGTACTGTGGTGG
The DNA here is from genome assembly GCA_014526335.1 of Chrysaora quinquecirrha. Lineage (NCBI taxonomy): Eukaryota > Metazoa > Cnidaria > Scyphozoa > Semaeostomeae > Pelagiidae > Chrysaora > Chrysaora quinquecirrha. The sequence continues at coordinate 359,224 of JACTAT010000197.1, read as the reverse complement.
TAGTTTCTGCGTACTGTGGTGGATAATCACTACTTGTGGTGGTTTACTATGCTTGCGGTGGTGGCAGTTTTTGCGTACTGTGGTGGATAATCACTACTGTGGTGGTACTATTTGCGTACTGTGGTGGTAGTTTCTGCGTACTGTGGTGGATAATCACTACTTGTGGTGGTTTACTATGCTTGCGGTGGTGGCAGTTTTTGCGTACTGTGGTGGATAATCACTCTTGTGGTGGTTTACTATGCTTGCGGTGGTGGCAGATTTGGCGTACTGTGGTGGATAATCACTACTTGTGGTGGGTTACTATGCTTGCGGTGGTGGCAGTTTTGGCGTACTGTGGTGGATTTTGTGGTTTTTTGTTGCTTGATCTATAGAGTTTTGCTATGATTTCGTATTCACCACATAAAGCATTATAACCCACCACAAGTAGTGATTATCCACCACAGTACGCAAAAACTACCACCACAGTACGCAAATAGTACCACCACAGTAGTGATTATCCACCACAGTACGCAGAAACTACCACCACAGTACGCAAATAGTACCACCACAGTAGTGATTATCCACCACAGTAGTGATTATAGATTCGCTAGCGTGGTTTTGGTTTGGCAGAATCATGTTTGAGGGTGGGTTGTTGCCTAGAGTTGCGAGGTGGTTGCTCCATTTGCCGAAAGTTACGAATGTTAGGAACATGCTGTTTTACCCTGTCTCCTAGTCTCTAGGAAGTGCAGCTAACCGGCACGGCGCTCGGCGGCACGAAGTTTCATAAATAACTTAACGTTTCTGTGCGGTAGGCACGCAATCCTCTTGAATGGATGGCAAAACTTTCCGAGTGAAAAATCAACCTATTGGCAGCAGCAAAACACTTAGCAATTGTGGCAGTAAAAGTGGCAGTAAATTTGTTACAGGCAGAAAAACAGGCAGAAGAATACGTTGTAGACAGTAAACAGGCAGTAAATTGTGAAGTGTGCAGTAAAGTAGGCAAAAAATGTTGAGTGGCATAAAAATATTTGGTGCGCATGGCTCCCATGGGGCTTCAAATATTTCACGGCAATTATCAATACTTTATTTCACTTTTATTGTTTGTTTACGGCCGCGTGAATTCTTACGACCCAAACGCGATTTTTTTTCTCATAAGTGTATGTGGATTTGAAGTTTTCAGTGATTTGAATCAAAAAATGGACAAAAGAAAGAAAAGAGTGCATTAATAAATGCATCTTCAGGCTCGAAAATTAGCTGTCCCAAGAGAAATAAATCCCGATAAATAATGCTTCTCTGCCTACAAGAAACTATTCATGGTTTGTTTGCTACGAGTACCAGAGTAGGGGATCCTCATTTGAAAATAAATTTCAACTGCAAAGGAATAACAGCAAGACTTAAGATGAGAAGCTATTCCATCACGTTGGTCGCTCTTGTTATAGTCCTTTTAGTAGCAGATATTGAGTGCTGGCGAAGACGGGATGGTGAGTAGCTAAACCTAACTACATAATTTTCAATTCTTTGTCAAAGCTGCCATACTGCATTTTTCTTGTCATCCGATTTGGGGCCGGTGTGAAGCAGCCTCTTCTTCGCCGTCGCTACCGACAGCTGTGAAATCATCTTGTGCTTCAAGCGTTATGTTTTCACCATTCTTGTCAACCGATATTCCCATCAACTATGAAACAATATTATAACAAATATAACATATAACAACTCTTAGATTTTCAATAATTCGAGCACAAAAGTTCCGCTGAAATTCCAATTCCTCTGCTTTTCCACCCTCAGCTTGTTAAAAATCTTGCTTCGGCTTCCAACATCCCCCAGCTTAGTCCATAACAAGGGATCACAAGTTGGTACCCAAAAGTACCCGTCTTTCCTTTTTTTAAGTAAAACCTGCCCTGAAAGACCTGGTTTGCTAAGAATAGCATGTTCTTGGTTGCCCAGCCCATACTCGCTAGCATGCAATGATCCCGCAAAAACTTTTCTTGCGTCAAGCATCACTTTTTAAACACATTTTATCGAAAAGTCGATTTCACAAAAATAAGAAGAATTTGGATGTGATATAACCTTAATATGTATTTCGTAAATCTCCTAATAAGCTGGACAGAAAGACAGAGGACGCGTGAAGAGTGCAGTGAAGAAAGAGCCATTCTTCGAGTTTGAAGAAGGAGAAGGCGGAGGTACTTACACGTATTTTTATAAAAACAATCTTTAGAAGAAACATCAGGCTGAAATTTGGTCAAACTGTTTTGCTATCGCCTAAACTATGGGAGATACGCACAAGCAAAGTTCACCAGTGTAAAGCCCCGCATTTTAAACATGTTTTTGAGAAGGGTAGGGGTGACAAGTTAGTGAAAAATCGCTTCAAAAATAAGAAACAGGCAGGCTGAAATCGAAGCCAAGTGTTCTTATTATAAAAGCGCGTATCAAGCAAAAAACTGTAGTCAACATTTGCTTTTCCGAGGCTGCGTTATTATTCCCTTTTCCCCTAAGAAAATAAGACATCGAGACCTGAATCCTATCAATGTGAGGGGAATTCATTGCTTGGGAATTTAGTCTAACCTTCTTGTACATTATAGTCTAACCTTCCCGAAAATTCTTCTGATTACACCTTAATCCCTTTGTTTCAACAGGCATTCCACGTACGCCCTTTTGAAGAGTGAATTCCCCTCGGGTCTTTGCAGCTACACTTGGGGACCACTCATTTTTAATGCCGGGTACCGGGGACTTGGGTACCGGGGCGGAGGAATTCTTGCCAGGAGACCTAAACTTTTCATGGTATTTAGATGGGATATGAAATTGTTTAAATCTTTCAGTGACCTTTGCAATAATATAGGCTCAAAATAAGATTTGCTGCCATTCTTTGGACATTTCCAGACTCGCAAGGAAAAGCCGTAGACATATCTCTCAGAATTTTTCTGGGGAAAAGTATCGCAAAGGATCAATGCTTTTTCCACTGAATTCTACCTTACATATGCTTGTCATTCTCGACTTTATGTTTTGCCTTAACTTAACTTTAATATTTTTTCCAGAGATGTTTGAAACAAAGGATGATTTCGGTCAGAGGGATGACAGCAAAGCGAAAGACTTTGATTGTCAGAAAGATGAAGATGAAGATGAAATGAGAGATTTTTACGGCAAGGTATCCCACAATCTTGGACAAAATATTTGGAACAAGGAATACGGCCTATTCCATTGATTTTCTATTCTCGTAACTCTTATTCTTCCCCCCCTTTACCCCCAAAACAATGTTGGTAGTAGAACAGGACAAATTTTGTTTGAAACAACATTGTAACGGGGGAGAAGGGGGAATGATCCAGAAGCCGCGAAACCGCGAAAAAAACTCCAAGCCGTCAAACAAATGCCTAAGCCACTGCCGATTAACATCACTCGTATAACACTAACGGCTCTGATAGCCTGGAAATCAACATGTATCCGGTCGCTTGTTCACTTGATTGCTCGGTTACTTTTCCTACTTTATTTCCTGCTGCGAGCCCCCCAGAGACCTCTTCACGCCCATTCCTTGTAAAACTCTGAATGTAGGTAGTCTTTTTTCCGCTCAAAAGCCGCAACCGCATGCAAAATGCCGTAAAAATAATGTCAATTCACAACAAAACACAAAAGCCGCAACTTTTTCTGAGGCCACAAACCTTAGAAAAAGCATTGCAAAATACGTAAGCCGCTCTCCATATAGGGGTCCAAGGTGTGAAGCCACAATAAGCCGCAATAAGCCCCCCCCCTGATACCCAGAGAAACCGCAGGGATAAAGAGATGAATCATTGACTTTTACGAATTGTAGCTTCTGTCTTTTTTCGAATCGAGTACTATCAAGCCCCCTCGAATTATCTCTAACAGCGATTCACGATTTCAGTTAATTACACCACTGCAATCGGCACATGCACTGAGAAAATTGCTCTCCTTTTTCAGCAATGAGATTGAGAAGAAACAAGTGAATTATAACGAGAAGAAATAGAAGAACATGAATATAATGAATTTACAAAATACTATCAATTTATATTAATATTGTAGAATTTACCATAGTTATGATTATACTACTGCAAGAAGCAATGCAATTATTTTGTCAATTTTATTTTGTTGCTGCTGTTGTTCCGACAACATGAAGGCCATTTAATCTTAATCCATAACTGTTGGAAATTAGACCTATTACCAGAATCGCTATCGAATTGAATTGCCTGACGCCCAGACTACAGCGAACAGCAAACTAGAGCGAACTTAGACTTATTACATTCTTCGTAGTCTACGCTCCTCTACACCCCATCAGCTTGCTCCAAATACTCTGTAGCCTGGAGGATGAACATTGAAATTTCAATTCAACTCAACTCGTCTTGAGGTAAAAATCAGTTGAGTCTGCAAGCAGGCTAACTAATTGTAATTGTAATTGTACATTATTTATTGTTAGTATTTACAATAGTGAAACACTAATTCATACTAACATGAAGCAACTCCAGAGATTGCATTAAAGCATCATTTGTTACAAAACGAACACGCACATTTTTTGTTTAGGAACCATGTTTTTTATCAAGCCTTTAAACTCTTTGTTATTTCGGGGCTAACTTGATTTCAGCTGGAAGAGAGTTCCAGATTTTGGGCCCTTGGAAACTTAAAGATTTAATGCCATAGTTAGTTGTTCTGACCTTTGGAATTTGTAATGGATTTATTATCCGAAGATCGTGGTTTACGTGTTTTTCTAAGAAATAATCATTCATGAACGGCGGGTTCAGATTATTTAGCGTTTTATAGATTTCAAATGCAAGGAGTCTTATTGTTTGAACATGGATGGTTGTCTCATTTGATTTAGCAAGCAACATCTCATATGATGATGTGTAATCAGAGTAAACCAGTCGTAATGCTCTTTCGTTTATCTTTTCTAATTTATCTAGACTACCCTTACTGCATAGCATCCACACCAGCGGACAATAGTTAAAATGGCATAATATAAATGAATTTATAATAATCTTTTTTTCTCTTTCACCCATGTATTTTGCAAGACGTTTAAGAGAATTTAACTGTTTAGCAGCCTTTTGCAAATTTTATCAACGTGGCTGTCAAATTTTAAATGCTCATCAATATCAACACCGAGTAAAGTTACAATATTATCTATTTTTATTTTAAAATTGCTATTAATTTCGAAGTGATTAAATTGTTTATCTTTATTGCCAATGGCAATAGCTTGAAATTTAGAGGATTTGCAGTCATTTCATTATCTTTAAACCAATCAATGCATATGTTAGTATTAATTTTTATTAGTTGTATTAGGCTGTTTGAGTCAGTTGCAGTGATTGATATTGTATTGTCATCAGCAAAATTACAAAGAGATCCCTCACTCAAATTATAAAATATATCGTTAATGAAAATGTTAAAAGAAGAGGTCCTAGGATAGATCCTTGTGGCACACCTAATTCTAGATTGCCCCACTCACTGTAGCGTCCTTTCACTTTGACTTTTGTTTCCTTTCAGAGAGATAGCTTTTATAAGTTTTAGAGAGTTGTGTTCCACACCATAGGCGTTTAATTTAGCTAGAAGAAGATTCTTTGGTAAGCAATCAAAGGCTTTGGATAAATCCATTAAGACAGCACCAATTTGCTTATTATTTTCTAATCCACGCCTCCATTCTTCTATGAGTCTAAATAGAGCATGTTGTGATGAAAAATGTTTTCGATATGCGCATAAGTATCTTGAAAATTTGTTCTCGAAAAATGGCGAGAGCTGAAGCTCAATTGCTTTTTCGAAAACCTTAGAAAACGTTGTAAGTAAGCTTATTGGTCTATAGTTTTCCTTATTAAAGGGATCTTTTTTCTTATACACAGGAGTAACAATTGCCTTTTTAGTGATCTAACTATACAGTATGTTAATGTATGTAACAATGTAAATGAATGTCGCAATGTAAATGCATATGTACCCTGAGGAAACAGCAATTGTGTTGTTGTAGTTGTTCTAGCTGTTTCCGAAAGAGTGGGAGGAGTGTAATAACGCTAGAGTAAACTGTTTCTGAGGCGAACAACCACAACATCAATGGAATTTAATGTGAGCGAAATTTAGGGACTTGGGAATAGACTTGCTACATGACTCGAAGTTATTGCTATTGAATTTAATTGCTGAACGCTCACTCAAACCACTGATCTGTGGCTAAAATTAACACCAGCTGAAGCGAATAACAACAACATCAATTCATTTCAATGTCAGCGAAGTTAGGGACTTGGGAAGCAAGTGTAAGTTGGGAAGGGCTTGGGAAGGAAGTTTATTTGGAAATAAGCCCCCTGTAACGTGCCGAAACAAATGCAGTTAATTTTTGGTTCGACACAGTGCTCTATACACCGTTTTGTCGGTTTCATTAAAAAATTTTCAAAGGAAAACTTAGTCTAGATGCCGAGTTTTTCTCTCCTAGCGCTTGCACCAATGATTTTGTGAGCGTGCAAAGTTCCCGATTCTATCAGAGCTTTGACGGTTAAAAGTGACAGGCCCGTTGGGGAAAAACGTTTGACCCCTACTGGTCTGGGCCCTAATGAAATCGTAAACGTTGAACGCTCGTACAATCAATAATACAATAGCCTGCGCGTAGACACAAAGCAACCAATCCTCCTCCGGTGGCTTTGGGTCTGCGCAGGCTAATAATACAAGCACTGAGATAATAAATATTTGCGCCTAATTTTGGATGCTTAATACGAATTTTATATTGAAAACTCCATATCTCAAAATTTTAAAAAGTTTCCATAATGGGTTCCGTTTGTCCAAAAGATGTCGGAAAAATAAGTGGCGGAGGGTGAAAACATGGGAAAATAGCACCAACGGGCGAGGATAAAATGGTTTTGACTTTGAAGCGCAGGTGAATTTTCTGCTCGTCATTTCCCGCAGTTTCTTAGCTCAGACTAACAGCGTAGTAGTCAAGTTGGCAGAAATCTTGTAGCTTTTGAAACTGACATGCCATATGCACCTGAACATACCGTTGACCGTTGTTTTTAATCTAAAATGCAGTTCTTTTACGTAAGATTGCGAAAAAGAAATTAAACATCTTTCCTCAAGTTTACATTACGGTATTGATAAGGAATTATAAAAAACTTCCAATTTACTCATTTAAGATCAATATTTTAAATTTAATACTGTAATTATTCAGTCAATGTAAACGATTATATAGAAATTCACGATTTTTTTTAAACGCACTTTTAATTAGACAACAGAGTGCTTTCTTTAAAATCTACCTTGCTTGCAGATGTTTTAGCAATATCAGATAATTAGAAGAAATCTAGGATTACGTATACTATGCATTGGCGTAGAGGGGGAAGATAAAATCAAGTTGTCTTAATATTAAAAAACTCAGTTAATAAAATGATGGAATTACTCAAGTAGATGCAATAATCTAAAAATAGCAACGTTATCGCAAGAATCACTTTCATAATCGTCATCATCACCATCATGATCATCATCATCGTCGTCGTCGTCATCATCATCAGCATCATCATCACCTTCGGACATGAAAAGGCAATGAAATAGCCGGGGGCTTAGGGTGGGTTTGGCAGGTTTAGCAAGTTTTCTAAGCCCTTGCAACGGCAGCTACAGTCGAGTCCCGCTATCTCGAACTCGCACGGGAAATGAAAATTTGTTCGACATAGCGGGACTTCGAGATATCCGGACTCTGAATTTTTCGATCAAAAGCGGTCATCTGTGTGTAAAAGTAGAATATAAACCAAGGAAAAGACCTCATTTGTCTCAAAAGCTGCCATAAACATCCAATTTAACTAAAATAGTACATTATTGAAGCTTGCTTCATATTTTGCAGTACTTCTTCACAGTATGCAAAAAACACCACCACATAAAGCATAATAACCCACCACATCAAGCATAATAACCCACCACCGTAGTGCGTATCCACCACAGTACGCAAAAAACGCCACCATAGTGCGCAAAATATACCACCATAGTGCGTATCTTACATAGTAGTGCGTATCCAACACAGTAGTACGTGTAGATTCGCAAGGGGGACAACAGCTGACCAATATGCAGTCTGTGTACAGAAAAACGACACCATAAATTTAGCTCCTGAGTGCCTGTGGTAAATGGCAAGCGTGTAAACTTTAGAGATGGCAAAGGATTGAAAGTCCCTTGCAAGATAATAATTGTCGGATAACCTAAGTTAACTTTAATCTTAAAAAATGAATTATCATCGTTATAATAATTAAAAATTGAAAATTTTTGTGACGTTTTGTTCGAGATAACCGGGTTTTTTCTTTCACGGGAAAAACATTTCGTTCGAGATAGCGAATATTTCGAGATAACCGAGTTCGAAATAACGGGTTTTATCTCTGTACTTAGCCTTATAGGAAAACGAGGGAAATGGGAATCTGTTCGAGATAGCGAGTTGTTCGAGATAACCGAGTTCGAGATAGCGAGGTTCGACTGTATTTTTTCTTCTTTTTATGGTGGTACATTGCTGTGATGCTCAGACGATCGACTTTATATTGCAGTGGTGCGCTGTCAGTTCTGCCTATTTGCAGAAGCATTCAAGAAGGGTCATATTCCGAGGCCTCAGCAGACATCTTAAGTAGGTCAAGATAACGATCTACGATGGGCACTTCACATTCGCCGAAAGCGAAAGCTCCTAAATCTGTTTCAAGCAGCAAAAAGAAAGATTTGGCTGAAGAAGTGGACAGTCTAACTATTCATGGATTTTCGAAAATCTTTGCAGAACGACAAACATGTCGAAGAATATTTTGGACATTGCTCTTTCTGTTTTCAGCTGTTTCCTTGATATCCACGTTCGTGATGATTATCAAAGAATATCTTTATAGAAAAACTTATATAAAAGAAGAAATAAGATACAAGAATTCACTCGCACTACCAGCGATGACATTCTGCAATACTAATATGTTAAGCACTGATGGAGATTCTCAGCCGACATTTCAAAGTCTACCAGAAAACTGCTCGTCACTCGACGACTGGAGTTTCAAGAACCAGATCAACAAGAAATACTTCGAAATGGCTTGTAAGCTTTACATGGCTAACTACTCAGAAGCAAACATCGGAATGGGAATGGATGAAAGATTCGCCAATATTAAATTCCCCAAAGAATTCTCCTTTACACCCAACTTTTGGCCATGTTTTACACTTAATAGGAATTCTGTTTTGAGGCAGCACTGGCAAGGGGAGCTCAAAGGCTTACAGATGATTCTTTATTACGACGAAAACGAACACAACAACGATAAATACTTCACAAAGCCATTGCAAGATAGCAGAAATGGGCTTTTCGTTAACTTTCATGATCCTAAAGAATACATTACAAAATTCAGTGGGATTCATTTGTCTCCTGGTCACCACACCCGCATTACAATTCAGAAAGTTATCAGAATTCGACAACCAGGCTCATCTGGGTCGAAATGTTTCTTAGAGGGCAAGGAAGAGCAGTCGCTCTTCAAAGGAAAGTATGTTGCCGAAACCTGCTATTTATCGTGTTTATATGTTGCACTGTACAAGGCCTGCGGGTACGTCCCTCCAATAATGCGAGTTTTTATGCCAAACGAAAGCTATCCTAGCAAACGAAATCTCTCCACGACGGAGTACGAACAGTGCCAAACAAATTTCAGTTACAGCTTTGACAGGAAACAATGCAACTGCAAGGAGCCTTGTTATGAGGAAATTTACAAGGCAAAAGCAACCCAGATAATATGGCCGATGTCTTGGCAAGCTAAAATGCTTTCGCCCGTTATCGCCGCAGCTACGGGTGAGCGACATGGGAATTACAGTATCGAGGAGATTAGACAAAAGCTGATCAAAATCAGTATTTATTACGATGAATTTTCCGAGGTTGTTAACGAGGAAAGTCAGCTGTACACATTTTTGAATGTCGTCAGTGATATTGGAGGCCACATGGGATTGCTGCTAGGAGCATCTTGGATTTCTCTGGTTGAAATTTTAATGTTGCTCATTGACATCATAGCTGGTCGATGGATGCTGAAAGGTGAAAACAAACAACCAGGTGCAGGTGCAACAAAATCTTGCAGCCAAGCAAAGACGATTTGATTCAGCACGAATTGATTCGATTCGATTAGACTTGATTTGGTTTGGTTGATTCAATTCTACTCCACTTGATTCCATTCTATTTGATTCACTTCTAATTTGCTTGATTTTTACGTTGACTTGATTTGACTTTGACATTGAATCAGATTTAGCTACCTGACTTGACATTTACGTTGACTCGAATGCTGACTTGACTTGATGTTGAAGTTGACTTTGACCTTGCCGATGATTTTGACTTGACTTTGACGTAGACATTGATGTTGACTTGACTTGATATTGAAGTCGACTTTGACCTTGGCGTTGACGAGGACGTTGACTTGATACTTGATATTGACGTTGACATGGACACAGATATTGACTTAACTTGACTTTGACTCTGATGTTGACTTGACTTGATGTTGAAGTCGACTTTGACGTTGACGAGGACGTTGACTTGACGTTGAGATAAACACGGATATTGACTTGACTTTGACGTTGACGGGGGACGGATGTTGACTTCACTTTGACGTTGACTAGGGTGTTGACTTGGCTTTATGTTGAAATTGACTTTGACGTTGACTTTATTTGACTTTGAAATTGACTCTGGTATTGATTTGATTTGATGTTGAAGATAACTTAAACTTGACTTTGACGTTGACTAGGGTGTTGACTTGACTTGATGTTGAAGTCGATTTTGAGGTTGACGGTTGACGTTGACTTGATTTGACTTTGACGTTGACTCGACGTCGACTTAGACGTTGTCTTGAATTGACCTGGCTCGATTTAACTAAGACTTGACTTCACTAGACTTGACTTAACCTGGTCTTTTTTACTTTAATTTTGACATAACTTGACTCGATTTTTTGACGTGATTTGACTCGATTTGGCAATACGGGGGCAAGACATGATTCGAAATTTGAATCTTTTACTTCTTAGTGCACCTTATGTTAGCTATGAAATGACTATAGTAATCAAAATCATGATAATCACTTATAAGACAAATACGTCTCCATACGTCTGTAGAAAATTTCTGCTTCCCTGTGTTGTCTTCCGCTTCCGGGACTCTACCCTACACCGTTGTTATCCTGATCTGATTCTGTTCAGATTTGCGCGTCTTCCTGACTTAGTCTTTGTTGTTTGTTGCCATATCCTCCCTTGGCTTCCCCACATTCTCGATCAATTGTTTACGCTGCCAACCATCCCCCTCTTCACTTTATAATGGCTGGATATGATAATGACCATGCGGCTGAACAAAACTTTGTTTGGGCGTCCCTCCTCCTTGTTGTTTCTTCAAAAAGTACCACCACACCAATTCAACATCTGTAACATAGAATATAAGTAATATTAAACAAAACCCTGTAATATAAAATCATCAAATACTGAAATATGAAAAAGCTCTTAATAAAAATGGAGAAAAGACAAAATAACAATCAACAAATTAACTGGTCTGGTTGCCAAGGAAAGGACAAAACATCAATGCTTCTGAATCGTTGTCATGGAAATATATTTATTGAGAACGAGGCTTGCACATAAGGAATGATAATCAAAACCAAGCAAACAAGCAAACAAACCCTCCCTTGGCTTTAAATTTTGCTCGAATAAATAAAGAAAATGCCAAAGAAGACGAAGAAAGGAAAGTCCAAAACGAAAGATAAATCTAAAGGGTAAGTTTGCTTCCGTCTTCTTTACTGCAATGTGCATTTTTTCTGGCTTAAGTTTTGGAACAACTTAGGCTAACCTAGGCCTGCCTCTTCTCTGCGGCCTGAAGACCATCGATCTACTGACTGTATAGGTACGGTACCTTAATTTGAGTAAAGGGTAAAGAGAAAATATGGATTTGCAAATTTAGTAACATTAGGTACTACCGGTATTGGCTGTTTAAGTCTATATAGGTCTAGATAAGGGTCTTGGGTAAATAGTTTTAGTTTAATTAACAGTGTGAAATTTTTTTTGAAACCACAAGATATCAAGTTTTTGGTGCAAAAATAAGCATCCAAATTAATGTCTAGGTGCAAAATTTTTACTACTCAGCACTTGTATTATCAATTTTACGAGCTTTCAAAGTTAACAATTTTATAGTGGCTCAGCCTTTATGCAATCACAAACTTTGAATGCTCATAAAATTAAAAATACAATCACTAGGACAGTGAAATTTGTACCTAGACTAAATTTTAGATGTTTTATACAATTTTGGCATCAGAATTTTGATATCTTGTGATTTCAATGCTGTCAGCTGCTTACCAAAATGATCTATAACAAAGTTTTTTACAGCTCAAATACTTTTCAAATCATAGAAATAAAATCGTATTGATCTAAAATTTTCCTTTGCAAACTGTTTTCAACAGGAAGAAAACTGATAAAGCTAAAGAGAGGGATTCAGTTGTGAAGAATGCTGTTGCAAATGCATATCTTTGGGAAGGAAAACTTGATGTGTCTGAGAGAACGAAACAAGAATACAGGTTGGTTTTTGATATTACTTCATTTAGAAATTTTGCTGAAATAGAGTGGTTGGTGACGATGTTACCCTGAGTGAAGTTTTCTGTCAACTTGGTCTGATATTTCACAGTAAGTACACCAATTCCATATACTCCCCCTTTTTGTGTGTATAGCATTGACCTCAATGGCTTCTTTTTGAGCCTTCTATTAAATCAAGTTAAGGTTTGAGTCTCCGCAGATTCAGAATCCCAGACAGGTAACATTGTGGCTGTGCAGGCCATGAATTCTTAGAAGGAAGAATCTTGTCTTGCCAAGACTAATCTGGTACTGCTAACTGATACTACAGGTTGCAAAGTAAAAATACTAGTCTTCTAAAATAAATATTATGGACAAAATCAAAAATGATAAATTAACAGTAACATACCAACTTACCATATAGCAAAAGGGAATCTAGGTGTTTGATAGTAAACTATATTAATATTTTTTCTCATTGTCCATAGAGAGAGTGCTAAAAAACTGTTATCTGAAAATGAGACACTTCAAAACCAAATGGCCCAAACCGAAAGAGATACAGTTGAAGTGGTTGCTTTCTTGAAAAAAGAAGATATGAAGAAAGATGAACAGGTAGGGAAATCTAGAGGCCTCATTTTAATGTGGATTATGTTGCACAGTTGTAAGCATGCAGGACTCAGAACAAAAATGTTGTAGGTTTGTGCCCAGTCTTTCCCCTTGTATTGAAGAGAAGACAATCTTGGGCAAGTTGTTAAAACAACTTTGCTTCTGTCCACCCAGGTTTATGAATTGGTATCTGTTTAGTAGTTATGGATGCCATGTGTGGCTGCACCCTGCTATGTACTTCATGCATCCAGATCAGAGGTAAAGTGTGAAGCTAACTGAGTAGCCCAAGGCTAGAAGTAGGCTTCAGCTTTTGAAAGATCTGTTGCAGGAATTACTAATATCCACAGAAATGAAATATTCAAAATCGGTGCTATGACTTCTATACATTATGTCCTTAAAAACTACCTCAGCACTTACAGTATGCTAGGTACTAACAATTTCAAAATTAAAGTTGTATTTGTTGTATTTTGCAATCTGCAGGTCCAATGTTTGTAAACTAGTTGTCTTAATCGTTTTCCCTTGGTTTTACAGATAGACAGGTTGCAACAGATTGTCAAGGAACTAAAGCGAGATTCAAGAAAGGAGAAGCAAGCTTTGGTGAGCAATTTATCTTTATTAGTATTTGGAAGCTTACATACTCTCTTAATGATTGTTCTTCCTCGTGTGCGATTGACATCTTCAAATGAGAGTCCCTTGAACATTACGTAATGATTACAGAGAGGGAGAGCAATTGACCTATTTTTGTTACAACCTGTTATTTCATGTGTTTCTTTTTGTACAAATAGACATAGTAGTGGGGAAGAGGAAGTCTTTGGGCGTATTTTTTGGTAGCCTCGTGTTTTTAGCAGACCTTCCTAATTTGAAAACGGTAGACTTTGCAGGAAAAAGTTTCCTGAATCAAAAAACACAGCTGCCGAAAACGGAAGGCTGATCAGAATAAGCTCGAATTAAGCCATTCATTTTAAAGCGCAAACGAGATTCCTTTCGATGTCTGCGAAACCTTCCAGCTTCGGGGACAGAAGGTTTTGGAGGCGTACCAAACCTGCCGTTTTCAGAAGACGGTACCAAAAAAGTACGTTCCGACGTCTACCGAAAAGAGAAGGCGTCTGCTGAAAACAGAAAGTGACAAAAAAAAATTCGCCCTAAGGGTGCGTTCTTCTGGGATCTTTTTCTGGATTGAAGGTGCTGTGGCGTCGCGGTGTAATCCAGCTGAATCGTGGTGTCAAGAGCTCAGTGTGATCTGGGTTCGAGCCCAGCCACGGTAGCGTCACAGTCAGGGTCGAGGTCTCGATTAGTTAACCTACTACTGAGATCCTAGCGACTGGTGCTAAAACACCGTTTCACCTTCACCTTCACCTGGAGGCTTCTGAGAGACCAGAAGCCCGCTGTTTTGGAAAACTCTCGGAAAATCGGAGACTTTGGAGGCTCCAAACTCATACCAACTAAACTAGGAAGATACCCCTAGTCCCCCTTTTCTTCTGTTGCTCTGAACAATAGCTTGTTGTTCCTTTTCAAAAACAACACTAGAATACCAACCCGGGTAAGTAAAGTTCAGTGCTTTTTAAGGTTTGTGCCGTGCCTAAGGTAACGCATGCAGTTAGAACGCTTGGATAAACAAATTTATGTCGCACTAAATCAGCAATATTTATCATGTATCTTGACGTATAATCTTGAATTTTCGATTTCAGATCGATAATTATACACAAAAGATTCATGATTTACAAGAAGCACTGTCTGAGAAAACAGATGAGGTGAGTTATATTGTACGATTTCAAGGGAAATGATTGTACTGACTCTTTACCGGCTTTCGCTTTCTGTATTTTTGTCATGTCGCTGCTGGGTTGATCAATACAAAAGTTGTATACCTCCTTTTGACTTCAAGCTTTGCGCACTTTTTATTCGTTCTAAGATACCAGTGTTCGGTGCTTGCTTGCCTTTGGGACAGCTCTTTGACTATTGCGTGTTACATCTGAAAATTACAAAGTGTAACGTGTCTGTTAGAAGGCCTTTATAACTGCGTTTACCTTTCATTTCTCTATGAATAACGTTTAGGGAGAATGCTAACAGTAGTAACATTTTTCCTTAATTTTCATTCTCTTTTTACGTTGTCAGGTGAAACTGATGCAGTCAGAGCTCAAAATGGTGAAAGAATTTCGAAGAAAACGTGCCCAGATGCAAAAAGAATTGGACGAGGTAATTCTTTAAATGCTAATGTACGTTTATGTATTACTTTTTGTTTTTTTCATGTTTATGTTAATAATAATGCTTATGCCTATGTTTATGCTTATATGTATGCTTATGTTTATGTTTGTGTTGATGTTGATGTTTATGTTTATGTTTGTGTTTATGTTTATGTTTATGTTTGCGTTTATGTTTTTGTTTATGTTTATGTTGATGTTGATGTTTATGTTTGTGTTTATGTTTATGTTTATGTTTATATTTATGTTTATGTTTATGTTTATGTTTATGTTTATGTTTATGTTTATGTTTATGTTTATGTTTATGTTTATGTTTATGTTTATGTTTATGTTTATGTTTATGTTTATGTTTATGTTTTTTGTTTGGCTATTAGTGTTTATGTTTTAAATGTGTTTATTTATTGTGAAAAGCTACTTGTTTTGAAATAAGGCCTTTGGCAAAGTTACGAAATGAGAATTTTCGTTGCAAACATGTCAAAATTCTCTGCTGCTAAGCTCCGTGGATTTCATAAGTGAAACGGTAGAAAATCTCCTGTACATTTTTCAGTCTTTAATGTTTTCCTCATTCATAGATCAAAGATGCTCTATTTCAAACAGAGAAACAGCACAAGACTACACTGTCACATATGGAACATAAGTTCTTTGAAGAAAAGGTTAGAAACAAGTCTTTAGTGTAGATGAACTACTTAGCGTTGTTCATTTAAGGCTGGTACCTTGCCTTTAGTACCGAAGCGCATGCAGTTAGGCTAATGTCAGATGAGCACGAATTCATATTCGCCCTGCCCTGATATAAATATTGCCGCTGCATTCTTAGTTTTCACTATGTCGATATGAAATGAATGCTGAATGATTGGGAGTCACCGTTTACACCATGCCCGTATGAAATTAATGTGATGAGCAAGGTCATCGGTTTTTGTCTGACATCTATTGTTTCATATCAACAAGAACAAAAAGCTATTGTTTATTCTCCCATTCATTCATCAAAGCGACATCAAGCTGTACCGTATTCAGGCGTTTACCCTATGCCGTTTTCAGATGAAGCCGGTTAGCGTATCGTATTCATCTCGTACCGTGTTCATATCACAACTTTGCCGGCATAGTGTAGATGCAAGGCCAAAATGGTATAGTTTCGTACCGTACCGTATTCGTCTCATACCGGCAAAGTGTAAGCGGGGTCTTGCCAGGCGCGTTTCGCTCTTATTGGAGCTCGTTAGTGACATTTGTGAGAATCAAACAAGGGTTTGTTGCGTGAGATGCGCAAGTGCTAATCACACGACCATCGGAGCTGAGCTGACTGATGTGTAACTGCGTAAGTTTTAGACTTATATCACACACGAGAACTGAAGTCTTGCCTATTACCGTGTAAAGTTGGCATCTGGCCTAAGGTGCCGATAACTTTGTTTGTAGTAAGTTGAGATTTTTTTTATTAACTTTGGATTTGATTGTTGTCTTTAGATGAGACTTCAACAAGAAGCGAGCAAGAAAATAGCGGAACTTGCTGAACAAGCGCATGTTGAGGCTGTCAGGTATGGAATTAATCCTTCACTTGTTCCAACCAATTTGTGCATTCTCAGGTCTTTTTGGAACTAATTTAGCCACCCGTTGCTATTCATAGACTTATCACACGAGTCTCAGTTATGACAGCTACCGCTTGATTTTTTGGCCCTGTAATAAGTCGAGGCTTTAAATTTGTCCTGTGTTTCTTTCTTGCGAAGTAAATCCATTTAGGAAGTAAGCCTGTGTTAGTCGCGAAAAGCTAAGCCAAGAAACAAAAACAAAACAAGGTCAAGTTACCTTTGTCCGAAGATCGCAACAAATCTCCCTTGTCTTCTTAGACAATTACACAACAGGCATAAAAGTCATTGTTACAACTAAGTTTCCAATGAACAATAGTACCTGAAACAACCTAAAGTTCCTTTAAAACAATCAAGTCAAAACGAATATTCTTTAACAGCCCGTGAATTCTTTTTCAAAGATTTGGTATGCATGGTATGTTCAATAAAACTATCATGATCATACCTTCTCTGTACAGTTTACAGTCAAAGTTGCCATTTTTGAGTCTACTACTAGCCTGAGCTACTCAGTCGACTTTACACTTTACCCCTGGTCTGGATGCATATAGCTAGCATATAGCAGGGTGCAGCCACACACGGCGCTCATAACTTCAGACCAGGTACCCATTTATACACCTGGTTAGAGAGAGGCACATTTGTGTTAACAACTTGCCTAAGGTTGCTATCTCTGCAACCACAAGTGGAAAGATTGTGGCTCGAACCCACAGCATTTTCGTTGTGAGCCCTGCACGCTAACAGAGACAGAGACCACACAATTTGAGCAGCCTTGGGTGCATATCAGATTTTAAGCTGATAAGAACAGATACTACACTTACAGTACTAAGGTTGTGTTTGATTGGTAATTCCAAGCCTTCTAAATTCTGAAAACGGTAGACTTCGCACAGATTGAAAAATATTTCCCAATCAAACACAAAATGTTGAAAACGGCAGGTTTTGGATTCGCCATGGTGACTAAATTTATTACCTGCGTCGTGGTTATCGCTACTGAAATGGATCACTTGGACGCTCAAAGTGCTAGTTTGAGCGGTCTCTGTTTGGTGTAGTCTCCGGCTGATGAGCGATCGCTTGGCTCAGGTAATAAGTCTACATGGTATTGTGTGTTCCGTTATTTCTTTGGCCATATTGAAAAATTTGCAACCGAGCAACTTCGCCTCGTTTTCAGGGTTTCGCTCATGAAAAAGAGAATCTCTGGTCTTTGGATCAGAAGGTTTAGAAGGTCTTCCAAACCTTCCAAATTCTGAGTGTACCAAGTCCACCGTTCTCAGAATTGATACCAATCATACACACCCTAAGTGTAAGTAAATATCATTCGTGTGTGAAGCATTCACCATCATTTTGCCATTTTTTGTTGCAGCAACCTTGACGAAACAACAAAAGCCGTTTATAAAGAGAATGTAAGACTCAACGAGGCATTGAGTTATCATCTGAAAGAAACGAAGAATCTTGAAAAGGTATTATTACACTTATTTTAATTCTTTCTTCTACCGCTGTATGCAATAGGCCCACTTTCTCCTTGCACATCACATTTCAACATAGGCCATGACCAAACGATCAAACATTGTTCGTCAAAAAATTGAGATTTGCTTTACAAAATAATACGCTTGCGACTTTTTGGCTGAAATGGTGACGCGACACACGAATGTCCTGTCATGAACATTCCTGAGATGGCTATACACTATAACCGAAATGCTGCGACAATCAACTTCCATGATGAGAAGAATGG
This sequence comes from Chrysaora quinquecirrha, assembly GCA_014526335.1. Taxonomy (NCBI): domain Eukaryota; kingdom Metazoa; phylum Cnidaria; class Scyphozoa; order Semaeostomeae; family Pelagiidae; genus Chrysaora; species Chrysaora quinquecirrha. Next base: position 340,691 of record JACTAT010000197.1, on the reverse strand, counting down.
GTCCTAGAAAATTTTCATGAAAAGGCGCGAAAACAATGCAATGTGTTGCGTCGCCAATTCAAAAAGCCGGCTACACGCTGTGACCTTACTGATGACAAGCAAAAACATGTCGCGAAAAGTTCTACGAAACCAATTTCCTGCGACTTTATTTTCTGAGGTCGCAGAACATTTTTGTTCGAAGACCTATCCCTGGCTACGTGCGGCTCTAATTTTTTTCGGTCGCGGCAACAATTTTTGAACATGTTCTGTCCTGTCGCCATTTCAAGCAAAAAGTCGCACGTGTAGCCCGCGGATTAACTATCAATGTTTGTTCGTTTGACCACGTTGCAAAACACTGCTTCACAAGTTGAACTGGCTTGGCGATATTTATACCTCTAATGAAGCGACTTCGATCTATGTCGTTGCACGCGGAGAAGATTCCCTTATTCGGGTTGTCCACCAAAATATTAGGCCGGCCCAGACTTGGAAAGCTCTATTACAAATTTCTGAAACACTTCTAACCTGTGTTTATTTTTAGGTTAAAGACGAGCTCGAAAAGAAAAACAAATCTCTTCTTGGGGAAGAGGTAAGCCTCAATTATATTTCTTTGATTATATTATATAATTATTAAACTAAATATATTGTAAAATAAAAAAGGTACACCTATTTACTTAGCAAACATAACTAAAATTTGTTTGCTGGAGACTTAAATACTTAATTTTTTTCTTGAGGGTATCTGACTACCGAAACGGTGAGATTGCTAAGGATGTCTTAGGCCTCGGACAAATGAACTGAACATCTGCCAAAATTGAAGTTCAGGGAATTATCCAGTTCATTTGGCCATCTTGTTCAGTTACTGAACATTGTTCAGTGAATGTTTATCGGAGTCAAAGATGTTTTGTGAACTGTGAAATGTTCAGTTCGTTATTCCACTCGACACTAAACATAGCCGAAAATGTTCAGTGGCATGCTCAGTAATATGTTCAGTTCATTGTCATTGTCAACAACATTGTGCACAATTTTTGACCGTTTGCTCATATCACAAAACACCACTCTTTAAGTATTTTTGGTTGGATACATGCCTAAAATGTTACTGAAGTTTTCAAAAGCATTAACGAGCGAGTTCTGCTTGTCAAGCAAGCAATATTTTGTGATCTGGCCAAACGGTCAAATAGTTTTTGAAAGGCTAATCTCAAATGTATGGCAAACAGTATTTGATCGCTAAGCCGTGGCCTAAGAGAACCCACCCAAAACATCAGAGGGCCAAGCTATAAGCATTCTACGGCTTTTGACTTCATGTGATCTGAGATCGTCACTTTTGTTCTCTATCGTTGTATGTTTATTACTGAATTAGGAAGGGGTGCATTTGCCCCTCCCATCTATAGGTAAAACTCTATATAATTAGAGAGAGCTATCAATAATTAGAGAGTTGTGTGTGTTATGTTTACTATTGTTCTTATTTGACCAAATTGGGCTACTGGGGTGCAGATATGCTCCTTGGAAAAAGAAAAATTTAAATTGTTACTTTCATTTTTCGCTTTCTTTTTAGGAGTTAAACAGCTTGGTTGTACAGGAAAAGGTTGTGCAAGCGAAACAGTACCAGAAGCAAAACAAAGAGGTAAAATAAAAGGAGACGTCTCATTGCGATTCGAAAATCAAGTAAAAAGGCTATTACTAAGTGCTTCGTTGCTGCCAACACTCGGATAACTTTTAACATTTTAAGTTCTACCATCAAGTAACAATAAAGAGCTTAGTCATTTATGAATTCTCGTGCTGGTGTGTTACCAGGTACGTAGGTCGCACTTTACGTAGGTCAAGATTTAGGACATAGGATTACACAGCATTTTCCTACTGATTTTTGTCAGCACAATTTTCGACAAAGAGAGCAGTCAACCTCCAAACAACAACCTAGCCTCAAAAACTATTCGGCCCTAGGGGCAACGCTTACTTGAAACCCCAAATTGTGCATAAAATTACAGCGAGGATTGTTTTAAAATTAGGATTTTTCAATTATTCCTATTGGTCTTTCCGCTGTATCCCGCAAGATGGTTGGTGTTGAAAACACATTGGCCTATTCAGCTCTACTTTTTTATTGATGCTTTTCGATCTGCATCTGGGAATAAATATCGCTTTTCTCAGGTGTTTCGGTCTGTTTCTGACGTTTATACTCTGAGGAGTGCAAAAGCTTTTAAGTTGGATAAAAAGTGTTTTCGCTGTCTCTTGAAATTTTGAAATTTTGTACTGCTCAAAGGGTATTTAAAATGAAATGCTTAAATCCCATCGTAGTGGTGTGGTATAATACAATTGTTTTATCAAAATGATTCATTCCTATTAAGTTATGCCAGTGTCATATTCTTCCTGAAGACTCTTTGATTTGTGTTCCCCGTTAGCTTCAAGAGAAAGTCATGAGCCTTGAGAAAGCTTTGAGTCAAATGGTCAAAGAATTCGAGGCAGAGCGATCCAGAATCATTCAGAAAGCATCACAACAATCCGAACAGAGCAAGTAGGTTAACTTCAAATGTTTTATAGCTAGCAAGTTACAAGCTGGGGTATCTTAGGTCCTTGCCAAACAACCTAAAATTTGAGATTTGCTTTACAAGCAATGTTTGACCGTTTGACCACGTCGCTAAAATATCGATTGACAAGCAAAAATAATCTTTATTTATTTCACGTTTTTCTTTGAAAATTTCAGAAAATATCTGCTTGTTGCAAGCAAAAGATGTTTGAAACCAATGTTTTGCGAGTGGGAAAATAATGGAAACAAAATAATGCGAAACAAATGGGAAAATATTTGATCGTTTGGCCAGGGACATAGGCCCTGGTCAATTAATCAAACATTGTTGATGGAACATTCGATATTTGCTTTCCGAGTAATCATTCTGCATAGGCAGAACTTGACAGTTTTTTGTTTTCTTTTTCTCTTATCTTTGAAAACTGAAGGGATATCGTTCAAGTGACTTTAATTTTAAAAAACGTTGATCGCGGTTGAAAGAGCTCTCAGGTCGGCTGCAACTAACGGGAATCATCTGCCAACTACTCGTAGAAATAGACCATACTCAACTTTGTGAAACAGTGCGCCGAACAGACGGTCGCAATAAATTAGTTCCAAAAATCGCCGATCAGCAAACGCTTTATGCATTATTCTGCAACTCGTCACACATCCAAATTACTCGCTTATTCCATAACCCCCACACAATAGAGTATCTAAGAGTTAGTTTTTTCCAGATTAGTGATTCACTATCATTTGTTTTTTAGAATGGAAATAGCTCGTTTACATCGAACATTGGAACTAAAGACCAGAGAAATGAACAGAGTGAAGAAATTAGCTAAAAATATTCTAGATGAGGTACATTTGAGTTTCTCTATTATTCCACGAGCTGTTTTCCCAATCAAGCTCTGATTGTTATTCCTTAGGCCCTGGTTAAACGTTCAGTAGGTATGTTCGTCAAACATTTGAAGTTTGCTAGTTAAGCAAGATGAGATGGAAAAATGATGAAATTTAGCATATATTGATCTGGACAGCCTATGTTCCAGAAAAAAACTTAGGCCCTGGCAAAGCGATCAAACATTGTTGGTTCAATATTTTAGATTTGCTTTAAAAGCAGTGTTTGGCTATTTGGCTGCATCATACAACTTGGCTTGAAAAGCAGAATCGCTTAGTCATGTTTTTGAACAAATTTAAAAGCATTCACTGATTTCACAAGCAAAAAATGATTGAAGAGAAACGTTTTGCAATGTGGCCAAGCAGTAAAACATCTATCATATCACAAGTTTTTCAGCACAAATTTCTTCGACCATAGTAATTTTCAAAAGCATTCTGGAGTGAAGCTAGAATCCAGAGTAGAAAACGAGCAACAATGTACAACAATTGTATTTACTTTTTGCATAAACGAAGCAGGTTTTTGCTTAGTAGATATTCAAGGTACCAAGAAGAATTTCTCTTCGTTCAACAGTTTTTTACATTTAGAAATACACAATATTTTGAAGGTTTTCTGTTTTCATAGTTTTTATTTTAACATAAGGCAGTTTTATTTCATATATAACAATTGAATTGTAAGCCATGTGAATAATAATCCTATAATGGCTTTACAGTTATACGTATACTTGTTTACTTTATAACATTGATATACCTTGCCTCTTTACGCTTTTGTCGTGTAGTAGAAAAAAACATAATAAAACTGTCACATGAGACTTAAAAACGTTCGGGGACCATTCATGCCGTGATCCGCCATTTTTTTCTTTCCTAGCTCCATTTACTCAGTGGCCTAGGTTCTGTAACCCTCTGTCGCCATCTTCTTAGTCCTGGTTTGACGATCTTCAAGTAATTGCTGGCATAAAAAAATTGTTTGTTTTGTTTTAGCGTTCCGAAATAGAGAAGTTCTTTTTGGATTCGCTAGAGCATGTGAAAAACGAAATCATTAGAAACAGGTTAGATACACGCAGAGTAAATATTTATTTGTATATGCTGATAAATATCCCTAAAGGGCGTCAATTCAGGTTTTTTTAGTCATGACCTGGCTGCAACTGTTTAAGTTAGTCGAAGATCCGTGGAAGGAAGAAAACAAGTCAATAATCTTGTCATCAATATTGATATATAAGCAATTGTTAAGAAACTTTCAGTACTCAAAGTTGCTAAAAACTTTCAGTATGGATTGAATTTTCTAATAAAACATCACATGTGTGCAGAATGACTAAATAACTTATACAGTCACTGATAGGTTCCTTAATTTGCATTTAGTTAAGTCTCCAGAGTATTATTTAAGATGCAAGTTACAGTTTTAAGATATATGAAATTGCAAGTGACGATACTCACCCCGGATAACGTATGTGCAGTACAGTGATGGTTGTGCAGTACAGCGATGGTTGTGCAGTACAGCGGTGGTTGTGCAGTACAGCGGTGGTTGTGCAGTACAGCGATGGTTGTACAGTACAGCGATGGTTGTGCAGTGCAGCGGTGGTTGTGCAGTACAGCGGTGGTTGTGCAGTACAGCGGTGGTTGTGCAGTACAGCGGAGGGATATTATCTGTACAGCGAAGGGATATCATCAGTACCGCGGAGGGATACCATCGGTACAGCGGTGGATGTTCAGTACAGCGGTGGGATATCATCCCACCGCTGTACTTCACAACCACCGATGTACTGCACATACGTTATCCAGGGTGATACTTATTCACTGGTGAAATTCATCTTTTCTTTTAGAAACCAATATAAAAAAGAAGCTCAAATTCTCTATAATAGCAAAATGTTAGCTGCTCATGCTGGAAAAGCAGACTACCCAAAAATTCGAAATTTTCTACCAATCGAACACAGTACAAACAATGTATTCTCCGACATGAAAGAAGCAGAGAACTGGCATGGCTTGGAAGGAAAGGTTGACATTGGAGACTTAACATGGGAACAAAGAGAGAGGGTCTTAAGGCTGCTGTTCGCAAAGCTCAATGGCCTAAAAAATGACAGGTATTTGTCTTTACAGCTAAAATTTAGTAGTCATACGTTTCTTTTATAAGAAACTCTTTGTAAGAAACTCAGACTCGTAGATCCTTTTCCATGATTTTAAAAGTGGGCTTAATCGGCAGCAAAACCTTTGCCGACTTAAAACTGGTTTCGGTAATGAAGTACCTTAAAGAACAAAAATTTTTTGACGTTTTTGCTGAATTTCGACGAAGCAAACACTGTTTGGAAGATGACCCCCTTTCGTGGTGACCCCGAGGATAACTTTTTAGATGTAACGTATCTTTTCAAATCCGGAAACTTTCTGAGACAACAGAGCAGAAAGTTAGCTGATCTTTAAAACACAAACGGACACTTCTAATCAGCTTGAATTCAAATTCACAGTGCAACGCTGGATCAAATCGCATTTGTTTACAGATTTCACCCTGGAATCTCTCTGTAACAGTAGAACAAGCATAAACTATATTGTTAGTTTTTACTTTTATTATAGTCTTTAAATATTAGTATTTTAGTCTAGTACATAAGTCAAAATAGTGGGAAAAAGGTGAAACATCTTTGGACATTCTTGAAAGCTTTTTGTGACCAATCATATGACCCCTCGTATGTATAAATATGTGTGGTGCTGAAGAATGCTCAACATAGCCGAAATCAAGAAGTCAAAATGGGAGAAGAGCCTTGGGCTGTATGACTCAGAGAGTTACTCGGCGATTTCATTGAGTTCTATAGCTCAGTGGAAATGTCGTTGGCTGTTTGATCATGCATTCCAGGCTCGAACCCCATATATTGTGTCATGTCATTTGTGGAAAAATCTGTCCTAGTGTTCGCTGTTCATAAAAAATATGTACAAATATATATGGGCCTGAATATGGCTGAACATAGCCGAAACACAAAAAAGTCAAAAAGGGAGGAGAGCCTTGGTCTGTATGACTTGGAGAGTTGCTCGGTGATTTAATTGAGCTCTATAGCTCAGTGGAAACGTCGTTGGCTCTTTGATCATGCAGTCCGGGAAACCAATCTTTTGTGGTATGCATCTTAAGCTATTATAAGATAATGACCAACAACAACAATTTTGCATTATCGACGACAATGTTAGCATCGAATACTTCATTTCAGGAACAAGCATCGAAAAGCTGATTCGAATTTGGCAATCGAGGCCCCGGATAACACGAAAGCGCTTCCGGGGGGCGAAGACACAATTCTGGAAGACGATAGAGCGTTACCCCCGGAATCAGCAACATTCATTACCCAGCATTCAGCGGGCGACCAAACTGAGGACGTTTTGAAGAGACCAGAAAGAATCGAGTTGCCACTGTTGGCATCTGGTAACAAATAAACTATAGAGTAGCTAGATGTACGATGTAAAGTTTATTATTTGGCAGAAAATTAACGTAGAATTTGTTTTCAAATCTCACTTATAAAGCAACTTGTATAGGCCTAAGTTTCAGGGGTAGATTTATTTGCAAACGCACTTCCATTTTTAATTGTATAGATTTTGAGAATGAATTTGAAATTCATCTTTTTGCAAAAAAATGAATGACTTTCGAATTGCATAACTCTATATAATTTGTTTTGAAATCAAGATTTAAGATTTGAAGGGCACAAGAAACGACAACGAGGTTGATAGTAATTTTGTGCCCTGCCGGATATTCAATGAAATGCTGCTACTTGATGATGCCCAAAGCAACACCGAGCTATGATGCATGCTCAATCAAATTCAGACTTAGAGCGTCTGACCAAGGTCTTCTACTGCGATATTCAGACAGGCATCAGACTTTTCCGCAAAACAACATCACTTCCATTGAAATACAGCTTTAACTCTATATAATGTCTGGTTTTCATATAGTCATTAGCACGGAGAACATGCTTGGGCACGGGCACACGGCTACTACCGCAGGCTGAGGCAGTGCTTCGACGCGTTCAGCTATGCTGGAGGCACTTTCTTTTGGCGGCTGTACCACGGGTGCCACGGTTGCTCTTCTACTGTCGGCCGTCGAGTCACCGTAAGAGTTGAATTCGGTCATGGATATGGTTAAACTTTTCACCGGAGATGTGTCTGTGATCCTTCAATGGTACAGCACGTGACTGTCACTAGGATGGAATGAACAGTGATGCCCGAGACTTGATTTCTTGATTGGCTGCGACAAGTAGTAACAAAGTAGGCCGCACCATTTCGTGCAACGATTCTCAGCATTGCCCTCGGCGCTTGTATCGTATGGAACCCCGATGGAAACCTGGCTTAAACTAAATGCCAAATACGTACATTGCACTTAGCAACGGATTGTTTCAACGTGATAGATCTCTGTCATTGCTGGAATAGATAGCCCATCAGGATGATATGGCTAGCCAAATTAACAGAGGGTTGCTAGATGTATGCGGGGAGGATGTACGATATGCAACAGCTCACACTGATCAAATCGCAGCCACATCCTGTGAATTGCGTCAGCATTACGTCAGCATGAACGCAAGCGCAGTAGCGCTGAAGATACATAGATTTTTCTGGCCAAAAGAAAGCACACGGAGAGCAATGGCGGCCGACAGACCGAAAAGCTACGAAGAAAACTTTCATTTGCCGAACGAAGTAAATGATGTCTTTAGACGAGATAATAATACAGTAGTTGTCGAGGTCAGCATGAAAATGAAAAGGGTAAGTACAAAGCCACCATTAAATTTACATCCTAATCTTTTGCCAGTATGCAGCAGATAGGCCAAGCAACAGGGCATTTAAAGAAGGGGTGGGGCAAAGGGGGGCAAGCAGGCTCAGGGCCTGGGTATCGATGAGGCCCCAAAGGCAAGTAGCAAACGAATTTGGCATTATCTTTAGATGATGAAGATATCTCATGTTTGCTCGAAATATTCTTATTTCTGCCGAACACTCTGAAGCGATCTTAATCTGAAGGAAAGAGGGTGTTGTCAGTAAAATAAGCAACAAACAGTGGCATAGTGGCCTGGTTGGGAAAAAGAAATTTGTCTATAGGCTAGGCCCCTTGCAACAAAAGAGACAATCGTCCTGTCACAAAATTTTCATTGGAAACCACACAATGTTCGTTGAAATGGGCGAGGAAATGGGGCTTCTATTCTCTTGTTATAAACATGAGCCGCAGAGCCACCACCAACCTCGTACCCAGGGCAAATAGAACCTCTCCGCGAACTCTGCGCTGTCCACATTTGACCCTGGAACCGGTTTCGCTGTTTTGCATTCTGATTGGCTAAGACCGAACAATAGAAATTTTGTTGTCCGCATAAATTAGAAAGTCGCCAATGGCGTTCGACCTGATGAAAGAAATTTCAAATCAAAACCGGGGCTTTTCCACTCCTAAATGACAAAGAAAGCAGCTAAAATGTTATTGCTTTGAACTAGGATATAAAGAATAGACAGACAAGGAATGATGAAGGCAAATTATAGCTGCAGTTTAACATCTCCACGGCAAAAATACAGAAGGTTTGAAGCAAACAAACTTGCATTTACCGCGGTAAAATTTTGAGCAGCAAAAGATAAAGGAAAAATAATTTTCAAGAAAGCCGAAATGAACTGAAATAGTTTAAAATTTGCACTTTAGAAAAAAAGTTTGTTTAAATTTGAGCGGCAATAACTTTTTGTCGCTTTTTGTAACATTTATTTTGTTGCACAAAACTTCAAAAGTGGAGAATTCTCATTCACGCTCACGCATCGCAAAGCAAACTTCTCTGCAGCAAACATTTATGATTTAACTTGAATCTGCAAGAAGAAAAAGTTACCGGCTTAAATAAATTGCTCTGACCTGAAATGCATAGGAAGGCACTGCAGTAATGTATCTAGCAATAATGAGCGAAAATCTTCATTCTTCACGTAATACAAGTTCATGGCTTTTGTAAAAACTCGGTAGAAGCTCTCAATAAAACTTTCAGTATAAACCCGAGTATAAACAAACTTGATAACTTCTAACAACAGCAAGAGCTTGCTAACATGAATTTCTAAGATATTTCTTCAACATTCTGTCTTCTGATTCCTCTGAAGCATTTATTTTTTCATTTTGTTTGAAATGAATCGTTGAAAGCAAGTGCAACCGAACGAAAACATTTTACTGTGTCTCAAACTCATTGACGAGTTGAAGAGCTGTGGCCACTGCTGCAATCATTTACATAATTTATGCTAATTATTCCAAGCCAAAAACTGCCAAATTTTGGAAGCCGGTCCCAAGGGTATCTGTTGAGGTTTGAGATAACAACAACAACAACAGATATCCTTGGGAACGAAGTTGAGCCACCACGCCACAGGTCCCATTGACGGGCACACAGTATAATCCAGTATCACGCTCACAATGCCATTGCACTACAGTAATTTTTCATTTCATTTCATTTTTTATTATTTACTCACGGTTGCCCCGTCAGTCATGCGACTGTTTTTCAGGGGGCCGTGCAAAAAAAATACATATGCTAAAAACTAATTAATTTCTATAGAACCTAAACCTAATAACAATGTAAAATAATAAATCAAAGTCATTTCCACATATTTGTGAATTGTCGGGGAGAGATTGCCCGCTTAATTTCCGGGCCGAGGCGGTTCCAGACTACAGCACCACGATAGGAAAATGCTTTCTGGCCGTTACATGTTTTCATAAATGGAACATGTAAGTCTGTGTTGGCATTGCGGAGGTTTTTAAAACAGCCAGACGATTTCCTCGTGAAAAGTTCAGACAGATAACTTGGAGCAAGGCCATTTATAGATTTAAAGACCATGGTAGCTGTTTCAGTATTAATCATTTCAGCTACGGTCGGCCACTTTAAACTTTCTATCAAGGCACCGGCGGAAGTATCATAGCTGCTATTGGTTACAATTCGTGCGGCTCTATTCTGAAGTTTTGCAAAGACTGCAGCCGAGTTTCGCCGCAAACTCCCCAGACCGAACAGCAGTAGCGGAGATGCGGTTCCACAATTCCACGATATACTTTGCACAGGGTGTCTTTAGGTAACAGTTTTTTAGTGTACTTAAGGAGTCCGAGGGCACGAGAAACCTTATTACGCATAAATTGGGTATGATCTTCCCAGGATAGATATTTATCAATTTGGACCCCTAAATATTTGACTTTATCCACAACTTTATCCACAAGTAAAGTAAGTTTTCTTTTTTCATTTCATCCAGGCGTGATAACCAAGAAGACTTCAAATTGAAAATAATAAAGAAGAAAGGTGGAAAACAGAACTGGAAAGGAATAAAATCTCGCAAATTTCATTTCTTTATCCGACTGGGTAAGTCTTCTGAATTACTTTTAATGAATTATTGGCGTAAATTAATTCTTGAAAGTCCCTTGAACATAACAGAATGCATCTCCTTTCATAACGAAAACTATCATTTCGCTTGCCTTGCAGTAATTCCTTTTCTTTATTCTTCTATTAGTGTTTTAACCCATGAGGATGCGAATAGAATTTAAAATTGATTAGAACCCTTTCTTATGTTGTTTACGATGTAAGGTATGGTGGAAATGAAAAGAACTTGTTTTGTCAAAAAAACGTGGAGCTTCGACTTGCACGTGCAACTTTTATTGACAACCAAAAAACGGATAATAGTAAGGCCCGGAAAGTAGTAAGGCTAGATATCTTGGGTGCTTGGCCAATAGCCTGACCATTAAAATCCCAACCGCCAGAACCTTTTCTGCTTGGCTGGGTGACTGACCAGAGGTCATAGGTAGACTCACTACACAAGTCTTTAGTTTACGCTCCCCTACTTTTGATTTGTCACTGCTGAGCGATGGCCAAAACAACAGCAACAACATCGAGCGAAGTAGTAGGACTTAAGTAGCGAGTTTAGTCCGTACGTAGGGCAGCCCTTCAGTTGAGTGGATAAGCGCGCTGCGCCGCGCTCCCTGATTGGAACGCGCCAAGTCACACCCTTCTCTTAAAGACCCACGCCCATTTTGTCGGTAAAATACCGAGCCACACCCCCCTTAGTCGTTGAGTCCTAGCGACGGCCCTATGATGGATCCGCTGTAGTGTGCATCCTGAATCTGGTGTTACAAATTTCTTGCGAAGAGATTACAATAACAGATTTCGAAAACAAGGTTGTCCGTGCTAACGCAAGTTGCATGCACTTGCGTGCGTAACCGTGCATTACATAACACTTTTCTTCTCACATTAAATCAACATTCAATTTACGCAAAAATTACGTAACATTGCTGCAAAGGTGTTATAGTCCTTTGTTGTTCTGCATTTGCCGATTTCCTTAGTAAGGTGATTGCTTCATTAGAATCGTCCCTTGGGAGCTTTTTTATCGAGTTATTATGATTTAACGTCTGAATATCTGAACTGTGTAGTCGTAAAATATACAGTATAAAGGTTTTGATGTTGCAAGAGAAGGAATGGCGAGCACAAGCGTTAACTGTAGTGCATGTTTTCACTGGGTTTTACCGTATGAAACCAATTACAACAGCAACAATTTATATATTGGAATAGTAAGTGCAATGCTATCACCGATAACTCTTATATTAAACACAGTTACTTTGCTAGCGGTGTTCAGATACAGAAAACTTCATCGAAATTCGCTAATTGCTTCAACAAATTTACTCCTGAATTCGTTTCTGGCTGGAACGGTTGCCTTGCCTCTCTACGCTGTTAATTTCTTGTTGAAAGAAACGCCAAGCCGTTGTTTGGTTGCCGCGGCATTCCAGTTCGTAGGAAACATGTTGGTATTTTCGACATTTTGCACGCTCTGCGTTGTAACGGCGGAGCGGTATTTCGCAATTTTTTATCCGTTTCGGTACGAGCGGTTCGGGAAGATGAAGAAGATCATTATAATAGTGATATCTTGGCTATTAGCTGTGACGGACACTGCGCTGATGGTATTTTTTCCCAATCTCACCAGATGCTCAATCGGACGCGGCAATCTTGTAATCTCATTACTCGGTACAGTATGGATTCTGTATGTGTATATCAGGGTTCTGATTCTGGTACGAAAAATCAGGCGACGAGTAGACGATAGTGCCCGAAGATTTCAGATGAATGTCGCGCGAAGACGAATCCGCCCGAATAAAAAACATGCATGGTTCACAGCGCTGGTTTTAATCGGATTTATCGCTTTCTGTGTGAATAATTATGTTATTGAAGAGATTTTATCACGACCTTCTGAATCGCACCCAAAAGAAAGCAGGAATCGTCTAACACTGGTATTGGCTTGGGGTTGGATATTCTTCTTAGCAGAGTCGGCGATAACACCGATAGTTTTATCTATGAGTTCTACTGAAGTGCGGCATTCCGTCGCGCGGCTCGTAAAGGATGTGTTTAGTGAACAGTCAAGTCGGGAGTCTAGACTCACTCGAATTGTAAGCACGATGCTTATAAGCAGAAACTGGGGAGGAGTAGCAAGAGATCGACGAGGCAGTGAAAGAAGATATAGTGACAGATTGAATAATAACAATAATAATGATAACACATTTCAAGCAAGTAAGCCGAAATTGCGAGTTCACTTCACCTGGAATGTAGACAGACGCATTCTCGATGACGTAAAAGAATAAGTATCTATTAAATAGCTTTTTAAGGGACATTGAGGTTCATTAGGTTGTTTCGCTTAAAGCGATATTCGAGGGAATTTGCTAAGAAAGATATTTTAGGGCATTTGCTAAGAGAGATTTTTGAGGGCATTCGCTAAGAAAGATATTTGATTTGACGGGGAGTTTAGAGGATGCGGATATGTGCCAACCATATGCGTAGGTTTTTCAGTGGGTGGGTCTGTAAAATCTCGGCGGCACATCCCTGTCTATCTATGGTTCATGTACCCCCCCCCCCCCAGGATATTTGAATGAAGGTATTTTGGCCATGAAATGCATAATATACTTGACTTTAGTTTGAATTTTGTCTGTTAAAGTCCAGCTTAACCGATCTTGTTTGTAGATGACATTTTGCGAACAATGAAATGCATGATGCACTTTAACATAGGCTAAGTTAAAATTTCAGCCAGAAGCACCGCAGGGCGCTGGAGCAGAAGAAACACTTTGGGGCAAACGATAGGAAGAGAAAAAAGAATTTGGCAATTTTTGGAGGACAAGCGAGGCAGATGTCCCCACCCCCGCTTCTCCCGCCCGTGCTTCCGGCGCCCCTGAAGTGAACCGATCTTATTCTTAGAAGATATTTTGCTTCAAATGTTATTTTTCTTTGATCTTACCCAAACCTCAACATAGAATTGAGGAGGAAAAAAGTATGAAATATTGTAAAATAATGTATAACATAAAACTTTTACTTCTTGCTTAGAGTTAACTCATGCAGTATTTTAGTATTGAGATTATTTTCGCCACAAAATCTGTACAAATTTGCTAAAATTATATTGTGAAGTTTCTATAGCCTATAGGAGGGGGGCTTTGGGATTTCACGGTTTGCGGGTTTGGCTGATTTCGCTCTCGGGTTTTCGGGCTTTTCCAAAAAACCGTGCGGGTTTTCGGGTCAATTATTTTTAACGGGCAACGGGTTTTTGCCATTTTTCTAGCTCAGTTTTCGGTTATTGTAGTAAAAATGTGCAGGTTTTCGGGTTTTAAACCCCACAAAGGATATCAATGTGTAAAATTTTTAAAACAGTAGCCTGCGTGCAAACTTCACAAAGAGGGAATTGTAAAGTCTGCGAATTAGCGTCCGTTTTCGAGTTCTGTGATCTTGCGCAATAAATCTGCTCTTTGTCTGGGCATTGTTTCTCATCCAATCAGTGAGTGGTTTCAGATTTTAGTGACCCAATCAAAAGCAAGAACATCGTCACGTGTTTTTCAGTCTCTTCGAGACATGAGACAAGTGAAGGAGCGAACACAACAAAAATTACCTGTATTCAAGATGGAGGAACGTTCAGTGACTTTTTCGAGGATCAAGTTTGAATGTCTTCAGTGTTTGAAAATTTGGGACGAAACTGCGTTTCAAAGGGGATTTGACATGGTGAAGCAAATCTTTAAGATCGAAACATTATAGTTGGATCAAGATTAATGATCAAAATACATGATGCAGTAGGCCTAGTAATAGGCCTGTCCCTGCTGTCATTTCCCTCTGCCTCCGACGATAAAAAAACCCTTCTAATCTTCGATGGGCGCTCCGATCTGGGCAGAGCTTCGTCCTCGCGAAACCCAATAACTGTGTCAGTCTAATCTGCTTTCGGATTAAAAACGCAGGGCATTTTTCGTGCTTCAACAGTGTAACTACTGGGCGTGTCTGCTCTGCGGGAATGTTCCCAAGATCGAGTAGGCCCAATGCCTTCCCTTTACAGTAGTGAGCGCCAAAATCATACGATTTCCCCAGTAGTCTGGGCCCTTGATTTCCCTAGTAGTCTGGGCCCTTGTTGATTCCCACTTACCCACTTGAATGTCTGTCGTTAATTAGCTACAACATGCATTAGGCCTAACAGTATCCCAGAACCATCCACACTATCGTTACGAGCTTCTTAAGTATTTTTTCCGGTTATCTTTTACGGATACCTCGGATACCTCGAGAGCCTTCGGAAAATTTGAATAACTGGTGCGAAAGAAAAGCTGCAATTTTAAGCAGTTTTCGAGACAGTATATTACGATTTCTTACAGGGCCCTCAGATGTGGCAACTTTCGGCCGATTGCAACCCAATCCCTTCTTGATAGTAGCATGTATTGGTAGTCAGTGCGACCGTCAGCAGTGGATTCCCCAAACTCTAAACCACAGAAAAGTGGAGTCAGTCGTTCTGTACTTATTTTTACGTTTTGGACTATCACAGGCATCAGGCGATAACTTCAATTAAATTTCGGCACAACTTATCTTCTGTTTCTTCCGTTTTCTTAAAAAAAACTTGGCTGCGCAAAATGAAAAAAAGTTTCCTGAAATGATCACGAGAGCGACTCTAGCTACCCAATTTTTCAAAATTTTCAGGGACAGCAAGCCCCCAGACCCCTCTGGTTGCTTAGACGTTCTACAGCCTTCTTTATTCAGTACCTCTTGACACCTCCTGAAAAATTCTGTTGAATTGCGCCCCTGGTCCTTTGTCATTTCTTATTTTGAGCAACTGTGAAATCTTTAAAATGATGTATTTTAGCTACTTTTGGTTATTACGCTTTTAGGCCCTTTTCCAAATTTTCCCCAGTAGTGAAAATTTCTTAAAAAATGCCCTGGCACGCAGGCTATTAAAACAGTTGTTGAAACTAAGGTCATCCGGGTTTTCGTGTTTTGACACCCCCAAAGCTCCTCTCCTATAGAGTTTTTGAGAATTTCTTCCGTCAAATTATACGTAATTTTTACATTTTTGAGAAAGGGAGAAAGAGAATCTTTTGCCATTCGATACTTGTTAGAGTGGACGTCAGAAACAAGCACCTGGTTATAAATTCCGACTTAAATTATTCGGTTTTTCTGACGTTTATACCCAAAGGAGCGCCAGATGAAAAAAGCTTGAAAAGAATGTGTCCGCTATTTTTCGCCTTACCCTACTTATCGAGGCGCACCAAAGTGTGCGAGATTCCTATTGAAACAAAAGGATTCTTACAAGATTTCTGTGAAAAATATAGAGATTCCAATTGATGGTGTACGAGATTTCAAAGAGTGAATTGCCCCTCGCTACTTATGTTCTGTAGAGCTCAAAAACTAACGAAATTTTTCATCGTGTAAATAGGATAGAGATTTGTAAAAAACATCAACAAGGTATAACGCTGTACAGTATGTTTTCAAAACACCCACGACTAATATCAAATTAAAATCGTAAATCATTAATATTTCTTAAAAGAATCTAAAAGTGCGAATATAACCGGCTAACGAGTTTTCCATGCTATTTTTAGCCTATGCCCAGGTTAAACGTCGCAGGCTGGGGCTCAATTGGGATTGCTTCTCACTGCGGTCAGGGGTTTCGGCTACTCTACACGATGCTGAGGCGATCCCGAGCACTTTTGTGATAAAACACGGGCCTAAGTGAATCACCTAGTAAGTAGTCGTGCATTGGTAGACTTAGACATCTTGTAGTAATGCTACTAAAGTCCCTTATTTTCGCTCAAATTGAATTGAATTTGAATAAATTTTTGTTATTCGCATCGGTCAAGGACATCTTGACTGAGTTCGATTAAAGTGGCAACAATTTCTCACACTGTACACCTAAAGGCAAAAAATTTCAGTCCACTGTCGCGAACGATACGAAAGGGGTCGTAGTTTGAGCGTTCAGCAACCCAATTAGGGTATCGACTCGTGTAGCGAGTCTAGACTCATAACCTTAGTCCCAGTTATTGCTCATGAAACCGAGACTAGCACCAAACCGAGATCGCTCAATCTGCTGGAGGAGCGGAAGCTAACGACTCAGGTAGTTGCAATAATAAGGCTATAGCGAGTCTAGGCATCCACATAGCACCATGTCTAGCAACCTCGTTTACAGATAACCACGATGCATGACGCCTTAAAAGATAAAGCCGACAGTTCTTGGTAAGGGACGAGTATTTTCAAGCTTTGTCCAAACCTCGCAAGTAGCTAACGCGCGAAATTTCGCGCACTTTCTTTTTGCTTGTTTGCTAAAATTTGCGTAAGGCAGCGATAGGGGAAACATTACAGCCAACATTCACATTGGGCTAGTGGTCTTGACGTAAGAGCAAGAGAATGTTGTCGGCAACTTTCTATTGGTATCTCCTCCCTGTGTTCTGTATGTAGAGTTTATAGGAGCCTTCAGGCTGACATTCGGCATTTATTTATCATCGTGCACGTTTTTCATTTACACGCAGTTTTTTTTATAAGCAACCGCTTATAAGCAACCAAGATGTAGAAGGCCTTAAAGTTTAAGCAAAAACCTAAGCAGCTTTTTAAATTTTCCATAATTTATATCACTGTAAGCAATCGAGGGTTGATCAACATAGAAGCCATTTCCATTCATTTGTCATAAAAACTTGCATATCAACGGGGTGTTTTTCGTTAAATGAAGCATTTCATAGAGGGATTTCCATTCAAATTTCAATACAAAGTCTCGAAGTGTAACAATATCAACAGGGAGAAATGATTCCAGTCATTTTATATGCAATGTTAGATTTTGTGCTGTTTTTCTAGCCTCTATACCATTCTTAGGGCAAAAAGGTACAGTAAAAATTAAGCAACTACTAAGCAACTTTTGCTACTAAAAGGTGGCCATAAAAGGTCCAAAAATAAGCAACTTTTTGAACTAGGGCCGAGCGAAGTTGCTTATAAAAAACTGCGTGTACATTAATATAAATCCTGTTTGATATTGAAAATAACCGTTTGTATAAAGATTTTTTCTTTTCCTTTTTTCGCCACACACTACGGAAAAGTCAACTTCAAGCCCCGATCAAACGTAGCCAACGTCCCCCGGGGTACTTCCATTCTCCAATATACAAAACGTGCTGCCCAAATAGCTTACTTTTCTGCCCAAATAGCTTACCAATCTAAGAATTCTAGATGTGGGTTACTTTCGAAGACCTGACTATAAAGTTTATTTATTTAGAGTCAATTTAATGGTGGAAATGGGTAAAAAACTTCACGATTTTTCTGTATGTGAGTAAAAAAATTTTGCAAATTTTGTGGTAGACATGGGTGGGTTTGGAATACCTGGTCGGCACGTCTAATATGTCGAGCAATGAAGTAACCCCTCGGGGGCCAACGTATCACCAAACACCACATACGTTTGGTGATACATTGGAAATGTTTGCTCATCTTTCGTGCTGGGTGATGTTTGGTGAAGTTTGATCAGGGCCGAAAATTCATCCGACATTTCAGGAATCGTCAACTTTCAGCCCCGATCAAACGTATCCTACGTATCACCAGACACTGCCCGGTGAAATGTTGTCAACCTCTGCCCACCTTCAGTGAGCCAACATCATGTTGGGTGATGTTAGATGAAGTCTGATCTGGGCCGAAAATTCATCCGACATTTCAGGAATCGTCAACTTTCAGCCCCGATCAAACGTACCCTGCGTATCACCAGACACTGCCCGGTGAAATGTTGTCAACCTTTGCCCACCTTCAGTGAGCCAACATCATGTTGGGTGATGTTAGATAAAGTTTGATCTGGGCCGAAAATTCATCCGACATTTCAGGAATCGTCAACTTTCAGCCCCGATCAAACGTACCCTGCGTATCACCATACACTGCCCGGTGAAATGTTGTCAACCTTTGCCCACCTTCAGTGAGTCAACATCATGTTGGGTGATGTTAGATGAAGTTTAACCAGAAATGAAGATTCATCCAACGTTTCAGAATTTAGGAATTTTCAACATTTTTAATCAATAAGCAAATGTTCGCCCCACAGAACAAAGTAAACAGTTTTCATTCCATTAATAAATACTCGATAACATTTCTGCGTCTAGATAAATTAACACATACGATTCTACAAAAAATCGTCTTAAGTTGACGTTTGTATGTAATTTTACTAGATTTTAAATCTGAAGTTAGAGGGTAGCTTGTTAGCCGCTGGAGGGTGTGCCTCTTCAAATGTCTTAAGCTATGGCTAAACTAGGAGACTTGTCGCTCTCGACACTGTATTCGGCGTGTCTCTCAGGGTGGCTAAACATGCGAGTGACAAGCGAGCAACATGTCTTCCGAGTTATTTGCATGTTGCGGAGACAAGAAATGTTTCTGTTATCTCCGAGAAACATTAGCTTGTCTCTTGCTACAAATTTTTTTTCGCGCGCTACAATGTTTCCGAGGTGGCTAAACTGAGAGACACCGAGGGGACATCAATATCGCGGGTGACATGTCTCCTAGTTTTGCCTAGGCCTTTAGCTGAAAATCGTCTCCCTTTATACGTATTTTCGCATTTCTATATTTTCTTGCTTCCATATTTTTGTGCGCATATGCTGATTATCTTTTTATTTTTACTTCTTTCTAATTATCTGCATAACAGAAACAATTTCTGTTATTTCCAACTGTTTTCAGACTGAGCGAAACCAATCCAAATCTCTTCGAAATCCCAAGAAATCGAAGAGATTTGCTCAAGAAACAACAGAAACAGTTTGTTTAAGACCCTATAACAAGAAGGCCCGGGTTGCAATCGCAACCTAGCATCCCTGCCAGTCCGCCCCTGCCCTTAGGCCCTGGCGAGCAAACATTGTTGGTCCAACATTTCAAATTTGCTTTACAAAAAATGCTTGACTGTTTGGCCACGCTCAAAAACATTGCTGTCAAACAACGATGTTATTGCTAACAAACGCTTTGTTGCTAAGAAATGTTGCTGGGTGGTGAAATTTTGCAAGTTATCAAAAAGAAAAGATATGTTTGACAAGCAATGTTGGAAGCTTGGAAAGGCGGCAAAACGATCAAAAATTGCTTGACAAGCAAAAGAAGCAAAATTTGTGGCGTGATGTTTTTTGAAAAAGGTCAAAAACTTTTTTGCTTGACGCAAGTAAATAATGTTGTAAAAGCAGTGTTTTTTGGATGTGGCCAAACGGTTAAACATTTTGCTTGACAAGCGAAATTCAAATGTTGGATCAACAGTGTTTCATCGTTTGGCCAGGGCCTTAAACAAATTTTTTCACCAAAATTTTTTTCTCAGATCAAACGTCAGTGACATACCAAGGAGGCCAATGGATCTGGACTTTTTAATTACTTCGAATTTTGGACGATGCTCAATGAAATGTTCAGTTCATTTGCCCAGGGCCTTATAAACTGTATACAATCCTAACGCAGGAACCTACAAAATTACGAGTGAAATAAAAACGATCACACAACTAAATAAACACTTTTCTTTAAAAACTTATGCTTGTGTTGTAACAACAGAAACCCTTTCCTCCATTTCAAAAACACTATCTCTGCTTGTTTGGACGTAACCAGAATTACCATCAGTTACCGCTCGAATAAGCTGTTCCCAGAAAATAGGCCGTATATCTGGGTTACAATAATCCAAATATGTGCGCTGGCGTAAAAAGTTCGGTACCTCGCATGTCCTATACATAACTGGTACAACTTGGTGTTGATCTTCAATACGCCCAAGGGCCATTTTAAGTTCCTCGTTACACCACGAGCTTACGACATAGTCCGGCGATAAAACGGCGATAGTTTTACGACTGTTGTATATCGCATCGGCGATGTTTTGGATGATATGAGCGCCAGGTGCGAAGTCTTTATAATCGATGCACACTTTGAGTTTATTGTCGACTAGATTTTTCAATAAGGTTTTCCTCACCCATTCTTTATCTTGGCTGCTGTAGCATATGAAGACATCATAATCATAAGAATCTAAAAGAAAAAGACTGACGATGTATTGATTTACTGACAGAATTATTGTCGTAATTCCTCTCTGAAGCCGAAGTTAGACGAGCAATTTTATATGACAATTTTCTTTGGCAAGATTCACCCGGGGTAATGTCTGTGCAGTACAGTGGAGGTTGTTCAGTACAGTGGAGGTTGTTTAGTACGGTCCCTCCACAATACTGAACAGCATCCACTGTACTGATGTTATCCCCCCACAGTACTGAACAGCCTCCACTGTGCTGATGTTATCCCTCCACTGTACTGAACAGTCTCCACTATACTCAATGTTATCCCCCCCACACGCATTAGTTTATCCCTCCACTGTACTGATATTATCCTTCCACAGTACTGAATGGCCTCTACTGTACTGATGTTATCCCCCCCCCCCACAAGCATCATGTCATCCCTCCACTGTACTGTACTGATGTTATCCCTCCACAGTTACTGAACAGCCTCCACTGTACTGATGTTATCCTTCCGCTGTACTGAACAGCCTCCACTGTACTGCACAGACATTACCCCGGGTGAGATTCCTTGCTCGTGTAGATTAACGAAAAAATATCTTTGAAAAATTTTTCCTTGACAAGTTTCATTTGCTCGTGTAAATGGATAACAAGTTTCTTTCACAATTATGCTTCTTTAATCTAAGTATAAGTAGAAAAATTGTCAAGTCCACTTGTCAAGTCATCTACACGAGCAATTTTCGCATATGACAATTTTTTCCATGACAAATGCATTTGTTGAAACAAGTTTTTGAACAAGTGCACTTGTCATATGAAAAATTGTCAATTGACCTCAAATTGGCCCCACCTACACGAGCAAAATAACAATGTCAATGAAAACTGCTCGTGTAACTTCGGCCCATATGTCTACTTTCAGCCCAGGGGGGACAGTGATCACATTTCGACACATGGGTTTGCTTGCCACCTTCCCGAATTTCGGGTAAAAAAATTTCAAATCGAATAAAAATTGTAACAGGGAAGAAGGGGGAATCCATTAATCCATAGATACAGTTGACATCCGCTATCTCGAACTCTCAAGGGAAACTGGAATTGGTGCGAGATAACGGATGCCCCATATAAATATAAAAAATTATAGTTTTTAAGTCAGAAAAGAAACCCCTATTAACATGCAGCGATACTGATCCAAATTTCATCAAACAAGCCAGTTTTTTTTACATAGAAGTCAAAGCTCATCTGGTTTCATCCCTACTATTGGTGAAATTGAGATAATGGCGATGCAGCACATCTCAAAAGAAAACAGCTTCATCTATTGTATACATGGGCAGCATATCACTTAGCAGCTGCCATTCCCGCTCCGCTAGGCGAACGTATACATAAAGTATTATCAGCCTGTCTCTTTATCCAGTTCGGCAGAAAATTTGGCAAAGTTCGAGAAAAAAAGCAGGTTTTCCTCCACGGGAAATGGAAAATGGTTCGAGATAGCGAATGTTCGAGATAACGGGGTTCGAAATAGCGGATGATTTTTCTATACAAACCCTTATACCAAAACGAGGGGAAATGGAAAATCGTTCGAGATAGCGAATGTTCGAGATAGCGGGCAGTCGAGATAGCGGATGTCAACTGTAACAGCAAGACTATTTCGGCCGTTCCAATATGTGCTTTCCAAAATTGTAGTTTGTGTAGAGTCATAAGATCTGAAGAAAAAACACGGTGACGCGCTTTTCACAACTTTTTTTCCACAAGCGACGAGAATTTTGGTGCTTTTCATTCTTTGCGTAAAACAATAGAATTTCAAAGGGATTTTTGTGATAACAATCGGATTTTCAGATATGGTGTAATTGGGGTGACCGGCAAGTAGCGAATTGTCCCTCGCCCAAAAGCTTTAGTAAATTGGCTTTAAGGTATCCTGGGTACCAGAGCTCCACCGGGTCACAGGGTGTAGAAAATGACAAAACAAAGAAGACAGTGATGGTCTCTTATGCTGATTGGTCAGACAGGCAGCATCAGAACGAGACTTTGAGATGAGATCAGAGGCTATTTATCTCCTTTCTTTTCTTCGTTCCTCATTTTCCACTCCTTGTGACCCTTTGAGGTTCTGGTCCAGCACTAAGGGTAGATTTAAGGTGATGAAAAATAGTGCTGTTGCAAAGGACGTGCTCCTAAGGCGATTGTGTTGAATGAATGATCTTGAAAGTTTCGTGTTTTTGCTTTTTAGACGTGAAAATGTCCAACAATTTGCAAGGCTTGGAAAAATTCTAAAGGTAAAGCCTAGTTCACGAGCGGCCTAGTTCACGCGTCGAAGTAATGCCGCAGCGAATTAAAACAGAGCTATGGTTAAAAGTTCCTTCTTACTGCGCCACTACTGGCGCTACTACTTAAGCAGCTCAGCCGCATAAAACGCTTTAACTGTACCTTCAACTGATTTTACTAAGACCCATGAACCCAATGCCGCAGCTATGGTGGAGCAAGGGCGAAGGTAAAGGTTCACAACTGAGTTATAATCGCTGCGACATAACTACGATGCATGAACTAGGCCGCTGCTGATGGGAGGAATCAACAGAAACTTTTTGTTAGTTACTGCAGAACTTAGTTTTCGTCAGAACTTTAGTTTAGTCATAAATTAAAAAAAAAAATTGTTCCTCTGTGAGATGGAGTTCTAAATAAGCGCCGGGCGCTTAATCGAGGTAAAGCGGGTACGGCACAACGAGGACTTACCCGGCGATGCTTGCAGTCTCCGGCTGGGCTCGGGGCCGTAATCTTCAGTGACACCAGCCGTGCACACGCTTTCAAGGAATTTTCTTCGGCTTGATGTCGAGGGAAGACGTTGAAGCAATCTCTTGCGTTTCACAATATAACAATATGCAGCGAATCCAACGAGAATGCAAAATACAATAACTCCAACGACAGTAAGGACGATACTCAAAACATCATCTAGGAAAAAATACCCATTAAAATGTAACAGTTGAACCTTCATTACCATACGCCTCTCTGCAATGAGTACCTCTTAACAACGGACAGATTCTTTGTTAAAACAACCTCCATACGACCTCTCAGTAACCTCTCAGTAACGGACACCTCCAAACAACGGACAAAAATTCGTCCAAGAGGCCATCCCAGGAAGGTACTCATTGACATATATGATGGGGGTGATCATGTACATATTTTGGGTCTGAATTTCAGGACAGAAAAGCATTTTTGAGGTCTGATATTATGAGGACTGAACAAAATACCTTGGTTCTAAATTGACGGCAAGTAAACATATATGGGGTCTAAGATTTTGAGGGATTAAAATGATGATAAATTTTCAACATTTGACGCGAATTCTAGCCTCTTTTTGGTATCATTCTTGAAACAAATCGTGAAAACGGTAACCCGTACGGTGGGGCGGAATTTCCGCAGCACACACTAAATGTACATACGGTAGTGCCCTATGGGAGTGTAAGAATGCACTAGCAACTAAAACCAGGGCTTATTTCGACCTTGTGCACAATCAGAAGTACAATTCTGGTCAAAATCGTCAAACTTGATGGTGGCGCTGGATGGGAGAGGAATATTTTTGAACTTTTTCAAAAACATCACGCTACAAATTTTGCAAAATTTTGCTTGTCAAACAATGTTTATCGTTGGGCTTCTGTTCCAACATTGCTTGCCAAACATTTCTTTTGTTATGTTCAAACTTCAAAAACTTGCAACATTTCGATACCTAGCAACATTTTTTAGCAACGAAGCTTTCGTGCTTACGCATTAGCAATGACTCCGTTGTTACAATAGTTTGGACAGCAATGTTTTTGAACGTGGCCTAACGGTCAAACATTTGTCGTTAAGCAAATTTAAATGTTTGACCAAATATGTTTGATCGTTTGACCAGGTCCTTGTCAACCTCGTCCCCAGGGTGAATAGGCCTCTACGTGAAACTCCGCTGTCCACATTCGACCCTGGTATCGGCCTTGTCTATTCGCAAATTGATTGGCTGTCCAAACAATAGAAATTTTAAGTGACGTCACAGTTTCTTCAAGATTTCACACCAAAAAGGCCGAAAACTATGTGAAAAACATGCAGAAAAACCAAAAAATGATGCTACATGCGATATTGTATCTAGCCTGACAGTTATCAATGAAATTCTTTGCACTTCCTTGCTAAGAACATCTGCTTTCGGACTCCTCATCTTGTTTTGATGCCTAGGCCAAAATTGCCAGTATTTTGGCAGATTTTGTGGCCGGTACCAGGGCCAAGATCGATTTGACGGTTGAGATTCGAGGAAATTCGATTTGGGGCCTGGGGACGAGGTTGGGTCCTTATAAGGACGCAGTCAAACGGTTAGACGTTTTTATTGACAAGCAAATTTCAAATGTTTGACCAAAAATGTTTGATCGTTCGGTCAGGGCTTAAGTCTGCCTTAAAACGACTTCAACACTTACCAGTTCCAATAACTTGAAGTTTGACGTCATCAAAACTTTCCCATTCATCCAAGTTTCAATTCCTTCACATGTATACGTGCCTTTATGTTTCATGTTTACATTTTTGATCACAAGACGAAAGTAATCTCCTTTTACAGATATGTGATAATTTGAACTGTTTGTTAAAAGCTGGTTGCCTTTCTTCCATCGAAGATTCCGAAGTAAGTAACTTTTTTTTATTATTTTGCATTTTAACTCGGCAGTTTTTTCTTCATATGCAAATACTTGAGGAGACGCACAAATGAATTTACAATTATCTAAAAGAAAAGTAACGGAAAATCTTTAGTTCATGAATTGATATACACATTTTCGAAAGTAGTGCTCAACTTCTAAAAATTTAAGAAAGTTCAATACTGGATTCTTGAAACTTAAGAAAGTTCTGTTTCGTATTTTCACTCTTGGCTAATGTTCTGTGCGCAGCAATACTGCATTCTAAAGTGTTTGCTAAGAAAGTCGCAAGAACATTTTGGCACTGAAAACATGTAATATCTAAGAAATTTTCAATGCTGACCCAAAAAGCGTTCTTATAAAATAAAAACATGAACATATTTAAAACCGACGCCATATGCCTATCGTCTAAAGTTTTAGCCCGAATTCCAACATATTTTTCTCCTAAAACGATTAAGTCAAGCTTTGTTTCAGTCGAAACATTAGTTAACTTAACGTTGATACCCTCATGGCCTAAGTTTAGCCATACTCAATGCTTACAGGGGTAGTAATTCTACTCCAAGTGTCACCGTTTTAGTGTTTCAGCAAGCTTCGGCTCTCAAAACCTTGCGACGGATGGCAATTTAGGGGAGGGCATATCCCGGCCTGAATCAGCAAGCTGGGGTGTCCGAAATGGAGAAAATTCTAAGGTAAATTTTTCTCAGTCAACAAACCGTTTTAGGATGAAAATCGAATCGATGTCAATAAAAACAATAAAAGTCTGGGTCCGAGTAGTTTTGGCGCGAAACTAACCAAGGATGGTGCCTTGGTCGAGAGGAGATAGAATGGATAGAGATTTAGAATAAGACATAATATAAGGAAGGAAAAGAGTTCGAGATGTTTCTCTGTGGAGTGCCTTTATTCATGGCAAAACATGCAATTGATACTAGAATAAGTTACTCATTCGTATAAGTGTACTATTCATTGCCGTCTTCCTCGAGTGGTTGCTAATGTACCCCAATGTACCCACATTACATGTCCCCAAGGCATATGCTGTACCTGCTGACATACCTTTAGATAAGCAACTGTGGGTGGTACAAGGAAAAAGGAGTACAAAATTATTAAATGAAAATAACTTACAAGAGGAATCGCAAGACACATTTAGAGGACATCGTCGACAATCAGTCAAAGAACCCGCTGGCTTCAAAGGGAAACTCGCTTTGTGGTCAATAGGCAAGTATGCAGCACGTGGGCATATTGTCTGTTGCGAACTACCAGTAGCGCAATAGAAACCACGTGCGCATGGAGTGCACGAGGAAATCCCGAATACTCCTGTATTATTGCTGTATGAACCAGCTGGACAAGGCATTTCAAGGCTTGAATTTGCCATGCAGTAATGTCCTGCCCTGCATAAGCCTAGAATAGAAAATAAATCATATTGTTGTTATGAACAAAACAAAATAGAATAAAAAATAGAGCACGCAGTTTAGTCACAAAAAAAAATACGCAAAAAATTTCTGACTTTCCCGGGCAAGACGAAATTAAGCGGGAATAGACATAGAATGAGAAAATATGCAAAAGATTGCATATTGCTCCTTCGCAATAACATAGACTGAGCCACCGGTGATTATTAACTGCGTTATAAACTTGCAGTCTAACCGAGATCAAAACCAGAAAGGAAAATTTCATACAGAGGCACGTAAGAATGATTTTAATTTACTTACGAGCTGATACGTTTAGGATTTCCGTAAAATAACAATATCCGACATACGACCGAACTCTGCAGGCATAAACACGACTATCCGTCTCGTTGATTCTCGCAACTTGGAGTTTTCGTACGAAAACTGTATCCACTTTTTGCTCCAAGTCAGTCCAATAGAACTTCTTTGGTATGTCTTTTGATTCACCTATTTTGACAAACTGGCCATTTGAATTTATATATCCGAAATCAAACCAAACATTATTTGCCGTTTTCCAGTCACCTCCTTTTAGAGAGCAAGTTAAATTCATTGTAGATCCAAGAATTAGCTTCTTTGGATTGTCTTTATTTTCGCTTTCTACATCGAAATTCACTTTAAAATCTATGAAAAAAGGAAAAACAACGTCGAAAACAATGGAAAACTCAAGTGTCTCATAGCAAAGATTTTAAAGATGCCGAGTATGTAATACAGTTGACATCCGCTATCTCGAACTCTCAAGGGAAACTGGAATTTGTTCGAGATAGCGAATGTTCGAAATAACGGATGCCCCATAGAATTATAAAAAATTATAGTTTTTAAGTCAGAAAAGGAACCCCTATTAACAGGCAGGGCAACTGATCCCAAATTTCATCAAACAAGTCTGGTATTTTTTACATAGGAGTCAAAGCTCATCTGCTTTCATCCCTACTATTGGTGAAATTGAGATAATGGCGATGCAGCACATCTCGAAACAGAACAGCTTCATCTATTGTATACTTGGGCAGCATTTCACTTAGCTGCTTCCATTCCCGCTCCGCTAGGCGAACTTATACATATTTTCAGCCTGTCTCTTTATCCAGTTCAGCAGAAAATTTGGCAAAGTTCGAGATAAAGAGCAGGTTTTCCTCCATGGGAAATCGAAAATGGTTCGAGATAGCGAATGTTCGAGATAACGGGGTTCGAGATAGCGGATGATTTTTCTATAACAACTCTCATACCAAAATGAGGGGAAATGGAAAATCGTTCGAGATAGCGAATGTTCGAGATAGCGGGCAGTCGAGATAGCGGATGTCAACTCTATTCACAAGTAAATGTCTTGCCGCAAAACCATGGAAAATTTAATGTCACAAAAGCCTGGTTCCCATAACCCGTAACAGCATCGGCAACAGCCTGCGTAGCTGGTCACGACAGCATAGTGTAGTGGTTAATACTTGCACCATTTGTGCTTAAGGTCTGCGGTTCAAATCAAGGCTAGGGAGCACAAATTACAAGGGGTT
The DNA here is from genome assembly GCA_014526335.1 of Chrysaora quinquecirrha. Taxonomy (NCBI): domain Eukaryota; kingdom Metazoa; phylum Cnidaria; class Scyphozoa; order Semaeostomeae; family Pelagiidae; genus Chrysaora; species Chrysaora quinquecirrha. The sequence goes on along the minus strand of JACTAT010000197.1, from coordinate 312,606 downwards.
AAAACCTTGCCCTCTGTGACTAGGATGATCACGTAAAAAGGCGGTCTGTCGTAAAAATGAAGTGGGGGCGTTACAGAACCACTGAGGACGTAAGGAACCCTGGCAGTGACCACCCCCAGACCCCGTTTACACTATGCCGGTATGAAATGAATACGGAATGAGCAAGGTCACCGGCTTTTGTCTAAAATCTATTGTTTCTAATCTACTGAAATCTATATGAAAATTAGAAAGCATTTCTAATTGGAGTTAAAGCCGGAGTGAGCGTTCTGGTCTCCCTGTTGGGCCTCTTGCCAGGGTCTCTGTGCCGTTTCGAGGCTGTCTTGTGTATAAAGGGCTGAAAAATTGTTGGGAACTTTCTCATTCATATTTGCAAAATTTGTGAAGTGAATGAGCGAAGAAGATGAAGAAGACATCGTCGAGGGATTCAGCTAAGTGTTTTTTACTTATTCTTATCTTTGTTGGTTTGGTCATGTCCTTCAGAGCTTGCAGTAAAATAATTTGTGTAGGTCTTGGCCTAAATTCCAGCTATCGATGTGCGTTGCTGCACGTGTGCTATGGTAATCAGTAATGAACTGCTCGAGGTCTTCACCTGTGTTTCAATTTTTTCTTGCAGATTCAATATGTTAAATCATGAGATACATGCTCCTGTTCCCAGCTTTGCAAATTATTGTTATGCTCAATTAGCTTTGAGCTGTGTGAAATGTTGTGTGCTCCAGCTTGTTCGGAGCTGTGCTTTTGTGCAAAACGATTCTTTGAAATCGAGTGTTAATTTTTATGCTCTATTATAGAGCCTTGTGTGTCGTGTGCTGCTTGTGGCAGCAACCTATTGCCTTTTCATGTTTTATGCTCCTTGCAAATTTACTTTCTGAATTAATTGCTTTTTGCAGTGTATTTGCTGGACTGTGTTCTGTCAATTTGGCCATCGGTTGGTGGTTTGGTGGGGGAGAACACTTCGTGTTCTTGTGGCGGGAAAAACAGGTTTTTCTTCACCAAACCCCAACCTTTGGACTGAAATTTTGATTATTTGCAATTGGGTCTGTGTACATTCGCCCAACTTGCTCCTATGATGACAGAACACAGGCCATCATGCTAACTTGTTATGTTAGACATAAGGCTCAACAGCTCTGAGGGGCATGGCCAAATTTAATGGTGGTTCGGATTTGGGTTTGTGGTTGCGAACGACCAGGCTTTAAATGAAAATTAGAAAGCATTTCTAATTGGAGTTAAAGCCGGAGTGAGCGTTCTGGTCTCCCTGTTGGGCCTCTTGCCAGGGTCTCTGTGCCGTTTCGAGGCTGTCTTGTGTATAAAGGGCTGAAAAATTGTTGGGAACTTTCTCATTCATATTTGCAAAATTTCCCACCCGCCCTCCCATTCCTGTGTGCTGGATAGTTACTGGCCATAACTTTCTGGCATGCCTTGTACACAGGCCCGCGGGAAAAACAGGTTTTTCTTCACCAAACCCCAACCTTTGGACTGAAATTTTGATTATTTGCAATTGGGTCTGTGTACATTCGCCCAACTTGCTCCTATGATGACAGAACACAGGCCATCATGCTAACTTGTTATGTTAGACATAAGGCTCAACAGCTCTGAGGGGCATGGCCAAATTTAATGGTGGTTCGGATTTGGGTTTGTGGTTGCGAACGACCAGGCTTTAATGTCAACAAAACGAAAGAGTAATTGTTTTTCCTCTCACTGATTCAGCAAAGCGGCATCAAACTGGACCGTATTCAGGCGTTTACACTATGGCGTTTTCAGATGAAGCCAGTTAGCGTATCGTACTAATTTCGTACCGTATTCCTGTGCCGGCATAGTGTAGACGCAAGGCCAAACGGTATAGTTTCGTACCGTATTCGTCTCATAACGGCCTAGTGTAAACGGGGTCTCAGTGCCAGTGAAGAGGTCACCCTGGCGTTGATATTCCAAAATGACTGCTGGGCGAATGAGACCTCAAAGCTACACCAGCCATGTTGCCGGGTACTGGAAAACAATAAAACAACATAGAAACATAGCTCTCACGATTTTTACGAGAACACTTCCTTACGACTTGCGATCATTATGACTGAGGTTGGGCCGAATGTCGATCGGAAGGCTCGGTGTTAGAATTAGGAACACTCATAGAGATGAAATAAGTTAAACATTCACGAATCTTACGATTCTTGAGAAATTTTATAGGGAAGGTGTTTCACGAACGTCGCCGATCCAGCTATTGAAAATGGTCGCATGGGTGAAACTGTCCAATCGTAGGAAAGTTATTCCGTACATGTTCCTCTTTTTGTTGCTGTTTGAAAATTTGAGTCTGATAGTGGCTGACTGTTCCCGATGAAGGGGAACACCTTTTATTTTTTATCGTTACTGAAGATTGGAGAAGGAACCGGCGACACATCGGTGACTCTAACGATGTGTTACAAGTCATCCAATATAAAAACCATTTAATACCATAAGTTGATTTAATTTAGACCCTGTTCAAACCGCATTTACACGAGCAAAAATGGATCGGATCTAAAGTGGATCCGATCTACTTTTGGTACGGATAGGCCTTGCGTTTACACACAATTCGTAGATCCGATCCACTTTTGGTTCACGAATCTAACTACTTTTGGATCGCTTTGAAAAGCGTTCCAGCTTAAATCCGATCTACTTTTGCATCGGGTAAACAGGTGGATCCGATTCAAAACTGGCTCTCTTTGAAAATATGATTACAATTACTATAGAAGTATTTAGTAACTATCCATGCGGCAATTACCAGACCGAAAATTGGCCATGCCTCGTGTAAACGGAAGGCCTTTCCTTACCAAAACTAGAACTTTTGGATCCAATCCACTTTAGATCCAATCCACTTTCTCTTGTGTAAGCATAGCCTCAAAATTAAAGATGCGAAGAACAGCCGAAGGATCAAAGGGCACTATAAAAAGTTTTTCTCGTCTGAGACTCATCAGAGTTTAACCATCAGAAACAACTTCCATGTCCTATGCTTTATAGTAATTTTGAAGTTTTATGCAACTCACAAATTTTTTTAAACTTACTTGAATCATGAACATTCACTTGAGCTGTCTGAACTTTAGTTTTTCCAGAAGAATCTTTAGCAGTGCACTTGTAAGTGCCTCTAGTTGCAAGTTAGTTGGTATTTTGCCTATTTCGAGTGCGGCTTACGGATTTTCCAATGCTTTTTCTACGGTTTGCGGCTTCAGAAAAAAGTTGCGGCGGCGTTTTTGGTGTGTATTGACATCGGTTTGCGGCAATATGCGTGCGGCTTCAGCTTTTAAGCGAATAAAGGCTACATACATTTTGAATTTCACAAGGGATGGGCGTGAAGAGGGCTCTGTGGCTCTAGAAAACGAAGTAGGAAAAGTAACCGGATAAATGTCGATTGAAAAGCTATTGGAGCCGTTATTGTTATATCCACGAGCAATGTTAATCGGCAGCGACTTAGTAATTAATTGGATGACGAGTTGCGTCTTTGAGCTGATTTATTCGCGCTTCTGTGGCTTCTGGATCCCTAAAATAGGCCCCCCATTTTGTTAGGCGCGCGTTTTTACGAACGCCAATTTTTGCCTATAGAAACGGCATTTTTCTCACATTATTCGCATTGTTTTTAAGATAACTCCATTCTTTAAAATCAATTTAAAGAGTTCACATTTAATCAGTTTCAACATAACACAAAGAATCAGAAGAAGTTGGATTCGATGATGATAAATCGATGTGGATTATTTCATCAATTTCACGGTTTCCTCGGTTTTCTTCGAGTTATTCTTGCTGCTTCCCCAAGCTTGAGCATAAAGCTAACTCAATAAGACAAGCCTTTCTTCGGTTTTGCAAAAAACGTTAACTGCACAGCGATATATTATGTAAAACTCCAATATCACCACCCAAACCACGAAGATAGCTAACTAACACCGAGTGAAGGCGAAAATTCCAGGAAATGAGGCAGACTTAAGTTTCGATTGCGCGAGAAATAAAAGTGCGACAGATTATCAATGAGAATTGCTATCGCCTTTAACATTAGCTGAAAATATGTCAAAGAAGCACAAGTTTTTCATTCAGCGGCTGGGTTGTTTTTATTAAATGATAAAGAGAAAATACCAAACATAGAATTACCAGATTAAAAGATATTTTAGATTCTGAAGATCACTCAAAACTTTAAGGAGCGTGATTTTAAGGAATCATAAGAAACAAGATGCGCGAAGTTACGCGCGTCTTGGCGAGATGAAGAGCATGTGGGGCCGAGTGGATGCCTGCCTGAAACGAAAAGGCCTGCATAGTGTGTATGGTGTGGGTAAAAATGTGACAAGAAAGACCAAATGGCAAGCAAGTCTGACTTACAATTTAAAACTAAGGGTTCAATTCCCACCCACTAAAGCCAAACTTGTCATGAAGAATGAAGAGATCCAGTGGCTCTTTTTCATTCCACAGGCAAAAGCAGGAAGGAATCATGAGATGTTGTTTTCTCACATCAGCTTTATTTATGCACTCTAATAGTAATAAAAACATTTCTGTTATCTTTGGGACACACAAAAAAGTCTTAGTGCTTGTGTTTCACGAGACGGATTGGAATTCTCAAAATGGAGGAGACTTTAGAATACATACCAGTGTTATTACAATATTGATTTTCTATGCCAGGATCTATGGGAAAAACACAAGAAGGTTACCAATATCCATTGAAGAAAATGAAACACTTTTTATTAGCCAAAAACCTAGTCATTTTCTAAAATAATGATGTCCTTAAGATAACTAGTTATAATCAATATGGACCTTATTTGGTCGAAATACACCAGCTTAGGTCGAGTACAATCTTAAAGGTTTTAATGAGACTTATTTTCCTTTTTCTTGAGCAAAAGGAATCCCAATTAATGTAGAGGAAAGATGCCCAATGGTTCTTTTTGTTGCAAATGAAGTACAAAAATTATGCACATGAGAAATATGCACCACAAATTCAGGACAAAACTATTTTGAATAATTTTGAGTTTTTGATGCCTTCACTGTCATGCAACCTTTCACAGGCTCCCTTTCCTGAGTTTTGTTACAACTTTGGTTATCCTTGTTTTGTTTTTAATTCATCTCTGCCTGTTCATGCAAAAATAAGGAACCAATTTGGCATTGAGAAGGGATTTCAGCATGATTATGAAAATAACTGGAACTTTAGAAATCATTGTAGACTGGAGAGTTTTTGCTATAATAGAATGGATAGAATGAATAAAAGCAACATGAACATAAAAGATGTAAAAAAAGATAATAAGTCTAATAACCATTTTTACAGCTTTCAATAAATGCAGCATAAACTTTGTTGCACCCTGAAAGAAGATGAAGAACACTTTAATGGCATTTTGAGATTTTTGTCATCTTTGAGATATTATTCTACAACATGCAATCTCGAAGAATTAACATTTGTTAATCTGTTAAACCATGTTAAACTATTGTTAAGGGGGCCTATTATATGTTTGCAGTTTTATGGCTTTGACCCCTATTTCGAGTGCAGCTTGCGGAAACAATGTTTTTTCTACAGTTGGGGCTTCAGAAAAAGTTGCGGTTTGCATTTTCTGGTGTGTCTTGACGTCGGTTTGTGGCATTTTGCATGTGGCTGTGGCTTTTAAGCTGGAAAGAGACTACATACATTCTGAATTTCACAAGGAATGTGTGAAGAGGGCTCTGTGGCACTAGAAAACGGAGTAGGAAAAGTAACCAAGCAATCATCAAGCGAACAAGTGACCGGATAAATGTGGATTGACAAGATGTTGGAGCCGTCAGTGACACGTCCATGAGTAATGTTAAATCAGCAGTGGCTTAGCCATTCATTTAATGGCAGATTGCGGCTTTGAGCAGATTTTTGTGCAGTCTTGCAGCTTCTAGAGCCCCTATAATAGGGCCCCTGCTAAAACTTGTAGTGGGCCAACATGACAGAAATAGGGCCAAGTATGTGGTGGGCGATTTGACAGAGAGCAAACTTATCTAGAGCCAATCTGAAAATTTCAAACCCACGAAATGCTTGTCAACTTGAATCATGTCCAATTTGTCCCACCTTGACAGTGTTAAGGTGGGACAAATCAAGGCACACTTTCAAATCATGTGTGGCCGAATGTCTGCATCAAATTTGTAGGTGCTTCATACCACCATCAGCAAGGTACACTACCTAGATATTGAGATCCTCTGCGTATCAGGGGATAATCTCTCTATCAGGGCTTTATCGTACTTGAAAGCAGGTGGCAAGCTCTGTCAAGTGTGATGAAGATACAAAACAGGCCTTATTATCAAGCGATATATAGATAAAAAGGAATTAAAAAACCAATGAAAAACCAAATCAACTATTTAGGAATAACAGGAATATAAAAGTAGAACACAAGTATAAATTTTAAAGCCAATAACAAGTAAATAATTGAAGCCAATAACAAGCCAATCTCAATTTCTCAAGAATTAGGACGGTCGATGTTGAGAGTCTTTAGTGAAATGGACAACCCCGGGTATTTTTAGACGCTCAATGTATTTCTGCAGAGGAAATCCACTGAAATGGGGGTTGTTTTTGCCACAGGCTCAATCTGTCAATATTGGTGGATAATCACCCAACCTGTCCGTGATTTCAATCCCTCGATCAGGAGATTATCACCTGATACGTGGAGGATCTCAGTATCCGTGAAGTGTACCTTGCTGACCATGTGGCAGTACTCTGTGCTTAGGGTTAGCATGTAGAAAAGATAAGGAGTCCACGCAAAGGGTTTTTGTCTAGCTCTCCCTGATAGAACTCTGGAGATATTATATAAATGCACATTGCTCCACACTGGAATCTAGGCCCTTGACGCCACATATCTGTGGTGGACAGAAGCCAATAAAACAATAGAGATAACAATAGAACAATAGAAATTGGTGCAAATATGTAGCGTCTGGTGCAGGCCAATTCCACCAAGGACATTGCTCTTTAAATAATTGTCCAGCGGTGCGGTAACATCAAAAAAACTGAAGGCAGTGAGCATTGGTTGGTCCATCCAGGTCCGGTATAGTGCAGCAGGTCTGGTAGTGCACATGCCTACCAGTCTTGTGCACTGAGTATGCACTGGTTTGGAGCTCATCTTTTGGCTGTTGAAATTTGTTTTCTGTCTTTCCTGAAAAATTCTAAGTTTTATAATGGCATGTGACAATTTCATTCTTGTTTTTTGTTCTTCCCAGTCTAGCAAATTTGTAAAATCAAAAGAAAGAAAAAATAGTTACCACTGTAAGCCAAAACGAAGATGTTAAAAGTAACCATGAAAATTAACATCCGGTTTGAAGACGACATCTTCATCTTCTGGTTCTGGGTTTACAAAAAATAACTAGGCCTTGGGTAAGCCTAAACTTGGCTAGGACATTTTTTGGCTCGTTTTATTCATCATCACATCGTGTGTTGATTTATAACATGTAGATAAATCAAGGAGCATTTCACAATACTTTACTTAAGACCAATGTGAAGTTCGAAACTTCAATTTTCATCCATGATAGTGAGTGTGCTAGTTTCAAACACATCACAAACAAATTACGAAGTGCTGCACCAAGTCACCAAGTGCCTTCATTTCCTGCAAGCCGCAGCAACAACAACATTTCGAAAACGAAACAGGAAACTGGGACACCTGGGATCCATAATCTCGGGGGAGGGAAAGGGCAGAAATCACTAGGGGCTCTTTATCAAATATTTAGATTTCTCATTTCTGGGCACTCGATACTGTGTGCTGATTATTTGCTAATTTGCAATTGAATTTCTGTATTGATAGTTGGTGATTGAAAATCCAATGAAAACTGATTTAAGTTATTATTGATTATTGCTGACTGAAATCCCATCCTCCTGCGATCTGCGGATTTCTCTCAGTTCAATTTTTCTCTGGACACCCACCCTTACCCATGCCCTTCCCTCACTCCCGCTCATTTCCTTCTTCCGTCTTCCATTATCGTCAGTAAGGATGGTTGGGATGATGTGGTGACTGGGACAATGGACTGGATGCAGGTTGTGAAGTGAAACAAGAATTCGATCCCAAGAATTCAAGAACTCAACAAGAAAAAGAAAGACGAGATAAAGCAGTATGATGCAGGATATTATTTATTTTTTGTTTTTCCCTTTCTGGGTGAATCTAGAGGCAGGAGGCAGGCAATGGCCAAAAGTCTAGAAGGCCTGTGAGTAAATGGTGGTGGGTGGGTACCACGTTGTCTGTTAACTATGAAGGTGAAGGTGAAGGTGAAATGGTGTTTTAGCGCCAGTCGCTAGGATCTCAGTAGTAGGTTAACTAATCGAGACCTCGACTCTGGCTGTGATGTGACGCTACCGTGGCTGGGCTTGAACCCTGGCCACACTGAGCTCTTGACACCACAGGTCAGCTGGATTACACCACTGACGCCACAGCACCTTCGAAGGAACCTACACTATCGTCAGTCAACAAGTCAACCAAATTGGTAGTAGGCCTAATTCGATTGCGTGCGATGACCAATTTTATATATACCGCAAGAGCCTTATACCCCTTGGTAAAAAGTTGATAAAAAGTTGGTGGGCCAGGTTGGTGGGTTTAAGGTTCATGGGGGTCTGGCAGCGGAGCCCTCGATAAACATATATGTCCTTAAGGTGGGTTTCCATTTAGTGCATTTTGTCTCGCGCGCGACTTTTTGCGATAAACTTTTGCTCTGAGCATGCGTATTTCAAAAATATTCCTCTTTGGGTCTGAGCGCGCGATAGCAGAAAAAAGTAGAAGCTCTTTCTACTTTTGCGATCGATCGATATCGATCGATTGTACGAACCAATCAAAACACAAAAGTTTAATCGGATTAACACAGAACAATTATTTTGCGACCGCCCACATTCTGAATGGAAATTGAAACTTGGCTCGCGATCTCAAAGAGCCGGTCGCAAAATGTCGCGCAGCACGACAAAATGCACTGAATGGAAATCCGCCCTTACAGAGTGTACTGTAGTTTCTAAACTCACTCTTTTGCCATTCCAAAGTCTTAGAAATGCTTAATAAGAAACCTAAGGTTTCTTATTAAGCATTTCATGTATTGTGTAAATATCTTAGCTGCCTCTTCTGATTTGATTGTCTGATTTATTTTAGGATTTCAAGTTTTCTGACAAGTATATCATCCAAGAATAAGCCCTGCAAGAGGTGTGCAACAAAGCAAACTATAGGACATCCATGAAATCAACTTTAATATGGATCAAAATGAAGAGTTGATAGTAAAACTGCATCGTTTATGCGAGCGCGGAAATATAGAATCTTTAGAAAATTATTTCTCAAACACAAGAGATGCATCTTTATATATCCATCAATGCGTTGGTGTCTTTGGTTATACAGCCCTTCATCAAGCAGCTAGTTGCAGAAATGCCCAGGCATTGCGTTATTTGTTATTTAACAGTGTCCAAGTGAATGCATTATCTAATGGCAAATATACCCCTTTGCACATTGCAGCATCAATTGGAGACATTGAATGCATTAAAATTCTTTTGGAATTTGGTGCTAATGTTTTTTGTTTGGATGAATTTGGTAAAACACCATTTGCTGCTGCCAAACTGAGCAAAAGGAAAAATGCAGCAAAAATTCTCAAATCAGCTGGTAAGTTTTATTTGCAATTTTCTGGCATCTGATCTGATTTTAGGGATTTTCGACACTGCAGAAAAGGCACGTAACATCTTTTCTTTCAATCATTTAACAAAGTTATTGATTTTACAAATGTTTAGCAGCATGATAAAGAATTAAACTATAGCCATTAACATCATGAAGGGAATGCTGCTGCAGGATAGGATGCAAGTATTGCAGCAGCTGTCATGAATATGAAATTAAAATGAAGGGTTGTGGTTGTGTAGTAGCAAGCAACAGAGCAAAACCAGGGCAAATCAATAAGAAGATCAGAGAACTTTACAATTTTCACGAGGGCAAGGGGGCAAATGCCCCTGCTGCCCCATGCTTCCCGTGCCCCAGCAAACTAGTAATTACAACCAAAATTTTCTTTGTGTTATATTACCAATGTTTTCCCATGAAACTGTACATAAAAAGATTCATTGAAACAAAAGACAAATGTTTTAATCAGATACTTGACAATATTAAGGATTTTTTATCATGATGGCCTGTTTTGTTATTAATTTCATGATAATCATGATCACATGTTTATCATCACAGAAATAAAGAAATATTCTGAAATTGGGGATGCCAGTGCATTGTATGATGAATTAAGAATTCTTAAAATTGGCAAAGATATTGAAAAGAACTGCCTTGAAGAGGCACTTGAGATAGCTGTTTCACAGAATAATTTCAAATGTGCTGGTTTACTTTTCAAACATGGAGCAAGGAGCACAAAGGAGGTCTTACAAGACTCACTATTAAAATCAAATCTTTACAAGACAGCGGTTGTGCTGTTATTATGTCATGCAGCAAAAGTTGGAGACAATGATATGATTTGGCATATTTGTAATGGACTGAAAAATGATGATTCAAATCATTTTGATACCGGACTTGATGGAGTGGATGGGAATGCTTGTGTTCTAAGAAGGGAATATCTGCCACAACAATGGGATAAGACACTGACTCAAGAAAGGCTCTACAGTTTAAGGTACCAAAATTTTATTGACCATGACCTTTTGCCAGGTTTTTGTGTGTATAGATTTACATAAAGACAAATTTTTGTGTCAACATCAAAATTTCCAGTCTTGGACTTCTATGTTCAAAAAGCTACTACTGGGATTTTAACCAGTATTTATTGGAAACCAACTTTAGTGGCCTCTACATCCGTTGGACTCCTCTACTCCAAAACACAGGAAAATTAACCTTTTTCGATGCTCTTGTTTATCTAGTCGGCTATAGTATTGTCCGCTAAGTATGTTGTTTACCTAAATATGCAGTGTCTTGGCAATGCTTCCTTGTGACTCAAAAATCAAGTAAAAAAGACCATTATTAAGTGTTTCCCTGCTGCCAGCCCTAGGTTAGTTTTCAGCTCTCGGAAGGTTTTGCCGTCCATTCAAATGGATTGCATACCTAGCACACAAACAATTTTGGTTGTTTACGAATTTTTGTGCCAGTGTATTGCTAGATACGTAGGTCACAATTCCCAGATATTATGTGATAGAATAAAACATGTTCCAACTGATAATGACATCCTTTAAGGATGATTTCCGACAAAGAGTTCCTGTTCGTTTCCTCAGGTAGACTCTTCAATTGATTTAGTTGGTCACCCCACTGTATCGGATCAGAGGATCGGATCAGAGATCCTTCTCCTCCGTTTCTTTCGTTTATCTGCTTATTTTCTTTCCCGACGACCAAAGGATCTCTATAAAGGCATTGGCATAGTTAGTGTTCCCCCGGGAGACTTGATCAAATTTTTTAAGGGACATGTCGCTCAAGTCTCAAAAGCATACCTAGCTTTACACCAATTTTATTGAAAATGTAGACCCGACCTTATACCAAAATTGTGAAAATGGAAGCCGTTCCTCATGCCAAAATCTCGAAAATCGATACCGTTCCGGGCGGCACGTCCCAAGTACCCAAATTATACAAAGTGCAGCCCCCGGGTAGTATTCATCTTGAAATAAAAATGGGATATTAAAACCTTTCTTTCAACTTGTTTTATGTATTTTGCTTAAACTGTACTCTTTTGTATTTTTTTCCAGAAAAGCAACTGCTTCAGTTGAAAAAGAATATTTGCATAGTCAGTTATTGGCTATTGCCTTAGAACATGGATCCCAAAAAGTTGTTGGAATCATTCTTCTTGAATTTTACTTTGATCAGCAATGTCATACAGCAAACTGGTGTGGATTAGCCCTCACAGATATACTCCCTGAATGGATTGCAGAATTAAGCAACTGTGAAAAGCTTTTGATATCTAGAAATAAATTGAATCATATTCCCCGTAACCTTGCAACTACAAGGAACCTTACCGATCTTACTCTTGCATATAATTCAATCACTCGTATTCCAAATGAAATTTTCGGGATGCCTCTTCTAGTGCATCTAAGTTTGTCAAACAACAAAATCGGAAATTTGCAACATGTTAAGAGATGGAGTAGGTCAATAAAGATACTGGATTTAAGTGGAAACAAGCTTAAAAGAGTTCCCGAATCTATCAGCCAATCTGCATTTGAGAAACTGAATCTTTCCGATAATAACCTGTCTGAAGTTCAACAATGCATTTGTTGCATAAGAACGCTGAGAGTCTTAGATATTGGGAGTAACAGAAATATCAAAATTCTTCCTCCAGAGCTTGCAAAACTTAAGCGTTTGAATAAGCTAGGAATGATGAACTTAGACAAGGTAAATGTGTTGCCCATATGTTAATACTCTACTGTCATGTTATATTATCAATGAAATTCTTCCATTAACATCATGGATGATAGGCACCTGACCTTCTTAAGCATTTAACTTATAAAGCTACGGTGTATATATTGTAATTTCAGTAGATTTTTCCACTGAGCTACAGAGCTCAAACGCCGAGTAACTTTCCAAGTCATATAGCCCAAGGCTCTCTTCCCGCTAGACTTTTTTGTTGTTCAGCTATGCTGAGCTATCTTCAGCACCATAAATATTTATAAATATTTGTTATGAATGGTGAATACTAGGATAGACTTTTCCACAAGTGGCATATCACAATAGATGGGATTCGAACCTGGACTGCATGGCCAGAGAGCCAACGATGTTGGGCACAAAAAAAGTCAAACGGGAGGAGAGCCTTGCGCTGTATTACTTGGAGAGTCACTCGGCAACTTCATTGAGGGCTCAGTGAAAAACCCGTTGGCTCTTTGGTCATGTATTCTAGGTTCGAATCCAATCTATTGTGGTATGCCACTTGTGAAAGAATCTTTCCTATGGCTCGCCATTCAAGGAAAAGGTAGTTTCAATAGGGTAAATGCGTAATAATTCTATAACATGCGATTAGTAGTATGTAGCAGGCGAGGGAACATTGTCACTTTTTATGTAAATGTTTTTGGCGACTTTTAATCAATTTTATCGCAATGTGATTGTTTTATTTTGATTTTTACAGGTCAAAGACCCACCTCAGAAGTTTCTTAGTTCTGTGGAAGGTACCTTGGATTATCTTAGAGCTAAACTTCGCAAACCTACACCTAACTACACAATGAGACTAATGATTTTAGGTGAAAGAAGTAAAGGCAAAACATCTTTAATGAACAGACTTGACATGTATTACTCATTTAATGGGGAACCATCCTCTCAAGGTAAGGATTGCAACTACTACTACCACAGTTACCACTACGATTATCCCTATCGGTAACCGGTTAATTCGCCCCACTACCAACTTGCCCCGCCTTACCTTGGTCAAGTCGGAACTCTTTCAAGTCATGTCGCCCCATGTTTTTGTCCAACTCACCCTATCTGTTAAGTCAACTCAGCTTACCATGAAAATCGAGGAAAGAAAACGATATAATTGAGTGAATCTATCAATGTGATGATAAAAGGGGGCTTGAGGGCGAATCCCCAACTTTAAAAATTTATAGTCCAGGGGGGATAAGTTTACTTTTGAGATGGAATGAGTTGACTTTGTAGGTGGGGCCAGTTGACTTTTAATGTGGGGCGAGTTGACCTAAAAGTGGGGTGAGTTGGAAATGGGGAAAACTCACTATGACTTTGACTACAACTGTGACTTCGACTGGATTAGTGCCTCGAATAGGGCTGCAATTTCCACTGCTACTGCTATTACCACTACCAGTGAGACTACCAGACTACCGTTGTGACTACCACTACATCTAAAAGTTGTTCTACCATAAGAATTGTCGGTATGATTCGACTATGACTACCATTAAAACTACCACAACAAATCGATCTTCCAGAAGCAAGGATTTGACTGCTACAAGAGCTACTAATACTGTTCCCGCTACCACAGCAATTATAACTTTTACTACAACTGTGATTATACATTCAGCTAAATGTGGCTGCCGCTTTGAATACCACTTTGACTGTGGCTGCTGCCACAACATGACTGCCACTAAAATGTCATTACTACAAAGTCGACTTCCATTTTGACCTAAACAACACTACGACTACAGCTTTCACTCCTCTTTGAATATCAGTACAACCTCCTTTCTTCTTTGCCTTCAGTCGTTTCGGCTATGATAGGTGGTGACGTGTGTTGCTAAGCTGATTTTCTGGAGAAATAAGGGTCCACACGTCTCACATTTGTTTATTGGTGTACCGTTGAAGTTCCGTTGGAGCAGTCATACCGTGTGTGACATGATGGCTTCGAACTGTTATATCATGACCCTTGTTTTCAGCTCTTTCATTTCATTTTTCAATGTACTCCTTCACTAACTCATATCTCCCAAGAAACGACTCAAATTTTTCCGTTTTTGAAGTTCCTTTTTACAACGTTTTCTGACATCCTTGCTTTCGTTTACCTCTCTGATGTCTCCATAAAAGATCGGTCGTGGCAATCGAAAGTTATCCATACGAACTACTTGCCCAGTCGCAGTCCATCTTGATTGCATTTTCAGTAAGAGAACTTCAACGCTTGGCTTACTCGCTCTTAGTAGAATTTCTTTGTTCATTATCTTATCATTCCATTTGATGTTAATGATTGATCTGAGATGTCGCAATTGAATTTGTGTTAATTCGATGATGTGTGTACCAAAAAATGTGTACAACCACTACAATACGCATTTTAGCTATCACAGATACTATCAATGAAACCACCACTTCAACTACCCGTTAGACTACCAGACTATCGTGTTTTGTAACTATACCATTATAGGAGCTAACAGTTTTCCAACACTCTGCACTACCACCAGTACTACGACTGCAACTATATTGCTCTTTTGCTACCTCTACGAATACCACTATTACAGGTTTTTTTTTTTTATAAGCATATGAAATTTGCAAATGAGGCTGGACATTATGCTTAATTTCCATTGTTTTATAACAATAGGTCCATTTTTTTCAGCTGATTTTATGAGTTTTTATGCTTATAAAAACATGCATTCAAATTAAGCTACAAAACTTCAAAACTACAGCTACCACAAAACGTCCTGTACTAATGCTTCTTGTAAGCATTGCAGAAAGTTAGAAGGTAGGAATTTTTTCTTAGGCGTCGGTGTAAAAAGCATTACAATTGGAAAGAAACCTCCATTCGTTTTTAAATGCATGGACTTCAATGGAGAAACAGATTATCTTACTTTGCATCAGTGCTTTGTGTCACCGAATTCATTATACCTGTTGGTTTGGGATGTCACTGATGGTGAAGATGGAATAAATGCTATGAAACCATGGTTGAACATTCTTGAGATAAGAGTGCCAAATTCAAATGTGATAATTGTTGGAACACATTTAGATATGGTCAGTGAAGATGAGATGCAAAATGGTTTTGAGGCAAGAATGAACGACAAAGTGTCCGATCTAAAATTAACACGGTGGAAATGGAGAAAACGTCATGAAGTTCCTGACAATGGTATCTTGATGGTGACTTGCGATTCAGAGAACAAATTGTGCAAAGCATGTGAGTATTTGACTGCATAGGAAATATATTAATTCTAAACTTTTTCTGCACGTTTGGTTTGACGGAAAATTTTTCTTTCAGTTTCTGACTTTGTGACCTGGATTTTTTACTTAACTAATTGGATGGTGCTTTTACTTTACGTGCCCCGCGAGTCTGGTGAATTAACCTCATCTTTCTACAACAATTCCAGTTGAAAATCTCTGCTTTTAGAGAATGCTTTTCTTAACGATGCCTAATTGCTTAGAAGTATCTCGACAGCATTGGAATATTCGATGTGTGTGTGTGTAAGGCCTATATTTCAACGTTAACGTTAGGCCTTGGTCTACTCTACTGATTTGGGCATTCAAAAAGCAGGGTACATGTATGAGTCTACCTTGACACAATGAGACGAAAAGACCAAACTAACAATTTTTAACTTAGACGTTAAGTGAGTTGTGAATAATTTTTTTTCTTCATTTCTACTGTACTTCGAAATTGTTTATGAACGAATTAAACTTCCGAAACTAGGAGTGTGCCTCCCATCTACAAATATCCACCCCTAAGTGAAACAGACGCGTTAAAATTACGAGATTACCGAGTTTAGACATAACTAATCCTGGATTTACTCGTGACAGTCTCCTGCAATTGTCTTGTTCCCCTTTTACCTCGGGGCATAGCTACTATGCTCGGAGCAACAATCCCTTTACGGTGCTCAAAGCGAGTATAGAATTTGTTTTTAAGGAAATCATTTTCACTTTGGGAAATATTATAATTATGACGATAATGTGACGTTGGTATTGGTAATCATGATATCCACAAGGAGTAAAATAGAACTCTAATCTTTCAGCCATTGAAAAACTGCGGCAAGTTATATACTCATTTGCAGAGAAAATGACTGTTCCTGATTTTGCACGTAACATGACTCGTGTTGGTATCGGAAGAGATGCGATGAAACAGTCAGAACAGCATATAATGGGAGCTAAATTTCCTTCAAGCTACTTATCATTAGCTGATGCAATGGAAAGACGCCGAGTTGAATTACTTGCAAATGGCAAGGTCCCTGTATTGAAAAAGCAAGAATATGACGAAGTTATCAGAGAAACTGCTCAAAAAACTGGAGATATTTTTTATCCTGATGATAATGCCACAATATTTCTCAATACCATCGGTAAGTTGGTCAATATCCTATGGTATTATTTTGCAGAATGATAGTTATTGGCTGAAAGGGTTCCTCATCTATCAGCGATAAGGGAATAATGCCATTTCCTGTTTTCAACAATCATTTCTCCAAAGCGAGCATAGAACCCCCGGCACTCACGTCCCATACCTTCCATATGTAATGTTTGGGGTTCTTTGATAGCGCAAAGGGAAGAAAGAACACGCTTAGGCCTTAAGGCCTGAGCTTAGAAAGACTGCAATTTTAAAATCTGCAAGAAGAAGAACACACATTTCCAGGAAAGAGAGTTACACTAACACGAGAACTACACAGAAACAACTGCGACAATTTGCGTAAACGAATGTAAAAACCAAATAAATGAAGGAATATTAATATACAAAAGTAATTAAAGGCACAGATACATTACGCATAGCAGAGAGGACAAGTGATGCAAATACTTATCGCTTGGCCATTGGGTTGCGTACCCTATTATAAAAAAATGCCTGCAGGCAGTCCATAAACCATCAACGCATACATCTTATCTAGCATCATTCTTATTTGCCGTTTTCTCTTTCGATGGCTCTCCTGTTAATTGTTGTAGCAAAAGTTCAATTTTCACGTTGGAACAAACCTCTTGTAAAAAAGCAGAAGTGAGGTTCCGTATCTTTCAGTGTCCCAATTTGACGAAACCGCATATCCTACATGATAAGCCTTGGCCGATGTTGCCAACATTAAACCCAACTTTTTCTGCAAATCTCTCTTTGCATAGTAGCAGGTGTGGCTAAACGTAGCCAACATTTCAGCTAACATTTGTAACAAATACTAGTTTTGATTGAAGTGTCTGGGACTACTGTCGGAAATTTCGTATTCGGGTTCGTGTCTATGTATTTTTTGTAGATTGTAAATTTGTAAGTAGGTTGTTTCTATAAAAGAATGAGAATGCTGGTTTGCTACGTTTTCACCCCATGTAATGTCTGTGCAGTACGGTGGGGGATGTGCAGTACGGTGGCGGATGTTCAGTACGGTGGGGGGATACCATGATTGCCGTGGGGAGGCATCTTGGAGTACGGTGGGGATGTTCAGTACGGTGGGGGGATACCATGATTGCCGTGGCGGATATTCAGTACGGTGGGGGGATACCATGATGCCTGTGGGGGGATACCATGATAGCCGTGGGGAGGCATCATGATTGCCGTGGCGGATATTCAGTACGGTGGGGGATACCATGATGACTGTGGGGATACCATGATTGCCGTGGGAGGCATCTCGAGTACGGTGGCGGATGTTCAGTACGGTGGAGGGATACCATGATTGCCGTGGCGGATATTCAGTACGGTGGGGGGATACGATGATGCCTGTGGGGGGATACCAAGATTGCCGTGGGGAGGCATCATGATTGCCGTGGCGGATATTCAGTACGGTGGGGGGATATCTCTGAGTACGGTGGGGATGTTCAGTACGGTGGGGTAAAATATGATCTAATCAACTAAATCATGGTAAATCAGAGACGGGGGCTAAATATTTCTGCTTCAGCAACAATCGTCGAGCCTCTTCAAGCGATGTCTTAGCTTCTCAAAGCTCAACGGGATACAAATGGGATACAAGTACTTCGTTTCGCAAATTTTGGTTGATTTCAATACTCAAACTGCTAGCCTTACTTGGTGCATTGAGCAAGTATTGCTTGAATTGGCGGTCCATTTGTTACACAATTAGAATGATACTCAAAACCCAAAAATATTGCTGAAACTCTGGACAATTCATTGTAACTTGAATGATAAAGTTTGCAACGAGCGACATCAACATTTATGAAAATGTCTCTGTTTTCGAAGGAGGTTTCATTTAGTATTCAGTTGAAATCTGGTAAGATGAATATTACAAGTATTTGCAACTTATAAACGCATCCCACAATGTAAAGCTCTTCAAAGAAGACAAATTGTGTGATTGTTATTGGAGCCACAATTGAAGAGGTTATGTTACACTTCAAACAACGTCTTTCGTAAGCCTCAAGGTACAAGATCTTGTTTCGTTTTAAAGTTTTCAAAAGCTTGCCAGCAAATACTCGTTAAAATTGCATTTGCCACAGCAAAATTGTGCATGAAATGCTGTACTTTTAAACAGTGAAAACATCTCTTTCACATATTCGCCTTTATTCCATGAGATCCGTTTACTATTAAGAAACACTAACAAACTATGGAAAAGAAATTTTTTAATTTTGATATTTTCGTCAATCTGCAAAGTAGCTCTTTAGCAATTTGGTAATAAAAAAAATGAAACAAGAACGTTTGAGTACTGAAATCAACCAAAATTTGCGAAACGAAGTACTTGTATCCCATTTGTATCCCGTTGAGCTTTGAGAAGCTAAGATATCGCTTGAAGAGGCTCGACGATTGTTGCTGAAGCAGAAATATTTAGCCCCGTCTCTGATTTACCATGACTTAGTTGATTAGATCATATTTTACCCCACCGTACTGAACATCCCCACCGTACTCAGAGATATCCCCACCGTACTGAATATCCGCCACGGCAATCATGATGCCTCCCACGGCAATCTTGGTATCCCCACAGGCATCATGGTATCCCCCACCGTACTGAATATCCGCCACGGCAATCATGGTATCCCCCACCGTACTGAACATCCGCCACGGCAATCATGGTATCCCCCACCGTACTGAACATCCCCACCGTACTGCAAGATGCCTCCCCACGGCAATCATGGTATCCCCCCACCGTACTGAACATCCGCCACCGTACTGCACATCCCCCACCGTACTGCACAGACATTACATGGGGTGGTTTTTCCGCGCTGCAAGCAAGCGCCTTATGTAATACGCATTCGTGGAGCCAACATTTGTTGGGAATGGTGGCCAAACAAAGCCAACATTGTAAAATTTTGGGTGAATGTTTGATCCTGATCAAACTTCAGCCAACATCACCCAACATTATGTTGGCTCACCCAACAACGTGACAAAAAGCGGCCAACATTTTGCTCAACATGAATGCTCCACACTGCTCCACATTGACAATGATCCGGCAATCGGTCTATGGGCCAGATGTTCTGTATAAGTAAAAGCAAGGGAAAACATTTTACAGTTTGTGGTAGTAACAACGAACCATTCCTGTAATGTGAGGTTTTGCCGATTATTTTTCCTAATTTGACAGAGATAAGTGTTTCATCAGTACGATGTTTCTGGCTAGGTTAGGCATCATCTAGCAAAGTATAGAGTTAAAGCATTTTATCTATCAGCGTTGAGATTCAAGCCATTCGTTTGAATTTGATAGAATAACGCAGATACTGTCTGTTTAATGGGTTTATTGTTGAGGGAATAAACCGCTGCTTCTACTATGGCAGCATTGCTATTGTTATGCTTTTACTGTGCTGCATGCTTTCCTTAAAGTTTGCTTCCATTTTATTAGGTTCCATTGAACATTACCGTGATTCAAATGGGTACTTGAAAAGTCTATACTTTCTGGATCCCTCATGGTTGTATGATCTGATGGTAAAGATTATCGCTTTTGCTGGAAGGACTTGCTACTCCCACAGAACAGACTTGGTCTTCCGTAAAGATATTGAATTGATGCTAACGAAGACGGAAAAGGGCATGTCACGGGAGTTTTTTCCGCCACTTTTTGAGCTTCTTAAACGATTCCAGATCGTGTTCTTTGTTGATAAGGACAGGCTTCTGATACCCTCATTGCTACAATCAGATTCAGTCAGTGATAAAACAAGGCCATTAGAACCAGAAAGGGTGTTGATAAGGCGACATGAATTCTCGTCATTTCCTCCTTGCTTCTGGGGCCGATTTATCAGCAGATTTTTGCACTTCTTGAAAGATCTATTACGAGGTGTTGGTTTACATGCTCAGCCAGATATACAAGGCCAAAGAAGCAATGCAGGTGAAGTGTTTAATGAGCCAACTGATATTTCATACCTGCTTGGTTCTGGTAGATTGCATTTGAACAAAGAGAGTATGATCATCATTCATCCAAGTCTTTTTTTATCAATTTGCATTGTCAACTCTGCCGATAACAGAACTGTACTTGAGACAAAAGTATCAAGAAACTCCCTTGGCTTTCGTGTGTTATGCTATATTGTTGACAATGTACATACTGTTATAAATGAATGGTACCCTGCACTTGCTTTTAATGATGGGCTTGTGTCAAATGCCGTATGCCCAAGTTATAATGATGAAAGAATTGAAATGTCTTATGCATTTGATGTGAGAGATTATATTCTACACTCATTGGTGCAAGATTACATTATCTGTCAGAATGGATACGTGGTGAGGCTTCAGGAATTATGCCCTGATGTAATGTTTATGGATGTTCCACCTGAACTTCACTTAAACCCATATTATCTTGATTATAACGCGGCACTATGTGATTCAAGATATTATCAACATTCAGTCATTGGAAATTATGGAGAAACACCAGTTGCTGTTAAGTTATGGAGACCAGTCACAGAAATGGGGCCAGAAATTGCAGATTACTTTTACAGTATGCGACGTGAAATTATTGTCACGAGTAAAATTGACCATCCAAACATCATTGAGTTCATTGGCATTGCCCTTCGTCCAAGGCTATGTTTGGTGACAGAATATGCAAGTCAGGGAGATCTGAGACGTTTTATAGAAGAGGAGATTGACCAAGTTGAGCGTATTGTGATTTACCGAATTTCCCAGCAAATAGCAAGTGCCTTGTCTTATTTGCATAAACTTGGTATTGTCCATCGGGATGTGAAGTCTTACAATGTGTTAATTTTTTCTACAGAATTAGCAGCTGAAGTTAATGTAAAATTAGCCGATTTTGGAGCAGCAGAGTTTTTATCGCAAAGTGGCTTGAATCATTTAACTGGTACACCTGCATTCATGGCGCCTGAAGTTGGAAACAAAGAATCAAAACTAGGGTACAATGCTAAAGTTGACGTTTTTTCCTTTGCTATGGTGCTATATGAATGCACCACAAAACGGTTCCCTTTCGAAAACATGTCTTACTGGAATCTTTCCGAACTTATCCAGGAAGGAAAACGTCCTCATTTTTATGATGTGGAATCGACAAGATTTGGATTCCTAACTCTAACTGAGCTGATGCTGAAGGCCTGGGAACAAGAGCCAATGAAGCGTCCAACATCACATGAAGTACTTCATCAGTTGAACACACCATGCTTTTGCCTTCTCTATGGCAAACAGCATTTTCAGCGAGTATACAAACCACATGAATTGTTCTTTCTGCAAGATAAACAAGAGTTATGGCAATGTTCTTACGACATCGCTAGTGCTGCAATAATTGTGATGGATATGACAAATGCAACTATTAAGACACGCATCAATCCCGTGCTACAATACATGAATGTCAATTTCTATACTCAGTCTATTCATTTGATTGATGCAAACCACGTAGCCATGATTTTGAATACTACAGGCAATGATTACGTTGCCTTCTATTCTACCATGGATTACAGTTTCCTTGGTTGTCACGAGTTTAATGAAGGCATTCACATCACATCATTGTCTGTCACTCAACAATATGTATTCATTGGCATGGATGGTGGTTATTTGCTCAAAGTTCAAAAAGGTGACTTCGTCATTGGTCAATTCACAGGCAGACTAATTTTAATTGAGGATGGACATTCTATTTCTGTGATTACAGCATTTGAATCACATCTATTTGTCAGCTGTGATGAGAATGTATATGAATACATACTGAATTCAGAAGATGCGGATGGAATGGAAATGACTGCAGAAATATCACTCACTGAGTCTGTATCAAATATGATCATTTCACCTGATGGCCTTCTGCTCTTTATATCATTCCAAGACAGCCCTGTTGTAGCTTGCTACTTGATTGAAACCATGAAAGCACTGGGGAACATCAGCTGCTCCGACCTCATTCGTGTTGTTTTCCCTCATAGAAATCCACATGATGAGCGAGTAACCAGTTTATGCGTTCATGCTGAGACGCTTTGGGTTGGAACTGGCACCGGCCATGTTCTTATATACGAGATAAGCACTGCAACAGCGCCAAAATTCATCACTTGGTTACATCCATATAAATCTGAAGTGTCCTGCATGACCGTTTGCAATTCAGTTGGGCCTAAGTTGGCCAACTTTGTTGTTACTTTTGGTAAAAATGCTAATCCGAAATGCTACAGCAATAATTTGGAAGGGATTTGTGAGCTGACTGAATTTTTCCCAGTTGATGAATCAGAGGAAAGCAAACCTTTTCAGCGAGGAATCGATTTAAAAACTGAATATTTGGCATTGATATGGGATGCAGTCAGAGCAAATGTTTTGAGAAAGATTTCTTATCCAAATTAATGGGCTTTGGCGTTTTGTAGTGAACGGCATGACCCTCAGCTGGAGCTGATGTACACAACAGAAATAATTCACGAGAATATACTAGTTTGGAATCAAAAATGTATCCTTCCGCCGATATTTACAGCTGCATTATCATCTGTTCATAGTTCACAGTGCAAAAAAGACTAAAAAAATATTGATTATAAGCCGATTTTTATCATTTTGTCTATATGTTGGAAGAAATAGTTACATTGTGGAAACGTTTATCCCGGAAGGGTGCATGACGTATGGATGGACGGGGATGTGCCGCTGAGTCTTTCAAAGACCCACTCACTTATGATATAGACCCGGACGCCGGGCGGGACAAAGACCCTATATTATGGGTAATAACAAGCAGAATATTAGAGAAATAAGGCTTTCTAGGCCATACTGTTGCTTGAAATCGAACTTTGAACATCTTCGACGGGATATTAGCACTGGTTTCAGGACGTGATATTCAGCTAGTTTCAGCTCGTTTTAACTTTTTAAATTACGATTTAGACTCAAACAACGTGAACTTTTTTAGTTTTCCTTAGTTTCCCTCCCTGTTATATGGAGATTTGGCTAAAATCATGCCAATGTTTAGAGAATTTTAAGGCCAGAAACCCACACACATGGGCGGCACATACCCGTACCATAAATTACATTTAGTACCCCCCGGTCTGGAATTTCATATCCAAATTTAACGCTGATTTGCCTGTACTGAGATGCGATATTCAGAGACCATTCTTCTTGGTCAACAATTTCCATTTTGAAGGAGAATCACATGAAGATGTTGTCTGGGCATTATCTTTGCCACACTATTGGTTGATACGAGACAAGGACAAGGCTTCATTCAATATGACTTTATAATATATATGCAAATTTAATAAGACTCCTTAACAAGATTTGATCGTGATTTGCAACTGTAGGTATGTGATTAACAGTCACTTGTTGCAGAGCTCTTAAAAGACTTTTTTGCCCTAATTTCCTAGTTGTATCGAGATAGATAAATTTGGAAGATTTCTAATCGAAATAGAATGCCGATTTGGTTTTTAAAGTAAACTGCAATGGAATTGTTAATTAACAAAGAAATTGTTTTTTTTATCTTAAAATTGACTTTCATTAATGGCAAATTATTTGGGATAGATTTCCTTTCTGAAATAAATTTCCTTCCCCTGATGGGAGATTATTGGGACCAAGGAATTTTGATTCAAAACGCTGTTTGAGGTGCTATGAAACAAGGATTTCTTATCAAGCTTACTACATATTTCATGACTTACAACAGTTAACATCCATAACCTCAGTTAATCATTCATAACAAACTGTAGATAATTCTGTTCTTGCTTTATGCTTAAACATCTTTCGATGCTTATGATCAGGCACTGAGCCAATGTTATCTT
This sequence comes from Chrysaora quinquecirrha, assembly GCA_014526335.1. Classification (NCBI taxonomy): domain Eukaryota; kingdom Metazoa; phylum Cnidaria; class Scyphozoa; order Semaeostomeae; family Pelagiidae; genus Chrysaora; species Chrysaora quinquecirrha. The sequence goes on along the minus strand of JACTAT010000197.1, from coordinate 288,325 downwards.
TCTGGGTAGGCTAGTCCAGGACGTCCTTGTCCCGATCTTGGGCGACTAGATCTTCTACCACAGGTCAGATCCACAGCCTAATACTGCTAGTTGAATCCTCCACAACAGCTTGGAATTGATCAGATTTTAGCCAAATGTCAGTTTCTCAGCCAATTGTTACACAGGCAGATCCAACAACAAAGGTCAGATCCTCGCAGGCCAATGTTACCTGATTGAACCCTACAGCACAGGTAAGATCCTCAGCCTAATGATACACGAATGGACAGGCAAAATCCTAAGCAAATTGTTACCTGAATCCAACAGCATAGGTCATGTTCTCTGCCAATTATTACCCAAGTGGATCCTACAGCACAGATCAGATTCTCAGCCGGATGGTACTTAATATGATCCTACAGCTGAGGTCAAGACCTCAGCTAAAGGTAACTTGAATCTATGCAACAGCACAGGTCAAATCCTCAGCCAAATGTTACCCGAGTGGATCCAACAGCACAGGTCAAGTCCTCAGCCAATGTTTTCCGAGTGGATCCTACTGCAGATGTCAAATCCGCAGGCAAATGTTACCCGAGTTGATCCAACAGCACATGTCAAATCTTCAGCCCAATGTTACCCAAGTGGATCCTACTGCAGATATCAAATCCGCAGGCAAATGTTACCCGAGTTGATCCAACAGCACATGTCAAATCTTCAGCCCAATGTTACCCAAGTGGATCCTACTGCAGATATCAAATCCGCAGGCAAATGTTACCCGAGTTGGTCCAACAGCACAGGTCAAATCTTCAGCCCAATGTTACCCAAGTGGATCCTACTGCAGATATCAAATCCGCAGGCAAATGTTACCCGAGTTGATCCAACAGCACATGTCAAATCTTCAGCCCAATGTTACCCAAGTGGATCCTACTGCAGATATCAAATCCGCAGGCAAATGTTACCCGAGTTGGTCCAACAGCACAGGTCAAATCCTCAGCCAAATGTTACCCGAGTGGATCCAACAGCACAGGTCAAGTCCTCAGCCAATGTTTTCCGAGTGGATCCTACTGCAGATATCAAATCCGCAGGCAAATGTTACCCGAGTTGATCCAACAGCACAGGTCAAATCCTCAGCCAAATGTTACCTGAGTGGATCCAACAGCACAGGTCAAGTCCTCAGCCAATGTTTTCCGAGTGGATCCTACTGCAGATATCAAATCCGCAGGCAAATGTTACCCGAGTTGATCCAACAGCACATGTCAAATCTTCGGCCCAGTGTTACCCAAGTGGATCCTACAGCACAGATCAGATTCTCAGCCGGATGGTACTTAATATGATCCTACAGCTGAGGTCAAGACCTCATCAAAATCTAACTTGAATCGTTGCAACAGCACAAGTCAAATCTGCAGCCAAATGTTACCAAAGTGTATCCAACAGCACATGTCAAGTCCTTACTGAAATTTTACCCTACTGGATCCAACAACACAGCTCAAGTCCTTTGACAAATATTACCAGGGTTGATCCAACAGCACATATCAATTTCTCAGCCAGATGATACCCAATCTTATGCTACAGCATAGGACAGGTCCTCAGCCACATGTTACCTAAGACTATCCAACAGAACAGGTAAGGTCCTCAACCAAATGTTTTCTAAGTGGATCCAACAGAACCAATCATGTTGCCGAGTAGATCCAACAGCACAGGTAAATCGCTCATCCAAATAATACCCGAGTGGATCCAACAATTTAGGTCAAT
>JACTAT010000197.1:225949-266903 GCA_014526335.1 Chrysaora quinquecirrha | reverse complement strand
AATTAAATCAAAACATCACACCGAAAAAGGCCGATAACTACTGTATATGAAAAGGATGGTATGAAACCAAAAAATTATGCTACATACCGACACTGTACTGTATGTTTCCTGATGGTTATAAAGAAGTACTGATAAGAATGCAGTTTAGGGGTCCCTAGTTACTTGTATTATTGTAATCGAACTTTATTTTGATAACGTTCGAAATTCGCGCAAGCAGAAAGAACGAGAAGAAAATGACGAGTGGTGAGGAATATAGGTACATACTCTTTTGAACTCAAGTAAATCCTTGTTCATAAACCGTTTTTATATTGCAAATATTTTGTGGCCGATACCAGGGCCCAAATCGATTTGACGGTTGAGGTTGAAAGAAATTCGACTGAAGCCTGGGGACGAGGTTGGTTGGTAGCTACCTGATCAGAAACTCTCCAAGAGTTGTTGTTTTGTTTGTAAACTGCTGAACCTGCCCATCTCTATCATCTCTATGAGGTCTATGTATCTGTACACACAAGATGACCAGCATAGCCAATGATCCCTACGGATACAGTCCGTCTAGGATATAGGACTTCCGTAATCAAATGGGTTTATAGCTAACAAGCGTGGTTGAGTAATGTTTTGGACGTGGCCTAAAGGTAAAATACTTTGCTTGACAAGCAAATCCCAAATGCTGGACCCAGAGTCAGGAAAAAGTTACGGTCACACGGTCATTGACTGGAGGAAGGCCAGTTAGAACAAAGGAAAATCTTTTGCCACACCCAAAACACGCCTGTCTTTCATTGTTTAGTGAGGATAGTGTTCAGCTACTTGTATTTTTGTCTGGAGGAAGGTTGCACACTTTTCTGGAGTCTGGCTGGAACCAGACCAACAATGTTTGATCTTTTTGCCAGGGCCTTGCTAAAAGGTTCTTTGCCACCCCTCTACCTTTACGATATAAGCAAGGAGGGCCAAAGGAATAAATGTGTTCTTGCTTTTTCTAAAGCATTGCTTTTTTCTTGACAGCAAAGACAGAGGAAAAACCAATAAACAGCAGGCGAAAAAAGAAGGAAAAACAAAGGATCACAAAGAACCATCGCAGAAATGGAAGCAACTCAACCTTGTAGCTGAAATTCCTGATGGCACAGAGAGGTATTTAGGGCGTCTTCTGCTAAACCAATTCTTTTTCGGTAGCCTTCTTTTTTCAGAATGTGTGCTTTTTTCAGAGCTCTCCAAAACCCTCTGCCATTAGAAGCAGAAGATTTCCGAGACTTTCGAGAGATACTCGGTTTCAAGGTCGAAAGAGACTGCAGTTTTACCAGTTGCCAGGAGACATTTCACGAAAGGGTCTGGGGGCGACTTAAGCAAAAATTTTGGCGCGAAAGTTTGTCGGATTTCCAGAAATCATGCTTTTAAAATCCTGGATTTTGTTTTTGGAAGCTTTTTGTTTTTTAAATTGAAAGGTTTTGGAGGTTCAGGAGACAACGCCCTTAGTTTGCACGCAGCATAATGGCTAATTTTGGGAAATTTTGTAAACGAGGGTCAATTCACTAGTTGGAATCTTGTACACCCTTTGCTGGGATTTCTATTGTTTTCATTGAAATCTCCTAAGAATCCTTTGTTTCACCGAGAATCTCGTAAGCTTTATCGAGGAGTGAAATGCATCCTCATTTGTAAACACCAATTTTGAATGATTATGAACACAAAACCCATTGCTCTTCCAACAGGCAACAAAAAGAAGATAAGGAAAAGAAAGATAAGTCCAACCAAAATAAAACGAAACCAAGAACACCAGGGTTTGTTAATTTTGTCTTATACCTCTTACTTTTCTGTTCCAATTCAAGTTCAAATCTATCTTTTGAAAATTTCTTTATCTTCATGTCATCTTCTTCTTTCTATGTTCTTTTCTATTCTATTGTTCTTCTTTTCCTATTTTTCAATATCCGTCTTCTTAATGTCTATTTCTTAGTTTGCCTTAGTAATTCTTCTCAAATCACTTTCATCGACAGTTAATTTTTCCTTTCTTCTGTTCCTCCATATTTTCTATGATGACGTTCTTTCGTGTTTCTGCTTTCACATGTTCCTGTTCTGCCTCTCTGTTCTTTAGGTTTCCTTGATGATATTTATTCTTCATTCATAATGTGTTCATCTTCTCTAGTCACCATCGTTTTCATCTTCTATGTCCCATAATTATGACTATCGACTATAAATATTGTCTTTATCATCTTTCTCCTTTTGCTTTTATCATCATCTTCAACTTTTTCATTACATCACCTTTCTCTTTTCCTTCATTTTCTACTATGATGCTCTTCCTTTTATTCTTTATTCAGTGGTTCACCTTCTTCTTGTCTATTGTACAGTTTGTTTTGACAATCTTCCTATCTTTATTTGCCTAAAGTTCGTATTCTTTCTAATACTCATCATATTAAATTTCTTCATCCCAACTCCTTTTTTCTGTTACACTGGCTCACGTCCTTCCTCTTCATTCTGCTGTTTGTCTTGGCCATCTTCCTCTCTTTTCCCCTTATTTTAATCTTCTTGTTCAATCCTCATCATCTTACATTTCCAACTTCTACCTCGCTGTTCTCACTTTCACCCGTTTTCAGTCATTATTAATTTCAACTTCTTTGTCCAACTCCTTTCTTTATTCCGTCATTTTTGTCACAATATTCCTGCTGTCTTCTTTTATTTCATTCTCATGTTTTTCCTCTATTTTCAATGGTTTTGTTTTGAATATCTTCCGTTCTCTACTATTAGTATGTCCATCTTCTTCATCAATCCTTATCATCTTGTTCTTCTCATCGCAAATCTTCTTTTTCTCTCATTCTTCATCCGGATGCTGTCCTTTACTTTCCTGAGTCCATCCTCTTTTCTCTAAACCTAGTTTGTCTTTTATCATCTTTCTTTCTTTGGTCATCTTTCGTTTATCTTCTTCCTCAATCATCATCATTTCGTCCCATGCATTTCTTTTCTTTTTCTCTCATTCTTCGTCAGGATACTCTTTTTGTCTTTTGATTTTCCGTGTCCATCCCCTCCCTCTCTTAACCTACTCTTCTTTTCTTTAGTCATCTTTCGTTTATCTTCTTCCTCAATCATCATCATTTCGTCCCATACATATCTTTTCTTTTTCTCTCATTCTTCGTCAGGATACTCTTTTTGTCTTTTGATTTTCCGTGTCCATCCCCTCCCTCTCTAAGCCTACTCTTCTTTTCTTTAGTCATCTTTCGTTTATCTTCTTCCTCAATCATCATCATTTCGTCCCATACATATCTTTTCTTTTTCTCTCATTCTTCGTCAGGATACTCTTTTTGTCTTTTGATTTTCCGTGTCCATCCCCTCCCTCTCTAAACCTACTCTTCTTTTCTTTAGTCATCTTTCGTTTATCTTCTTCCTCAATCATCATCATTTCGTCCCATACATATCTTTTCTTTTCTCTTATTCTTCGTCAGGATACTCTTTTTGTCTTTTGATTTTCCGTGTCCATCCCCTCCCTCTCTAAACCTACTCTTCTTTTCTTTAGTAATCTTCGTTTATCTTCTTCCTCGATCATCATCATTTCGTCCCATACATATCTTTTCTTTTTCTCTCATTCTTGATCAGGATGCTCTTCCTGTCTTTTGCTTTTCCGTGTTCATCCTCCATCTCTATTCCCTAGTTTGTCTTCATCGTCTTCCTTTCTTTGGGTGTCCTGGATTTATCTTCTGCTTCATTCACAGTCATCTTCACCTTCTTTTTCCCATCTTGTTGTTTCGTTTCTTCATCTATTCAGAAGCGACAAGCATGCATCATGATGCATATTTTCATTTCAATAAGAGCAAACGGAGGCATCTTTTTGAAGTGTTTTTTTATTTGAACAGGAAGACCCCGCCTATACATAACGATGGTTTCAGTGAAAGTTCCTCTGAAAGCGAAGAGGAAGAAGAAACACAAGAACGAAGACAGGTAGATTTCATTGTTAGGTTACAATTCCCATAGATGCCTTTTCGATTTCTCTCTGAAAGCGAAAGTATTATCTTCCCAGCGTATCAAGCTTGCAAGCAGTCGAGCATTTTTGTTTACAACTTTCCAAGAAGCACATAAAAGCTTTCCAAGAAGGACATTTCTGCCTAATGATAGGCGCGGCTTGAACAGAACCCTATTCTAGCAATGAGAGTTTGGAATTCATACTTTCTTTCATGATTAGGAATAGCCTACCCTTCCAAGCGCAGTGTTAATTTTGTTAAATTGTCTGATTGTGTAATCTTCTTAAAATCTTTTTGTGCTAAAATAAATTACTTATGTACAGGGTGGCCCCAATAAGGGACCCCCTTAGGTAAATAATTTCTGAATCAATTTTCTCAAGGGGCAATTTATCAAATTAATATCAGGTAATATTCAAGTCAAGTGCGATATCGTGTAGAAATATGTTGGTGATAAGAGCTTCCATCTCGGCGAGATGGGACATCAAATTCATGATGTCCAAAAACCAGCTGTTTATATTCCATCATTGCGTACTGTACTGCAATCGTGCGTGAAGGAGAATTATTATCCCAGAGTAAAATTGTCACGACCATTAATGTATGGTCAGTCATACGAGAGAAGTGTATTGAGGAGGATTGAGGACATTTTGAATATCATTTGACTGAAAGAATGAGTTAATGATTTTTCTGTTTTGTTGCGTAAGGATTACGTTAGGGTATAAAGTTGCATATTTTGTTACAGTACGTTTTTGGATTGTAAAGTTTTAAAGTCAATTTATTCAGAGATGCTAACCCATATCATCATGATATTTACATGAAATATCTCACTTGAGTTGAATATCATGTAGTATTAATTTTATGAAATTCTAACTTAAGAATAAATTATTTATAAATTACTTAGTTAGGGGTCCATTTTTAGGCCACCCTGTATACCTTACATAGTCCCATAATTTTGTTTTCTTTTCATTGTCTAGAATTGTAAAAATCCTTATCTATCTTTGTTTGCATTGCAGGAGTCAAATGCTGATTTGCCATCTGAATACTGGCAAATTCAGAAGCTTGTAAAATATCTCAAGGTAAGCAGAACTCCTTTGCAGCTAACTCCTTACCCATATTCTTTCTTTCCGGGATAGATGGAACCATAAGTGCTGTACCATAATTGATAGGTTTGAACCTGGACTCGGCAATCAGAAAGTGGATGGCAACACTACTAAGCCAAAAAAACTCAATCAACCCGGTGAAGACGCAAATTCATATGGCCCAAGTGTGTCCCATTTTGATTTTCTTCCCATTAAGGCTGTGAAGATTTTAAAGGCATATTTGATTGAGACCAGTTCTTGGTAGATTTTTTGAGCCAGAATTCTGCAAATGTTAAGTTTTGCTGGCTTGAAAGCTCATTTGAGGCTTTTAGCCCAAGAGGCAGAAGGTTTGGTAGTCTTTGTAGAGATTCTTATTTTCAATTAGGCATCACAATAGTGAATCTAAGACGATTAGACTCAGGATTAACTAGCACAGCATTGGAGCCTGCCAAACCTACCGTCATTTATATTTTGCATGTCGACCTGCGATACGACAGTTACGACCTAGCTTTGACTGTATATGGTCGAAAAGTCAACAAAGTGAAAACGGAATCGCAATTATTGACCCGCTAGCATACATTAAAACCTGCAAAGAAAAACATACGCTTTTGAATGCAACGTATGTTTAAGTAATGAACTGCGTGCCATAATCATTGTATAGGCTAGACATGATAGTCACCACTTATCATGACAAGCCTTTGATATTTAGTAGGGCAACGTTTCGGGAGAGATCCGTCTATATTGCAATAAATAGGAAAGAAGCCACATTTCTCATTGCCCGATGATGGGAGACGGATCTCTCCCGAAACGTTACCCTACTAAATACCAAAGGCTTGTCATGATAAGTGGTGACTATTATGTCTAATACAGTGTCAGAAACAACCTTGATAAGTCTGAATATATTTACATTGTATAGGCTCTTAAAATAGGGTTTAAAGCAGGGCTTATATTGACATACGGTGCGATAGAACTATTGCCAAATAGTTGCAACTGCTAATTTATCTTAACATATTAATAGCTAACAACTGATCAGAAAGTATACGATACAGTTGACTGCAGTCGCAGGAGCGCTAAGATTGACTGCGACTGATGGGAATCAGATGTCAACTAATAGCAGACCTAGAACATGCCCAACTTTCTGGAACTGCGCTCCGACTAGTTGCTGTCAAGAAAGAACTAATTGCCAATTAGTTACAAGAGTGCTTCGCTTATCTCACCAGTCAACAAGTCTGTTGCCACAATTTCTTTCAAAAAAACCACCGTTTAGCAATCGGCAACAGGTTTTGACTTTTCGCAGTGTCTTGCAGATTAAGAATTCCTAAGTGACAGTAATTGTATGTGGTTCACCCAACCTTTCTATCGTTATTTTACAGGGTGGCAATCAGACAGCAACGATTATTGCACTGTGTGCATTACGCGACTTCAATTTGGCTCAAGAAACATGCCAACTTGCTATCAGAGATGTCGGAGGGCTTGAAGTTTTCATTAATCTTTTGGAAACTAATGAAATAAAATGCAAGGTAGGTGCCACAATATGTGAAATTCAAAACTTGCTACAGTTTTATTTGCTTAAATTTTTCAAAAGTCAAACTCTGGCCGAACAATCACATTGATTTTCAAACATAAACTTTCTTTCAAAACGATGTTTTAGGCCCTGGCCCAACGTTGAAACATTGTTCGTCCAATTTGAGATTTGCTTGGCAAGCAAAATGTTTGACCGTTTGGCCATGTCCAAAAACATTGCTCTTCCAACATTGTTTGTTTTCGTTTTTTATCTTTTCAAAAACATCGCGCCATAAATTTCGTTAACTTTGCTTGTCGAGCAATGCTTTTGGCCAAACGGTTAACGTTTGAGCAAATTAAAAATGTGGCACCACCATAGTTTGATCGTTTGATCAGGGCCTCAGAGTTTGGCCACGTGAAAACGTTGTACTAAAGCTTACCTATGCAGATAATCGCAAAAAAAAGATTTCGCGTTAAAATCACCTCGGGTAATGTATTTGCAGTACAGTGGAGGATGTGCAGTGTGCAGCATGGTGTTTAGTGCAGCACTGTGGAGGATATTCAGTACAGTGGAGGGATATCATCAGAACGATGGAGGATTTTCAGTACTGAGTGTACTGTACTGATAATAAGCTCCAAAATTTTGGCGTATTCTCCCGAACCTCCACAACCTTCCGTAATTGGAAAACAGAAAGCTTCCAAAACAGAATCCACGATTTTTGAAAAACAGGAATTCTGGAAATCCGAAAACTTTCGCGCCAAAACTCTGACTTACGTCGTCCCCAGACCCTTTCGTGGAATATCTTATTGCATCTTACAGTAAAATTGCATTTTTGCTTTGCTTGGCCTTTTGACTGAGAATCTCTCGATAGTTTCGGAAATCTGCTTTTGATTATATAAGTTTTTGGAGGGCTCCTAAACCCGTCGTTTTCAGAAGAATAGCTTCGAAAAGCGCATTCCGAAATAAGAATGTTATTATTCGTTACATACGTAGAATAGCCTAAAACGTATATTTTTTCTGACTAGATTGGCTCTTTGAAAATTCTGAAGGAAATATCAATCAACACACAGATTAGAAAAGCCATTGCAGATCTTGGTGGGCTGCAGACGATGGTTAAAATTCTACAATCACAGAACAAGGAGTTAAAATGCCTTGCCGCAGAAACAATCGCGAATGTCGCGAAATTCCGACGGGCTAGAAGAACTGTGAGAAAATATGGTGGCATACGTAAATTGGTATGTATTTTTGTTGTTGTTAACTCGCCGGGTTATAATATTTGCAGAAACTCAGGAAACAAGATGCTACTAAGTAACGGAAAATACTTAATTTGATTGATCCTAAGCCAGATAGATGGGACTTGAATCCTTTCTTTCACTTCAACTTCCTTTAAAGTGAATTCATTTGCTGCAATATCTCTGCTGGAACGACCGCAATTCCGATCTTTGTCCGTGGAGAAAGAAGATTCCCTTACTCGATACGGCTACTATTTTCTAGAAATGTCGCGCCCAACTCTGATCTCTTGAATAGGTCTATACTGGGTTTAGGGATTACAGATGTATTTTTACTTACTACTTTTTTATTTGCAGGTAGCGCTGTTAGACTGTGGCTTGGTTTCCACAGCAACTGAGATTGACATAAGTGTAGCCCGCGCAGGCGCAATGGCACTTTGGAGTTGCAGCAAAAGCACCAAGAACAAACATGCAATAAAAAAGGCCGGTGGTATTCCGTTGCTTGCAAAGTTGCTGAAGTCCGACAATGAAAGCATGTTGATACCAGTGGTTGGCACTTTACAAGAGTGTGCATCAGAGGTAGGCAATGCTGATAAGTTGCTATGTGTTACCGTAAGAAGGGGTTGGAACTTCCATCGAATTTCAATAACGGGGCGGGTTTTTGAAGTTGCCTTAAATATTCGTATGTTGCAGCTTTAGAGGAAAATCGTTACACAATGCCGGCATTACTCGTCGCGTCTTGAATTTTGTACCCGATAGGCTTTCAGTTACATTATGACGACTCAGTCTGTAATTAACTAACTAACTAAGTCACAAGCTATGCTAACTATTTATCTAATTATCTAGCTAACGAACTAAATGACCAACAAACTAACTAACTAAATAACTAAATAACTAACTAACTAACTATAACTAACTAACTAACTAACTAACTAACTAACTAACTAACTAACTCACTCACTCACTCACTCACTAACCTACTAACTAACTAATTAACTAGCTAACTAAACTACAATAACTAAGTGATTACCCATTTAACTGAGTAACTAATTAATTAATTTACTAATAAACTTAATGAATAACTTAATATCTTCCGAAGTAGCTTACTAACTTATGCACGAACTTGCAAGCTATGCTAACTAACTACCTGACTTACTAACTAACTAACAAACAAACAAACTAACTAGCAAAGTAGCAAATTGATTAAACTGACTTACTAACTAACTAACCAATAAACAAACAATTTCTCCGCTAACCTTCTTGACAAACGTGATTTGAAAATCAAGACGAGATACGACGGCACAATATAATCACGCCAATCCGATATATGCCGCTTATAAGCCTTGTTTTCCTGCGATGGGGCTGTCGTGGCGTCTCATCGCAACTGCAATTATTGCTATGAATAAAATTGGGCTGCGCTCGAGTATAACTGCTAGAGAAAATCTTATGACGGTACGAAAATCGCAACGCTGCGATATCATTCCGACATAGTGTAACTGGGGTCTAGTCAACCAGATGTAGTATTGGCTTTAAAGCAGTAGACCGAATCATATTTTTGTCCTCGTATAGACTGAACTGAATTTCAAAATAAGTCGTAAGACCATTGTAATGCATTGAAACACTGTTTGCCTTGGCCTTTAACTTCAGCTTGCAAAACACTGTACTTGACTTTTTAACCACGTCGTAAAATAATGCTTTTCAGGTATTGAACTTTTTAGCTTGCGAAAAGCCAAAACGTTTTTAAAAATTGTTCATGGAGATGGTCTAGAAAATTCTGCATGTAAAGCAATTATTGTGACGTTACCTGACGGTCAAGGATTTCTTTGAAAGTAACTATCAATTGTTTGATAAACCATGTTTGGTCGTTTGACCGGGGCGTGGGGTGTAGGGCGAAACGTTAGTCGTCTAGGGTTATACCTTTAGGATTAGGTTGTTAGGGCTCGGGTTTTATGGTAACGACTTCGAGGTTTAGATTGTAGGATTACTTAGTGTTTAGGGGGTAGATGTTTAGTTATAGGGTCTGTGGGTCTGAGGGTTAAAATTTTTAAATTTGAAAAGATTTGAAAGCCGGGTGGATGTTTGTGGTAGTTTGAGGCAAAATGTTTAAGCATTTAAAAGAAGGAATGAATATTAACATCTGGTTAGAGACTTCATTTTTTTTCATATTAGCCAAGTTATCGTCTTGCCATTCGAACTGAGGGGATGATAGAAGATCTAGTCAGAAATCTAAAAAGTAATGATCAAGAACTCGAAAGACATTGCGCAAGTGCTATATTCAAGGTTTGTTCTTTGTTTACATTTGTGGTGGCTAAATTTCAATAGAAAACATTGCGTTAAGTTACTTCTAATAGTCCTGAATCTCACATTTCGGGGGTCCTACCTGATTCCCAGGTCCCAGATGCCACCTGAGCCTGCGTACCACATCCGTTCTGAGTCCCGCGCCCGTTTATAATGTGAAACTGTAGCGTATGCATCTAGGCCTGGCTAAATTAGACAATATTGTCGCGAGACATTTTCTTGGATGTTAGTTTGTTGCGCTGCACATGCATCTAAAGCTATGGCTAAGCTGGGGGTGAATCAGTCGACTTTGTTAATGAAACCAGTGTTACTAATGTTGTTGCTGTGATAGCTCCATGATAGAATTCGACTCTAGAATTGGCTGATTTAATAGTTCATATATCTCGGCCTATCATGAATTTCTCCTTCTTGTTCTTTGTATCCAGTTTAAAGTGACTTTTTCATTCATTCTGTGTTACTAAAGTAGTTGCTCATTTTTTATCTTATTTTGTCTTTAATCAATCCGACCGCAGTTCTTTTGGCATAAAACTGCCGTTATGATCTGAATCTTACGAATATTTTGAATTTCTTGCTATTTCTGTGTATGGACAGAACAAAATCGGGTATCGAGTCACGTTTTAGCAGGCGAGAACACAATGTTTGAATCTAACTGTCTGTCGAAAATGTGACTTAACTAGAAAACATTTCTGGTAGGGTAGAGGTGGGAATAATCGTACAGTTAAGCTTTTTAGGCCTATATTTTGCAATCTGTTTTTCAATGTACAAAAAGATCTTTATATTATTTTAGACCAACCCTTTTTGTGTCAAAATATAGATTTTCAAGACATAAAACCTTTTCAATGACTTACAAAATCGTTTTTTGTTAGTATTACTCGATGCGGGAGTTTTCGTACAGCGGCGGGAGTTTCCGTACAGTTTGTTATTTGAAAAAAAAAAGATTACAAAAACGCTGCAGTTTTATCAGTTTTTCAGTTCATGGTTTGGTGATAAGTCCCAAGATACGAAAAATGCTCTTGTAATAAAATTCAGAGGGGTTTTATCTTTTTAAGCAGTGTCAAATAAGACACTGCCTTAGCGGCGTCGAGTTTCGCTCGAACGCCATTTTTCCAGTCCTTCCGCACTACTAGTTTCTTTTTGGGCTCTCTCCGTTCTGAAGCAACTCTCACAAGTCAGCCAGCTTGGCACAAAAAAGAATGTAGTTTTGAACTTATCCTGCCATCCTTTGAATTAAATTTTCTTGAGTGTCCTATGTTTTATAATTTTTTAAAGTCAATATGTACGGTTACTCCCGCTGTACGATTGCTCCCGCTGTACGATTATTCCCACCTCTACCCTACATAAAACAAATGTCGTACAAAATTTTAACACGTGTTGAAACACAGGTGCAGCAAATTTTGGGCGACATTTGTCGCGCGCAATGGTGGCTAAACTGGGTGCAGTATGATTTGTTTTTAGATGTCGCGCGACAGGCCTAGTTTAGGAAGGCCTTTAAGATGCATTGTCTCGGAAAATTCTAGCTCCTGTCGGGTTTTAATTAGTGAATTTTTCTTTTCTAGTGTGCTGAAGATTTCGAAACACGTAAACTTGTGCGAGAATATGGTGGACTAGACCCCCTGGTTGCTCTACTGGCCAACGTTGAAAACAAGGATTTACTCGCAGCAGCCACGGGGGCTATCTGGAAATGCGCTATCAGCGAAGAGAATGTCCTTCGATTTCAAGAGCTAAAAGCTATCGAGCAGCTTGTAGCATTGCTAAATGATCAACCTGAAGAGGTATCTTGAGTTATGATTTAATAATTCGATTCAGTCCGGGGAGCTTATTTTATTTTAACTTAACAATCAAGAGGGGATGCTTATTCGAGATGTGGGAGGAATGCTTATTCAAAAGAAGAGAACTTGCCAGAGGGGAAGCCTAATTTGATATACAGAGCATGTTTTGACATTGCGAAAAGTAGTGAGAATTTCTTTGGGCATACTGAAAAGCTTTCTTCGTCCGATATTTCTCGTAGTACAAACTTCAGAAACAGACCAAAACAATTCACTGAGGTAGAATGTATACTCGATGCGGATCGAAATGCACCAATCAGAGAAGTAAAGCTGAATGGGCATTGTGCTTTGAACACCAGTCACCTTGCGGGATAAAGTGGGATGAACCAATGACAAATGACGGTATGACCAATCTTGTGGGACGACCACTGGAAGTAATTGAATGTTTCCACACCAGAACTAAAAGGCCGGTTCTGTGTAGCCAGAAAGAGTTCATTTTCTCTTGGACTCTTCAATTAGTTTTATTGGTCTTCTTGCTATATCTCGCAAGGTGATTGGTGTCGATTCGCATCTGGGTAGAAATTCTGCCTTAGTAAATTGTTTCAGTTTTTTGACGTTTTTACTCTGAGGATTGCCAGACGAAAGAAGCTTTAAAGTATTTCCATAGATATGTCCGACAATTTTGTAGTGTTGCACAACTCAAAGAGTATGTTTGGTGATCAAATGCGCGAAGGAAGTTTAATTGTTTGGTACCAATCTCTGGGTACTCGAACGTACGTACGTACGCAGAATAAGAATGTTTCGATTCAAACATTTTGATTGGGTAGGTTTTGGATGGTATGGTGAAATGGTGTTTTAGTGCCAGTCGCTAGGATCTCAGTAGTATAGGTTAACTAATCGAGACCTAGACCCTGGCCGTGACGCTACCGTGGCCGGGCTCGAACTCTGACCGCACTGAGCTTCTGACACCACGAGTCAGCTGGATTACATCACGACGCCACAGCACCTTCTGTAGAACTTTTGGATGGTGGGGCTTATTCGACAGGGGCTTATTAAAAATGTTGACCTTTAAAGGAGGGGCTTATTTGAGAAGGGGCTCATTGTAGGAGAAAAGCAAAGAATTGCCACTAAAAGACAGGCAGTCAGAGCATTTGACCAAGCCCTTGGTTATACAAAGAGTTATACAGTGCAGGACTCCTTCCCAATAGTCCATATTTCAACAGCAATGGGGCGTTTTCAGTTTTCAGATTAGTGCGAAAATCAAGTATTTTCACAAATCCTGTTTATTGGATTTCAGCCATCAAGAACTTTGCTCCTCTATTTCTAGGTGCTCATTAACGTTGTTGGTGCTCTCGGGGAGTGCGCTAAGATACCAGCGAATCGGCTTACAATCCGCAAAGCTGGCGGAATCTCACCGATGGTCAACCTTCTAACAGGAACGAATCAACAACTTCTTGTAAATGTCACCAGAGCTGTAGGACAGTGTGCCATGGAGGCAGAAAATATGGCGTATGTATCGATTATGTATTTTTCTGCTGTAAAAACTGCTCTGGGGTCTCTAAAGGTGCAGGTAATGGTGAAATGGTGTGTAAAACGCTGATCCTGGGATTTCAGAAATAAATAAAGAACTAACGTGATCTTGACCCTGGCTGTGACGCTACAGAGGTTGGGGCTCAATACCTGACCTCGAAGGGGTCTTGACACTACAAGTTGTTCATATTAGACCACAGCACCTTCAAATCCCAATTAATAATAGGTCCCTCTTATTCATGCGTGAACGAATTGGCCCATAGAATTTCTACACCAATATCTTATTGTGAACATCAGTGCAATGAATTATTTTCAACTGCATGACCAAAAGCTAGGACCAATTTACCCTATCCTAAAAATAAATTAATAGCGGGCGAAGGTTACAAGGTGTCTTGCAAATGGTCTCTAAAACCCTTTTTTACTTGCAGAATCATTGACCGTCTGGATGGAGTTCGGCTGTTGTGGTCATTGCTCAAGTCTGCTAACCCCCAAGTAAGTTGTTGTTACTTTACATGACGCGTTACATTCTATAGTACTTTTGTCTGTTCAGTTTATGTTTTCCCAAGTTTGCTGAAAGAGAATATACTGTATATCCGATAACCTTTCGATAAAGGCCTGAAGGGTCGAAATTTAAGCCTATTGCTTAGTGGAACGTGCCACCTCTGCAGCGTGCAATGCGATACCTTTGGTTTCGCAACGATTGCCAGAACTTACATGCCTGCCCAAAGGCTGTGAACACTGAATTTCTCTTGAAGAATGGCAGCACACCCCCACCACACCCGCAAACAATGCTGGTGAATGGTTGTTAAGTGTGCCATAGGAGTATTCATGCCGAATTGGTTGTATGGGAGACTATCAGCCAGGAAAACAAGCAACCAGTTGACTCCATCTTTTTTGCGAAAATGCATGGGTGTTACAAAGAATTTTGGCAAGATTTGCAGTTCTACTTTCATGCATCTTAAGAACGACTGAAGCGCGTAAAACTTGACTGTAAGTGCTTAATTTCATTGCAACCCTGAATTTCATGTTAAAAAAATCTTGCCACCCCAGTCCCCGTTGCTGTTGCCATTCTGGAACGGTTGTCAGTTGCAAAAATCATTGCACCATGTAACAAAAAAAAAACAAAAAAAAACATCTCGATCAGAATTCTGATAACGTGTAGGGAAAAATTAAATCGCGTAACGCTGGCTAAAAAATATATTAGAACATTTGCTGTCAAAGCAACAAATGTTACTTGTAAACATATTTTCCCCGTTTTTGGTTTACATTTTGTTAAGTCCAAATTGCTTCAATCGCTCACGTTTTCGGCAAAACATTTTGAGCGATCCCAAATTACCCATAATGTGGTAATTGCTATCTCCTTTACAGTCCATACTGCTAGCTACAGGCAACACACCACTATGAAATAGAATTAAATTGACAAGCTATATGCTTTCTTTTAGGTTCAGGCCAGTGCTGCTTGGGCTATTTGTCCTTGTATTGAAAATGCTAAGGTATTGTAAGCTTTTTACCTGTAAAGGCTTTGCTAAACTTGTCGTTGGCCAACATAGTGCTCTGTTGTCTTTGAATAAAATGTTTGTCGCTCTAATTTGAATACAATGTTCTTGGTCGCCTAACTGGTCTTACAATTCATCCTAATGCTTCGCTTCCCAAAAATTCAATCTTTTTTAAATTTCATGGATCTTCACAAATATTGCCTAGTTTGGCAACCATGCTAGCCAAATTCGGAGAGATTTGTTGCTGCCATGTTTCACCTTGCGCAGACATTTTCTTGCAATACTTTGTTGTTCAACGGAATGTTGCTTAGTTTGGCCACCGTGTTGGCCAACAATTCAACTCAATCGAATCCATGCCGTAATTTTTAACCTTTATTCGATACTCTTTCGTCACCTAAGATTCTAAGAGTAAGAGGAAAGCTGCATCTTTGTTTCTGCCCGCCATATTTCATAAACAACAGCTAAATTTTACAACGGCAACAGTGAAATTTTCATGAATCAAATTTGTTGCTCAACAACAATGCCCAGTTTAGCCACCTCGCTGGCAAACATGAAAAATCAAGCAACATAAAATTTGAAATTTTGGCAGTTTGACCAAGCCTTTATGATTACGTAATTGCCTTTTCTCGCTTCATTGCACGAAAATACTGTAGTTAAAAGCTGAAGAATTAGTGCAATACTGAAAGTCAGATTTTCTTAGGTTATTTAAATTCTGAATATATTACTAAAAGTTTTATTTCCTTAGGATGCTGGTGAAATGGTCAGGTCTTTCGTTGGAGGTTTGGAGCTTATTGTCAGTCTTCTAAAGTCGGAAGATAGAGAGGTAAGGGCAAGTTCTCAGATTATTTTAACCGTTTAACCCTGTCTTATTCAAATCCATCCAATATCAGACATTTCATGTTATCTTTAACATGATGCAGTTTGTTCATCATTCCCTTGCATTTTGGCCAGCATTCCAGAAATTCAGAGAAAAGGCTATGGCCGTGTTTTGTTGCATGGGCGTTTTGTGGGTAGTGGCTAATAAGGGGGCACATCTCACAAATCTCCGCACGATACCGTCTGCAACTGCATGTTGGCTCGAAATGTTGGAGGCGTTTGGCCATCCTATGAGCCAACAAAGCCTAAAACGTCCAAAAATGTTGGATGTCGTTGGGAGAAAAGTTGAGAGTGTTTGGCCAGGACTTGAAGCTTTGCCGTCAAGATGAATGATGTCATTATGAGCATGAAGATTTGATGAAAATGGTAAATCTTTCGTAAGAAAAGTTTCAGTTCTAGAGGATTGGACAAGCCTCCCACGGCTCCCATACCTCTCTGGGCAACCACTTTTATTTTAGTGAAAAAGGCCTCTGTGCCCCATAATATTCTGGTATAAAGCAAATCGAGCGACAGACGTGTTCAGTGGCCTTGTTGAAAATCTACAGAAAATCTGCCGAAAATCTCAAGAAATCCTATTCTCTTATAAAAATCATTTAGTGCATTTCGAGCCGCATCTGGGTATAAATTCCGCCTTAGTCTATTGTTTTGGTCTGTTTCTGACGTTCATACTCTGAGGAGTGTCAGACGAAAAAAGCTTTTAAGTATGCCCGAAAATGATTCCGCTGTTCGTCGCAATATTGAAGTTTTGTACATCTCAAAGAAAAATCATTTACTTGTTTGAGAGTTCTTATGCCCCTCTATCACTACGTACGATTTCAGTCACAAACTCATGTCATAGAGCTATTAAGTGGCATTTTCAAAGTGGCCTTATCATATTTTCTACAGCTAAAATTTTCAAGAGCTATTTAATAATTTATTTTAGGTTCTTGCAAGTGTTTGTTCTGCGATTGCTAATATTGCAAAAGATGAAGAGAATCTCGCTGTTATTACTGATCATGGGGTGGTACCGATGCTTGCTCGCTTAACAAATACGGTATGTTGCCTAAGGATTGGTGCCATTCTGTCTTCTGAAGCCTTCTAAGGGAGCGGTCATTATTTGTGACTGGGAGGGGGGTTGAAGAAAAAATGGGAGGTAACACAAAAATTTCAGTGTCTTTTAAGTGTAGTTACTCGCTCGCTTAAAGACTACGTTATGTTGCCTAAGGATTGGTGCAATTCTGTCTTTTTAAGCAATCATAGGGAGCGGTCCTTATTTGTGACTGGGGAGGGGTGAAAGAGAAAATGATGGGATAACCTAATTTTCTAGTGTCTTTACGTGGACAGAAAAAGTTGATGGGTACAGGGTTGAGGTAAAGAAAGTTATTCTAATTGATAATCTATTTATGCCTGTGGTATGAATGCTCTCTCTCTCTCTGCTGTAATAAATGAAATACTGTGACACGCGGTGTTAGACCGTGCGATAACAGTACTATAAGAAAACAGGAAATAGAATTCGAAGATAGAGGGTACAAGGGAAAATAAGCTTTTAGGTTGCCAAGACAAAGGGGGCGCAATTTGTAAAATTTTGTAATAAATGATGGGGTGAAAATCAAATTTCCCTAAATATGTGACTAAAAATGGAATATACTCTTAGGTGCCTAATTGCTGGGGGGTTGCAATAGGCGGGGGTTGGAACTGCATTCAGGATCTAATTGGAGGCGGTCGGAATAAACAGGGAGTCGGACTTTGTTTGACAAACTTTGAGTCAGAACGTCAGAGTAAGCTAAGAGAAAAGTATCAACATCTATAGCAATGCAATATTTAATAACCGGGGGTCCTAATTAGAGCAGGGGGTTGGAATTTTTTCGCAAAATTAATTTGCGGGTGGACAGCAATTAGGCACCTAAGAGGGGCGCGACACTCATGTCTGCCCCCTGGACACTGATGATGATCGCTACGCCATTGCTGCTTTTTCAAGTTTTGTATTAGAAAGGATGTGTGGTTTGCATAAGAAAAAAAGATCCATTCATTGGTCTTTTATCTCAGTAGATCTCGGCTTCGTGCATTATCATTACATAATATCAACACAGTTACTTTGCAATCAAAACTCGTGCATATTCATTTACACAGATCATATGAAGTGTTACTGTGTAACTGTTTGCCGTTGCAGCTGAAATGTAACGCATATGTACTTCCTTGGCTGATAACAGCGCTGGGTCAGAGAAACGCCTTTCGACTGCAGATTGGCGGTTACCTGCCACAGGGTGAACAAACATTCAAATTTTGAACTCTACCGTACTGTATTCCGTAAATTCGCGAGCAAGTACCCTCCCTTGGCTTTGGTAGGGCTTATTCGAAAGGATGATTATGCAAGGGATTGGTCTTATTAATAAGCAGTCCTTGGGTATAGTTAAACCGGGCCAAACCATTAATTATCTAATATATTGTTTTGACCGCCCCTGGATAGTGCTGCGACTTGTGTTTGTAGATATGGCTAACATTGGTTAGTTGTTCATTTTGAAAAATGTCTCAAGAAAACTTTACCTTCTACTGTGGGTTATTAGCTTCTGCGGAGAAGACAGTGAAAGACCTAAATCGTTGCAGAACTTTGAAAATAGTGGATAGGACACTTAGTTCAATTCAATTCGCGGTTTTTGAAGGATAGAAAATATAAAAAGACGCTATAATTCAGAAGACATTCACTTCTATCATGAAATTTATCACGAAGTCAATGTAATTACACATGCAGCGTCTTACCACCAGTGGCGTAACGGAGCAGTGTGGGGCCTTTAAACAAAATAGTGGTTTGGGCCCCCTATTTTTTAAAATAAGTTTACACACAAAGATTGCCTTTAAATGCACATTTTTTTAAAGTGTTATACAATCTTCAAACAAAACAACAAAACCAACATCAACAAAACAATTATCAAGATATAAAATCAGATTAAATAGAAGATTTCTAGGAAGTTTTATTTTAAGTACCTTAGTGTGAATCTTTCCTTTCTTATCCAAAAGTCTTTTTTACAAAATTTCGCGGGGGCTCCTTTCGGGGCCAAATATTTTGGGGGCCCTTAATTTTGTGTTTAAAGGTGCACACTGTGCGTTACGCCACTGCTTACCACCTATGCTTGTATGTAGGTTGTTATGAATCAGAATCAAACTGCAAAACTATCAATCAATCAATTTGTTAATCATCCTTTCCGGACTATTTTTCAGACTGACGACAAACTGCGACACCACTTAGCAGAGGCCATAGCAAGATGCTGCACATGGGGTAACAATAGAGTATCATTTGGTCAGGCAGGAGCTGTCGCCCCTCTGGTTCGCTACCTCAAATCAAAGAACCTCGATGTACACAGATCTACTGCGAAGGCGCTTTATCAATTGTCGCGTGATCCCGACAACTGTATTGCCATGCACAGCAGTGGTGTAGTGAAGGTAATTTTGAAAATATTTTTGAAGGGGTCAGCCTAGACATATTACATGAGTTGTAGTAATTAAGTTCAATGATCGTAGTGCTCGCTGCCGAAACTCAATCAAATCTTACATGTAAATTGACAGTAGTCGTTGCATTCCCGGAAACACTAGAGAAAGTAAATACTTTTGGGTGCCTTCTTATATAAGGGGGGGGAGGCTAGAATATAAGTGGTGAGGTTTGAATTTCAATCCATGAAACTCCAGACAAGCACTTCTCGATTCCTAGAAAAAGAACAAAAAACTACCGGTAACAACGTCCATACGTACGTAGTTATTAATAGAAAGGCTGATTGTAATGACATTTCACGTGTTTCTAACTAGAGTATCTTTATAACCACTGAAAAGGGGGGGAGAGTGGTCCTAATATGAGTGGGGGGTCGGGAAATTTTCAAAAATAGCGTGCGGACGGCAAATGGTCACCTAAGAGTAGGCTTTCCTTTCTGCTATACCTTAGAAGCTCTATTAAGCCCCTTCTCTATTAAGCCCCCTTCTATAATTTTCACATGGCAGTTCAAGTAAACATATGAAATTAAATAAAATTAAGTGGTAACATGTCTGATAACCAAAACATTTGTCCTACAGCTACTAGTAACTACACTCTTTTTTTTATAAGAACAATTTTATAAGAACACGAGCCTGGATTTTGCCCAGATTTTAAGAACAAAATAAGAACAAGCTGAGGCTGGTCTTTTCAAAAGCCCTAAGAATATCAGCTAAATATGAAAGTAAGACAGTCAGACTGAACGTAAAAAGCAAGCAAACAAAGAAATAGACAAGAAAACTGCATTTTCACACAAACCTAGTACCACCGTAGACATTCATTGAAAGTATAGATATCTTTCATAGAGATCTCATTTTTCAGCAGATGCCTGTTTTGCAATGATAGAAAGAAACTCCATGATTGTTAACAACATTCTTTTTGTTATAATAGTTAAATATTTCTTTCGCTCGACCATATGAGATGATTTTTCTTTTAACTATTTTCCCCTAAAACCGCATATCAGGTTTGAAAGATAAGAATACTTTAAGAATATACTCAGGCTCAAAATGAACATTTCTTAAGAATATTGAGGCTGGACAAAATTTATAGTATTCTTATAAAAAAAAGAGTGTACTTTAATTCAACCGCCAAGGGCAAAAATCTACTCTAAAAGACAAACTGGCAGTTCGTGGATAAGTTTTGAAAAATTTGATGCATAACCAGGGAAAATTATTATCAGAAAATTGCTCAAAGCCCGAGCGGCACATGTATACATGCATTCCTCGTATGGGAGTTAAGTCTCAGTCGGATCAAATTGACGCAAGCTATAAGGCTTGTGTTCATAATGACTGTAACAATATTCCGCTGCTATCCCTGCTTTAATCTATCAATATTATCCAAACAATTTTCTTTTTGCTCAGTCTTTTGCAGTGTGGGTGGCGGTCGTATTTTCAAAGCAACTTTTTATCAAGTAAAATACACAGGATTAAGTTAAACATCCCAGCTTGATATTTAGCAAAACGTTTCGCAAAATGAAAAATTGTCCAAATTAATTATCTTTTATAGTTAATTAAGTCAGAAAGTTGAAGCAAAAGCTTCATCATTACATTCGTGGTTTCAGTTTGACGTTGCACTGTGATTTGTGATTGGCTCAATGCTTTCAAGGGATTTTGTTTGAATAAGAGGGATTTCCAGTTAACCAATCGAAATTCAGCTTTGAAAATGGTACAATTTGATTGGTGCCGCCTCTATCTGAGGTATTGGCCGGGGTTTTGACTGTTTGTTCTGGCAGTTGAATTGTCGTTGTTGTAAATGTTGCTGTTGCTATTTAATAATAGTTAGACGAAGTGTATAAGAAGTGTAGTAAGTCTAATAGAGGTTTCCGCAAAAGATGGCGGCCGTTTCTGTCATTGCCTTGTTTTTCTTAAGGTTTTTCGGAGGGAATTCTGGTAATAATTTCCTTAGCTACGAATTCAACGTCTGCAGCTATGTAAAATAAGTAACTAAGGAAATTATTCCCAGAATTCCTTTCGAAAATCCTTAATTAAAACAGTAGGCAAAACGGCGGCCATCTTTTGCGAAAGCGTCTATTCGAGAGTTCGAATGGGCAATAACATCGTCCGAGTTCTTTCCATTTAAAATTTTCGCACAGTGGAAAGATATTTTGTGTTTCGGCTGTATTCAATTTGATATTGCAATCACAGCAGTCCTATAATGGGTATTATGGTCTTTATGTGATAAGCATGAAAATGTAAAGCTTAGGGCATCTTTTCACATACTGAGTGGTGGGCCATTGCCCCACCAGGCCCTATTGGCTGCCCCACCTCTGATCCTTGAAATCCTGGTTTTGCCCCACCAGTGATGGGCCCTTTTGACTTTGGGAAGATTCAACTTTGGAAAGATTAGTGCATGATTATTTTAGTCACGGAAAGCCAACCAGAGCGACTCTAGACACAGAAAATTCCAAAATTTTCCCCGTACCCCGCTACGTGAGCGTGCCTTTGCACCTTTGGCACAAGTGTCTCATGTCAAATTTACTTCATTGCCTGGAAATAACATCTCCTCCAGTCAAAAAAGGTGTTTGCGACGGGCAACGTGAGATTTTCGCAAGTGCGTTTGAAAAAGTTGCTCGATTCTCGATTTCGAGTCTATAAAACCCATAGAGACAGTAATAACTACAAAACTCATAGAGATGAGATATAGATAGTAATGTAGATAATTATCTCTATGACGAAACCAGGGATCCTCTGGTTACCACATTCTTTTCAAGTCTGTCAAACCTTCTGTTTGCCGCATTAGGCCCTGGCCAAACGATCAAACATTTTGGTCAAACATTTTATATTTCCTGTACAAAAAGTGTTTGATCTGTTGGCACGTCCAAAAACGTTGCCTGTCAAGTGAAAGTAACAAACTGTGTGCCGTGATGTTTTTGAAAAAGTTTAAAAACAGTTTTTGCTTGACGCAATCAAAAGATGTTGGACGAGCAATGTTTTTGGACGTGGCCAAAAGATTAAACATTTTGCTTGACAAGCAAGTCTCAAATGTAAGACCAACAATGTTTGATCGTTTTGCCGAGACCTTAGAATACTTAAAGGCTTTCCAAACCTGCCAAAGCAAACCTTTTCGGAATTCTGGCATTAATTGAACGTGGATTCCAAATCTACAAAATCTACCATTTTCGGAATTTGTCCTAATCAAGCCCACCGTTAAAACATAGACATTGCAATATTGAAATTTAGCGACCAAGATAGATCCTTGTGCGTAAAACCGTGTAGGCCACTAACAGCCAATTACCTTTTTGTGTTCGAAGAACTTCGAACACATTGGTGTGGGGTGGATGTCACTCACTCACTCACTCACACACTCACACACTCACCAACTAACCAACGCTTGAACAATGGAAAACGTGTAACAATAGGGCCATTGTCAAGAATGCCATTAGGGCCATTGTCTCGGCCATTTATGCGCAATTTGCGGTTAGTTGTTCACAATTCGGCCTGCAAGCACTTTTGTCAATCTGGGGTCATGTGGCAACTGACTCATCCTTGTTTACTAAATGGAACTGGAAAATTGCCACCTTGCTTTGGTAAATGACATTTCAGGCATTCTCAACATTTAACAAAGAGTTTTGCCAAAGAGCGGCAATTTCAAAACAGTTTTCAAAACAAATCATCATTAATATTATCCTCACGATGAAAATCGTCATAATAATAATAATAATGATAATCATCATCATCATCATCATCATGATTACTATCACCACCATTGACGGTGTGCAACATCTAAAGGAACGCTACCACCACCACAACCAGCCCTACAACCATCACCTCGACCACCCCTATCACCACCACCGGAACCACCCTACAACCATCACCTCGACCACCCTTATCACCACCACCACAACTACCCTACAACCATCACTACGATCACCCCTATCACAACCACCACAACCACCCCTTCAGCACCACAACCACCTCTATCACCACCACCATACCCACCATACAACCACAATCACCCCTACCAACCAGCATCATGATCATCGTGTTCATCAACATCATCATCATAACCACCACCATTATCATCATAATCATTATCGTCATCGTTGTGCATACCGATGAACATCTTTCATCATTTGACCGAAATAGCTATATTCAACCAGAGTCGTTCTTCGAACATGCCCATAGGGCCCCTATGTTCTTGTTTGACTGTCGTGTTTGGTAATTGCCAATTATAAGAAACTGTCAAGGCTGAGCCTGAACTTTTAGGTTCTTGAACGCGGGTACTTTTTAACTATTGAAATAGCAATGTAATTGTTAAGAACAAATGATAACGATTGCGGGTAGCTAGGCCACCCGGCCTCTTGAGTTGCCACCTTCTATGTTTTTCCCTTTCGACAACAACGTCTGTTACTGTACCTGTTTAGATCATTAAGCCAAATAAACAACCAGTTTCTCTATCACATGTCTAATCGGTGGCGTTTCATAGCTTAAAATGCTTGCCAAATATCCTGTTTATCATAGATTATTACAATCGATCCCACCCAGGGGAACCTTGGCAGATGGGACATCCGAATGTTAAGCGGTCGCCGCGTTTTTCTGTATTTTTGGTACCGCTTAGTAAAAGTGAACGCTGGAAAACATATTTTCTCTCAAGATGAGAAAAACAAGGACTATTTTTTGCACTCCAATTTGTTCGTTTGCGTTTTAAAATCTGCTAAAAGCTCCATGTAAGTGTTACCATGAGCTACTGAATCCCTAGAGGAATGATGCTATCTACACTTTAGACTTAATACATGAATCTTGGTTATCGCTGCCACCAGCAAGCAAGCAAGCAAGCAGTCTTTATTTGTTAACCCAGGTCAGGGGCTATGGCAGCTATACAGCTGATGTGAACCTGCAGCTTGTTCCCTCAGACTGATATTCTAGAACGAATACCCTGGGTACTTATTTACCGATCTCGGAAGGATGGACAGCTAAGTTGACTGTAGGCTTGTGGAAAATGGTCCCGACGAGATTCGGACCCACGACCTTAACGATCGTGAGTCGAACGCCTTGACCACTCGGCCACACCACCAAGTTGTTGTTGTTGTAACGGGGCAGCTCTAACTGGTGTTCAGTTTTGCGAACAGCTGTTGTTGGTCTAAATTCAATGAGCGGAAGCCGAGACTCTTATAATAAGTCTATCTAGACTTATTACACTTCATCCAACTTTTCGTTAACAGCAACAACAGCATTTACAACAACAACAACTCAGAAAATACTTCCAAAAAGATGGCGGCTGCCAATGTCTTTGTTTTAATGGAGGATTTTCGAAGGGAGTTCTGGGAATAATTTTCTTAGTTGCAGCAGCTGAGCACAATCACGTTGAATTCTCTGAGTTCCCGTTACTAAGGAAATAGTTCCCAGAATTCCTTTACCATCAAAAAACTGGCGGCACCAATGAAATTTTAGCATTGTCTAAGCTGAATTTGATTTTTTATTTTGAAAATTTCCCATTTTGCATTATCCTCGTTTTCGTTTCAGCCTCTGTTAAATATGGTTGGCTCGTCTGATGAAGTCCTACAAGAAGCTGCCGCTGGCTGCTTGACAAATATCCGAAGACTGGCACTGGCGAACGAAAAGGCCAAGTACCGTTGATATTTTTCCGTGTTGACGTTATCTGTATTGGCTGTTGTATATATCATCTTTTTGAATCTGTAAATACACACTGTTCTCATACTGGTACTATTTCAATGCTGATGCATGAACATGAAATGACTTTCCTCTGCGTTATTCGTCAGTTGCAGATTCATTTAGAGCATTTGTTTGGCTCTGTCATTTCGCCAACAGCGCTCTATACCGTATAATCTTTATCCAGCGATTTGGATGGAATCTGACCTGACCTTGTTTCAGTTAGTGGACCTTGGTTTCCCTT
Organism: Chrysaora quinquecirrha; assembly: GCA_014526335.1. NCBI lineage: Eukaryota > Metazoa > Cnidaria > Scyphozoa > Semaeostomeae > Pelagiidae > Chrysaora > Chrysaora quinquecirrha. Next base: position 241,847 of record JACTAT010000197.1, on the reverse strand, counting down.
GTTTCCCTTCCCTTTAATTTTCTTTTTCCTCTTCTTTGCTTTGCTTTGCTTCGCGTATCTTGACTGACTTCAACTGACTTCACTTTATTCTACTTTCTTTACTTTACTTTTTCATATTTAAATTTTACTTTTCTCTACTTTGCTCTACTTTACCTTACTGTACTTTTCTTCACTTCACTTCACTTTATTTTTCTTTACTTTACTTTATTTTACTTTAATTATTTTTCCATACTTAAAGTTTACTTTTCTTTACTTTGCGTTTCTTTACTTTGCTCTTCTCTTCCCTTGCTGTGCTTTGCTTCACTTTACTTTTCTTTTCTTAACTTAACTTAACTTTATTTACTTTCATTCACTTTACTTTGCTTTGTTCTGCCTTACACTATCTTGCTTTACGTCCCTTTACTTACCTTTTCTTACTTCAATTGTCTTTACTTCACTTTTCTTTGTTTTTCTTTAATTTAGTTTTCTGTACTTAAATTAGCTCTACTTTATTTAACTTAACGTAACTTAACTTAACTTAACTTAACTTAACTTAACTTAACTTAACTTAACTTAACTTAGCTTAAGTTAACATAACTTTGATTTGCTTTTCTTTATTTAACTTAACTTTGGTTTGCTTTTCATTATTTAACTTAACTTTAACTTAACTTAACTTAACTTAACTTAACTTAACTTAACTTAACTTAACTTAACTTAACTTAACTTAACTTAACTTAACTTAACTGTAGCTTGCTTTTCTTTACTTTTCTCTAGTTTATGTTTCTTTACTTAACATTACTGTATGTTTGCTTTATTAAGCTTTGTTTTTCTTTACTGCACTTTCCTATACTCTTCTTAACTTATCTTTAGTTTGTTTCACCTGTCTTTTCTTTTCTTTACTTCTTTACTTTACTTTTCTTCAAGTTTCTTTACTTTACATTTGCTTTACTTCACTTTAATATGGTTTGCTTTGCGTAATGTGCATTGCACTATGGATACCTTCACTTGACGTCACTTGACTGTCCTTCCCTTGACTTGAATTGCCTTTAAGTGACCTGGGCTGCTTTGCGTGCGTACTTTCTTTTCTTGAATACCAAGCTGCTCGCTGCATTCCGTAGCTGTTATTTTTTTCTCTTTTACGTAGGTTTCCTTTCCCGTTATTTTGATTTTTTTGACCGTCGATTTTCATTTAGGCTGCTTAATCTCATTTTGCGTTCAGTGCTTAATCTTGACGTCACTTCTATGTGACGTAGCCTTTAATACAGCCTATGAATGCCTATTGGGTGCAAACAGCTTTTGAAATTCCAAGAATATGAAGGATTAACTCTTGTTTATGAAATGAGCATTGATGCCGTATTTTTAAATGCATAACAGTTTTGTTTACTGCTGTTTTTTGGCATCCTTGTTTACGGCTGAATGTGTTGACTGACAGCTATTTAGTTAATCTTGAAAATTAGGGTACTCCCGAAAAAATGATGGCCCTGGAGAAAGGAGAACTAGTGAGGTCAAAATTGGCCTTATAAAGACCAAAATTGCAATTCTGTTTTTCAAGTAAATATGCTTGGCAGCAAACAAGGAATGAAAGCTATAGGATAATTTTATAAATAATTGCTCAAGTTTATCCAATCAGAATAAACGCGAATTAACAGTTGTCAATGTGATAATGTGATGCGGGCTGAAATTAGCGCGAAATTTCAAATCTTAAACTTGTTGATTCAAGGAAGTTAAGGCGAAAACGTCTTAATAAATAAACGCCCACGAATCAAGTTATTTCGGATGTCACTTCATTGCATTTGGTTCCACTGTTCGCAAGCAATAACGGCAAGAGCAACCTTTCCACAGCAACAAGAACATTATGTTGTCAGAGTTGGACTCCATTTGTCAAAGAACAGAAAGAATGACGGCAGAGCTCTTAAGCAATTTGATATTTGCAAGTTTATTTCCTGAGTATGCTCTTAGGTTTTGAATCAACTTTTGCTCATTTATTCCATTGACTAATTCACACAAGAAATCTGCTCCTAAGCAAATGCTCATAAACTTGCCTGCCGTGCTGGCGCCTTTTTCATTTACTTCTTTGGATAAATTTTCAGTCTCTTTGGTAGTTGCTTAGGGCTTTGGTTATCCAGCCCTATTCCGCTTTTACCAGCCACGCTGTGTCCATTTTACCATCTTTCGGCCTTGGCCAAGCGATCAAGCATTGTTGGTAAGGTTTGGCCTTAACATTGGTGCAGTCCAGCTGGATAAGACCATGAAGCCGCAGCACCTTCGACGCTAATCTCTCACTGGTGTATCCCCTTGAGTGGGCTGAACTGCACAGAAGATTCACCTATCCTGACTTTAACCGGTGCCATGTAATGTCACAATAAGATTCGAACGGAGCACAGCTATGTATACCTGCAAAGTTTTGGAGAAGGTTTCAGCCGAAACTTAGCGCTAGACTTCAGTTTGGGTGGAAATATCCAACTTTGTCCCCAGGCCTCAAATGCGTTTCTTCTATCCTCGAACGTCAACCGATGGGGCCCTGGTACCGGTGTCCAAAAGAGATTCTATCGGAGCACCGTTACGTATAGCTGTTTTTTTATGAAGAAGACTTTCATCTGAAACGAGTGCTGGAATTGCCAATGAGTTGAGCTTGGCTTGAAATGTCCAACTTTGTCCTCAGGCATCAAATGCGTTTCCTCGATCCTCAAATAACAACCGATGGGGCCCTGGTACCCGTATCCAAAAGAGATTCTATCGGAGCACCGTTAACGTATAGCTGCTTCGTGGTGAAGAAGACTTTCATCCGAAACGAGCGCTGGAATTGCAAATAAGTTAAGCTTGGCATCAAATGTCCAACTTTGTCCTCAGGCCTTAAGTGCGCTTCTTCGATGGTCAACCGATTTGGGATCTGGTACGGCGACAAAATCTACCAAAATATTGAGAATTTGGATTTCGTGAGATTATTTTGTAGACACGAAAAGGCACAGAATGATGACATGGAGTATGTAGCATCTTCATTGTTGCTTATTTCATTTCGGAGTGATAGTTTTGATGAAATGGTGACGTCACTCAGATTCACCTATTTATATTGTTCGAGAAGCCAATCAAACTTTGGATCGACCAAACCGATTTTAGTGTCGAATATGGACAGTAAAGTTTCAGGTTTGGCAGTTTCGTGAACCGTTTTCTGCACTGAAGTTCTTGGTGTCCATCCGGGCATTGAAGGAAAAAAGCGCGGGACGATTTCCTGGATAGCTTTCAGCTTGGTGCGCCAACAGCCCTTTTAACTCTTCACGTTGGCCTAAATTTTGTAGCGAAAAGGATGCGGTACTGGTAAGGAGCAGAAGACTAATTTTCATCGGGCGGGGGAAATCCTTACTTGTTACCCTAAATGCCGGGACGGCCCCCGTTGTTGGTTACAGTAAGTCCTGACTCCTGTCCTGACCTGAAGCGATTGAAAGAAAAGTCTAACTAATGTGATACCCTACTCATAATGGTACAGTGTTCACACCAGTTTATATACCGTAAAGCCCTGTTTAGCCCGGGGGCGTATTTCATTTTGAAAGTTTTTTAGGGGAGACTTATTGGAGAGGGAGGATTATCAGAGAGTGGGGGCTTAATAAATTATTTAGCATATTTTTTTTTACTTGTCAAGACAAATGCTTCAGACATTAAAAATGAACTATAAAAGAAAGTTTCAAACTTAGATCGTATGAAAATCGTAGTACCTGGTGTTGTTGTAAGACACAAGTTTTGGATATCAAACACGTTACAACTTAATTTCTTTTTATTTCATACGTTTGCTACTGAACTTTCAAGTTGCCAAATAAGAGGGGGCTACTATGGGGGGAAATACCATGGGGGCTTTAATAGAGAGGAGGGGCTTATTTCATATTTTCACTTCAAAAAGGAAGGCTTAATAGAGAGGGGGCCTGAAAAGAGAAGGGGGCTGAATAGAGCTTTACGGTAACTCGGCCAACAGAATTCATACAGGACGAGAAAGACACTTGCGAGTAAAAAGGTCTCTAATCGGAAAGAGGACAATATTATGGTACTCCTCAGATCTTATCATAATCATATCTTATTATGAAAATTTAACAACTAATAAATACTAATTTGTTTCATTACTAATTTGAATGACAGCTAACAGAATTAATTGTATCATTTTTCATAAGTATACAAATGTTCTAATAAGCATGCGTAATGCGAAGTGGCTTGGTTTTGTACTTCTTCTGCGTCCCTTGTTTTACTTCTGTAATTTTTTATTATACACAATTCATTTGCTCCTATATTCCGTCAGATAATACAACTTAAACGCTGACTCCGTTTTATTTTGTACAACCTTTTGATTTAGATAAGAGGAACTTGTTTTTGAAGGGGAGGGGGTTGAGTATGAAAATACCATCGCAGCTCACCCCTTGTTTAAGCAGGGAGGGCAAGAGGGGCAAAAGTGCCCTTTCAATGAAATTCGATAGTACGCCCCCTTTTCCGGCTTGTTTCGCCTTCTTAAATTATCGACTGCCCTTTTTTCTGTTCGCGCCCTTGCCCTTTCATCGCTCCGGCCTCCCTGGTGCAATCCAACAAGTCGAGTTCATTCGATTGGTTGAAATCTTTTGTCAATTTAAATGCAGTTTTCAAAGTCGTCTCAATCTTCCCTAGGTTAAGCTTGATTTTGATGCAAGAAACGTCGCTAAGGGGTTCTTGAATTGCGGTACTCATCTGGGAAAAAATAAGATTTTTGCAATCTGTGTATTGATCGACAAATTGGCAAACTATGGTTGACATGCCCATTTTTCTTCGAAAATTTCATTCTTTGCAGTCCCTTCCCTCAGACACCTAGCGACGGCCCTATTCGACGCAACTAACATTAGAGGAATACACGTAAAAATCTTTTGCCCTGATACTATTGTCAAAATGCATATATTACTCAGCTTTCAATTGCCTTTTGCCCCCGGTTTATCTCAGAAATCCATTTACTTTCTGTTATTTTGCAGTTATAACAGGGGGTTTGTTGAATAAATTGATAAATTACCTTTTGTTATTGAAGTTTTACAATAACTTAAATCTAATCAATTAAAAAAACAACCTAAATAAAATTACCTAAAAGTATAAGTTCTAGCCAGTTTGAGCTCAGTTCAGTCGAGGTAATAATCCCGAGTCTTGCCTTTTTACGTCATCAAGTTTCGACCTCTTTCGTCTTCTGCTACAAGGCGTGCAACTGCATGCAATAGGCTCTTTCACAAAGTAGGACTGAACTTGTTGTCCTCCGTGCGTTGCAGTGCAACCAAGATCTATCTTCCTATTTCGAAATGTCGTCGGTTTACAGCATCGGCATTTTGTCGTCAGCTTTTCGTCGTTTTTCGGCAGACCGTCCGATGATAAACATGTACCGATACATTGATCAAATTCGACGTATTCTGGCGAGCAGTTCGGAATTTTTATTTCTACTATTCCTTGGATAGGTTTGCAGGCTTCGTTGTGTTGTATAGCGAAAGCTTTACCCAAATAAATTGCCAACTGAATACAGATTGACATTGCGAATATGCTTCTAATCTCCATGTTTTTCTGCAAGAGAAAAGTAGTTTAATCTAATAAGCAAATAAAGGTACAGATGAAGACGTACAGATGGACAGAGAAACCGGTATCGAGACGTAACACTGAAAGTAGCAATAAGAAATAACTCTAACAACCCTGATGCTGAAAATATCGCAAACCCTTTAATTTACACTAATGGTACGACTAACGCTATAACTAAACCTAAACCTTATATCAACACTAAAGACAATAGCTGCGGGCAAAGTTTGGGACAGAACTTACTCAATTGGTCTAAGTAACCGAGGAAAAAAGAACAGATTAAAAACATTTCAGGCTCAAAAAAGGCAAAATCTTAAGAAGAGCAACCCTCGATAAAAATTTCCTGATTCTTAGAGTGTACCTTTATTGATTTCTCTGAAAGTCAGTAGAATATTTTATCTTGACATAAATCCGTAACTTTTATTTTCCTCGTCACCCTTAACTGTGACTGATCTCCAACTGGAGTAACACTGTTCTGCGCCCGGACAAAGGATGGAGCTACTTATATAGCCCTACTATAGCTATATGTCTTAGATAGCCTTACCTATCCTACTGGTTGCATGTTCCGATTATTGGCATGATTAGCTTGTTAAAAGTGATAGAAACCTTAAAACACCGAAGAGTGGAGGGGGAGTTCCAGACTAGTGTATCAGCAGGGTGCGGTGATTTCTCTAAACGTGTGGTGTAGTAATGCTTTTCCAATGCGATTACAATCATGTTCTTGATAGCGGCACGCTCGTGGCTTGGAAATCCTCGTCGAAAAACATAATTGCTAAACAACAATGAATCTTATGATGCCGTAGTGGCACATGGAAATCAACTGCGCTTTTCAAAAAAACCTTTTAACCACCCAAGAAGCCTTCCAAAAGCCACCGTATCGATTGTTTTAAGCATAATACTTAAGATTCCTTTTACATGAAACGCTTAATCCTCTTAAATGGATGATCAGCTTTGCAAGCAAAACAAGCCTTTGAGCACGCGAAAGCCGGGTGCGGATCAGCCAAACCTGACAGTATTCAACGTGAGGAATGTATTTGGACTGTTGGCGCCCGTATACCAATGTCCTTTTTTTTTTTTTTTTTTAATCGATTCTTAAATGATTTACGTACAAACCTATTACATTTTTTTTTCGGAACAGCAAAGGAACATAAAGAAAATTAAAGATTTAACAGTCACTGTCACATCTCGCCATGCATAAGTCAATGTCAGTGTCTGCCACTACGTCAGCCTTCCTCTTTAAGGATCTAGATCCACGTAAGCATAAATTCATCGAACGCAACAAGCTAAAACTGATTCTTGTACGTAACCAATTGGATACCATGCTTTTTGGTAGACTCCTCTTCTCCCCTAGCAATGTCCTTTGCGGACGTTTCTCGTGCGAGGCTAGGAACAAAGCGAGGCCATTGCTATAGTGCAGGCATGCAGCCAAGTCACAGCCAGCCATAGGGACAGATTGTTCTACCGAAGTTTAAATCGTAAAAAATAAAATTGTGTCGCGCATTTTCATTGAAAAGATCCAAAATTTTACCGTTTTAATTTTAATACCTACTTTTCGAGCTAAAATATTGCAAATAGTGTTTTACCTTTTGATTTCGACAGATATTGTACCCACGTTCCGTGTCCGTGAATGGTGTTCCGAGTGCCTAGGCCCTGAGCAAAAATAGTCCGCTGGAGTCCGCTTGAGTGTCTTGTTGTCCATTAAAAGCAGACTTTGTTTTTTGGCTATGGTGCCTAAAAGTTTTATTTCTGGCTATTCTGCCAAACAGAAAATAGCTATTTAGCAAATTTTCAATGATTTAAACGACATTTGAAGAACTGAACTTGACAAGCTGAGCTTAGGCCCATTAAGAATTCAGGCGGTCTTCTAGTTTGCAGCGTCAAAACGTTGTTTATGTTTACAAATACGAATATTTCAGTCATAAATAGATATAATTAATTTGTGGTTAAAAATTTGTGTGGTCAGATCTAAATTTTTCGCGGAGCGTGGTCGAATGTTTCATAATTTCAGTTGACACTGATTCATTTGGATGATACGTGATTCGTGGACAGTTTCGATATCGCCTTTAACGATCCTAAAATCCATTACTAAACCTACTATTACCCTAATCAAATTAGTAAAATTATGTTTACTCTTGCTAAATGGATGACTTTAACTTTTAGTGAATTACTAAAACAGTCGAAAAATTTCACTTCTTTGGCTGAAGTTGTTCGGCGATATTTTGCATAGAAACTTCCGCAAGCTTCTTCCTTAGCTTATTATCTTCGAACAACAATTTTACAGCCAACTTAATAGTCACACTCCTTCTAGCGTTCATATTTTCCACAAAATGGATAAAAATCCACGAAAATTATTCTTGTGCAGTGGAGGCCTAGTCAATAACTATATTCAGTGTAGTAGTCCGTCCAGACCCATTAAATTTGTCGGCGATGATGAAAACTCCTGCGCAAGCTTGGAGAAAGTTTTGAAAAATGTTCCCTGATCTCGGCATATTCCTGTCCAGGAATCTTAAAGTAGCTAACAACGTATGTGGGCTTTCCACAGCAATCAAAACTCCAAGCAAAAGTCGCAGTTTTTTGGGAGAAACCTCTTCATCCAAAAATTTTTAAATCGCTCGCGTGTACGTTAACTATTCCCTCTAGATCGTTCTGACTATTTTTCTGTTATTTATTGTAAAAAACTTTATTCAGTAACTTACAGAATTTCTACCTCCAGATTTTCTACTACCTACATTGTGTGTAGCCTTTTCTGGCGATGTTATTAGCGACAAGGTAAAATCATAGTCATCGTCATCATCATCATCATCATCATTGCAAAATAAACTGTCTAGTTAGGCTACTGTCTAGTTTTTAGGCATGGAAGCTTAATTAAAACGAACAAACAAAACAAAAAATACAAGCAAAGAAGTGCAAAACTAACATAAGAAGAAGAAGAAAAAAGTAAACTACAGCGAGAGCCATAAAACGGCATCAACACAACAATATTTTTTTTATTTATTATTTTTTTTGCTCAAATCAATTTGCAGTGTTTGGAACATACAAGGCTAACATAGAAATTAAAGTGTTGCGTGTAAAGATAAAAAATGCGAAGTCAAATGAAGATGTCAGAAAATCAAAGGGTTTCCTTGATTCGAAACGCTTGGGCAGAGAGAGATACAAATTGTGAAAATAGCATTATGCGTTGTACGACTTGATTACAGTGATTAGTGTGTGATTAAGCCTAGAACCTATATATTTATGAATGTAGTGATTTACACTTAAATCATCATCGTAGCAAACACTAGAAAACATGCTCTTGCTGTCTCGCTTTCTAAGTTGAGGGACATTTCACTCTTCAAAAAAAGCCTACCGGATTTCCGTATAAACAAAAGGATTTCCAAGGGATTTTGATGAAAACAATAGAATTTCTACGAGATTTACAGGATTGAACTGCCCCTCGATCTAACTGTAAGATATTTAATTTTGCTAGAAGTTTAGCAAAATCTTGAATTTAGAAAAAGTCTCCAATGCAGCTTCTTCCTCAACATATTTGCCTTGCCGGAGAAAGTACATTTTATCAGTGGTGAAAATTTGCGTTGCGAGCATTTGTGTTAATAGTTTTGATATTATTGGACGGAAAAATCATTCTAAATGTAAAAAACAGGGTAAATTATTTTTACGAACTTACCAAACTTGTATAAATGAAAGCAATGCGATTTTTCTGCTAACTGTTTTACTTGAATGCCAGCGACAAGATGACGGCAAAAAAGCGCAACGCCACACTTATATAAATCCGTTTGTCGGGCGGTTTTTGATGTGTCCCTAGATACCCGGACGCTAGACCCAACAACGCGATTCATTGATATGATGCATACATTTGTTTTTCAGCGGAATTTTTTATCTTTTGTAAACCAATTTCATTGATTGCCCTGGCTGGGTGTCAGCAATTTTTTGTCTTGAATCAAATAGTTAAGAAATCATGACAAGGTTGGAATGGATTTCTTTCAATGTACATTTGCCGTTTCCCTTTCCGAGTAAATGCATTCGCTATGTGTGAGTGTTTTTATTTAATCGCATTGACGCAAGGCACAGAGATAACAAGAGGTCGTTGGGAGTGTGCTTTTTGATGCAGCTGCTCAAATTTATCTTAAAATAAGAACATTTCCTTGTTTGAAGCATTTTCGTTTGGATATTCGCAGATGGGCGGACGGACAGAAGTTTCTAAGGCTTGTTTTGGAATGATATTTTCTTTGCTTTCGTATTGACGTAAGTATATACAAATACTATGTTTTAATTTAAGGTTTTAACTGTTCAAAAGCGTGAATTAACTGTCAATATTGTACTGTGATCAAGACTATCTCTAAAAGAACGAACTGTTTTTAAGAAATTGTTTCATTTGTCCGCGCGTGTACAAACTAAGACGTGGGCGGTGTCAAAATGTAATCTGGCAGACTTGGGTCAAGCTTTCATACATCAAACCCGCAAAATAGCGTTATCGAAATATTCAGACTCTCTAAGTTCAAAAAGCTATAGCAGATGCCGATGAATTAATTGCTGGATGTTTTTACAAGCGATAAGCATTGTAATATTCGATTCGCTTTCATTTATTGATAGACAAAGCTTGCAAAGATTAACTGTTGAATTACTGAGCTCGCCACTGTTCTATGGGTTTGTGTTATTGATCACAAAACCCAAGGCCTTTGATGTTCCACCCTGCGACATTAGAAAGGATAAACAAACGGGTTAAGGTTGCTTACTGTGATGTGTTTTTTTCTGTAACACGCTCCACGTGCCACCCACTAGCGTCCTAGATTCCAATTATTGGCGAGCAATGCTCTCCAGCTAAATTATTGACAGGCAGATTCCGAAGCCAAGGAATTTTATTAATTAATCTAATGAATTAAGTGAAATTGTTCGTTTCATGTTTTCAGAACACACATCGTGTACAATTCACGGCCAAGAGGACACATTCCAGCCAGTGAAGCTTCATTTTGAGCGTGTACAACTCGTATCAAAGACGTGACAACATTCGTGTTGAGCAAAGGTAAGTTTTGTTTTATATCTGTTTATCGTGTTGCAAGCGACCTCCCTACACGTGCTCGCGTGTGAGGACTGCATGGCCTCGCGTGTGAGGACTGCACGTCTAACTCTTATTCACTCGGTCAGTAAATCAAGTTATAGACAATCAATATCTGGACTCATATTCAACCTCTAACTAGACTGGATGACTAGCAGGCAATCTCCAACTGCTGTCCTGGCCACTTGCTAACTGGAACTCGTAGTAATTCGCTAACTGGCATCGTAGTAATTCGCTAACTGGAACTCGAAGTAATTCGCTAACTGGAACTCGTAGTAATGCGCTAACTGGCATCGTAGATGTACAGTGTAAAATTATCAATCCTTCTGGACAGTAACATTAATGAAACTACCATAAGCCTACCTACTGGGTACCTACTTTCTTAATTCTGAATTGCATAGTCTTTATAGACAACTAAAGCGATGGTCGAATGTTCCGAAGGAGCTTAACTAAATTGTACATTCTGGCCAGACTATCTAAGGAATCACGAAAAGAGAAAATTATGAAAGGCATATACATATGAACCACTCACTCAGTCAAATCTCGAAAAACAGCATTCACACCCCTGACACTTTCAAATGACCCTTTTTATCTTGGAGGTGTTTAGCCATGATGAATTTTAGGTTTTGTTATGATAAAAGAATGAAATATCTGCAAATCTTGGCGAGTCATTCGGTGGACACACCTCTTGCTTTTATCAACTGTTTTTGTGCCAGCCATATAGCCCTATATTTTCACTAGTTATTGATCTTTCCCAATTCAAGTTTATCACTGGTAATTCTGTCGATTTTTTCTGTTTAAGACCGAGGGGCAATTCACTCCTTGAAAATCTCGTACACCTTTGCTGGAAGTCCTATTGTTTTCTCGGAAATCCTTTGAAAGTCCTTTTGTTTTAATGGAAATCTCGTACGCCTTTTTGCAGAGTGAAATGCCCTCGTTTAAGAAAGTACTTTAGTCTAAGACAGTACTTTTTTATGAGAACAATTAGCTTCGTGTTCAGCCTAGATCTGCTGTGTTGCTTAAACGCAGTCATCTAGTATAATTGACCCCTCAAACACTTCACGAATACTCCTCAAACAATTTTTCAATGCTGCATACCTTTATATGTGGAGTTCTCCCTTTCAAGACTTTGTAAAACCTTTGAAAGAAATAGATATTTTAAAAATGTTTCCAATGTACAGATAAATACATCAAAATTCTTGATAATAATGCAAGCTGCAAAAAATCTTTAATCCTTTTACAGAAGCTGTAGGAAAATGACTATAATTTCTGTAATATTCTTATCTATGCAGTATATATCCAGATATTTGACATTTTCATTTTTTCGCAAATTTATTTCTAGCATAATACCACCTTAATAGGGGGATTGTGGGGTGTAACGCCCCCGAAGAAATTTTTACTGAAAAATGAGGAGTTTTATCATGTATGTATGAGTATACTATCTATTGTCCAACTTCCCAGCAAATCATGGATGCCACGCCCACTTATTATCCAAATTTGGTCTTCACGCCCTCCTAGCTAAGGACACCTGAGGGAAGGCTTGGAGAGTATACATCGTATCGCGCGCATCGTCTATCATAAACATACCCTTATGTGCCTAATTGTCGTCCTTCCCTGCTGATGTTTTTTTAACATTTTGCAACATTAGACGTTGGAGCTGTTATTTAAGTATTAAGTACGGCTTACCTATCCAAAACGCTATATTATGTATGTCTATGTCTAGAATCTCACCAGAAAAAATAACAGTGCATCTAACAGAACTCAACAGATAAAAAGAAATCCATGTATAATTCTAACGCTTTTACAAACACGTGTGTGTTGTCGTTTTTTAATTCTATGATTAATAACTTGAGGTTTTTTTGTCCGTTTTTCTTTTTTCACGTCAGTGCCTCTTTCAAAGCGCTATCAATTGTTGTACCCTTTCTCTGCAGACCACAGGGCCACTTCCTTACATATCTATCATATTTGGAAGCCACAATCTCAGAGTGTAGCACGCTTTGTTAGTGTCGACTTAAATAAATCTATTTCTTATAATGTCGTATTAATCAGGGAAATACGGATCAGCTTAAAATTAGGACGAAATGTCATCTAATCAAAGTCATTGATCTAATGAACTATGAAAGGCATCGGAAGGGACGCTTTTATAACATAAGGGGTTTCACGTAATTAAACTAGGGTTGGACGCGGTTGGATGTAACTTAATTCAACATGTCTCTATTCAGAACACCCATCTACTCTCTTAGATACTGCAATTGATCAGACTTTTAATCAGGCCTTTTGAACCAAGGCCCATCAGCTACTATTTTCTAGGCGCGAAAGTCGAAACCCATAGTTCTTGGATATCGTTCCTATTGTTTTAAGAGTTATAGAGCCCCCTATCGGAGTGTAATTTCGCTTTTTTTGTCTTTTTCGATGTTTCCAGGGAGACAGAGATTTGATCAATTTGAGTATAGCACACTGATTACACTTTTTTTTAATAAGCAACCGCTCAATAAGCAACTAGGGCTGAACTGACCTTAACATTAAGCAACTTGAGGGCTCAATTGAATTACTGTAAGCAACTAAGAAGTCAAACAACCAAGCTTATTCTCTTTCTTGTGTTAGGAAATTGTTCTTCGTTCTTATGTTTTGCATGTTGAAGTTCTTAGCTAACGTTTTTCCACTTACTGTCTCCCAAAAGTCATGTTGTTGGCCTAACAGATGACGATTTTGACCTGCGAAGTCAGGGGTGGTTAGTAGGTACAAAAAATGTTAAGCAACGTTTAAGCAACTTTGAGGGCTGAAATGTCTAAAATTTTAAGCAACTTTGAGGGCTGGACGAAAGTCAAGTTGCTTATTAAGAAAAGAAGTGTATTATGAAAACCTGTGACCTCGTTATGGGGTATGTTTTCAAGAATATGCCCTGCCCTTGCTGGATAATCTGAGGCACAAATATTCGACCAGTCCCCCTATTGGAGTAACCCCTCCCTTTTGATATGGTTAATACGAAATGCTTGAGTCTTAACGTTTTTCTTTTATAAGAACAACCTCTATAAGAAACACCAGGCTTAGATTTGTGTCAAAATTATTTGCTATCTAAGAAACTTCTTTTTAGTTAAATACAAGCGAAGTCTGCCAGTGTGAAGCCCCTGCCTGGAAACGCTTTTAAAACATGTTTTGGAGGGTATGGGTTGCTAAGATGGTGCAAAATCGCTCCAAAAATAAGAAACAGGCAGGCTGAGAGCGAAATCAAGTGTTCTTGTAAGAAAAAGAGAACCACGTGTAGCTCTCTACGAAACTCTGATTGCTGCTTATCTAATTTGCCTTACTTGGATATATTCTTTGGATCTATATAGGAAGTCTAAATCCAGGCTTACTATCGCAGCTTGATCTCAAAGCCCTCCAGGTTTTTGGCAGCATTTTGCAAGGAAATTAATTCAACTTAAAGACCAAGCTTTGTGGTTTATAGGAAATAAAAGGTTAAAAATAGAATCAATGAGCAGAAAAGTTTCCTTATATGAATAATTTAATATTGCGGTTCTTAGTACATTGGCTTTAATAATTCATTTGTTTGTTGCTATTTCTAGTCGGGCTTTGTGACGCATGCTCCATAGTGTTATTCAAATACAACCGTGGGACGCTCAAAGCCTCGGTTTCAGTTTGATGACCCCGAATTGATTAAGAGGTCAACTTTGCCTCAGTGCCATGTCATTCATCCGCTTCGACTTTGTGATTCGCTCAAACCTCGCTTCTAGGGCTATTTTGAGAGAAACACTGGTTTGCCTAAATATCCCTGGGTACGAGGTTGGACTCGCTGTTAACTCCGTAGGCACTCGATCCGATCATACATGTTTATACTACTAGAGTTGCAACTATTCAAATTAACAACTACAACAATATCACTATGCTCTGACAGCACGAAGAACAACAACAACAATAGCAAAATATGTACACTTTTGGGATGAGTTGAATTAAGGTGGCAGCAGTGGAGCAGTTACAGCAACCACCTGTTATAAGAATAGTAGCTAAACCTAACTTTTCTGAATTTCTGAACTCTGCAGAGCTTCATTAGAAGGTTCTTCCCGAAGGAGACAGTGTTGAGACTGCGCGACAGAGACGACTAAGGAGAGAACTAAGCCTAATAACTACGAGCTAAGGAAGGTGATCGAGTCTTGCTCCTTGCAATAAATGCTGCAAAATGCTCTAGCTCCTTTTTCGTTAGTTTAACTAGGGGGGCCCTAGGGTGAAGGTGAAATGGTGTTTTTAGCGTCAGTCGCTAAGTCACTAGGATCTCAGGAGCAGCTTGATGATGTAACGATACCTCGACCCTGGCAGTCACGCTACCGTGGCTGAGCTCGAACCCCGACAACACTAAGTTCCTGACACCACGACCAAGCTGGATTGGACCACGATGCCACAGCATTTACTTCAAGTAATTACTTTTTGTTGCACATAAATGCTGGGATACGACATTTAGCTTTACGCTCCGCTTTCTTGCCTCCTATGCTAAAAGGAATTTGTTGAATCCATACAGGAACATGGGAAACATTTCGCCCAATTCATACCCAGCGTCTCAATCAATCCCCTTCCTCGCCAATCTTATACGCTTGCCCGACACTCCATGTGTGCTTGCAAATGTATATCTACATGCATTAGACACAGCTTTAAACACTCAAATTCTGGAGACATTGGAAAGGTCTTTTCTTGTATTTGATGGAAAGTATCTTGCCAATTTGGATCTTTTCAGGTGAAAGTTAATCGATTCACAGTGTTGCTTCTCGCGAAAGTGACCATTCTGCTTTCGAACTAACCAAAAAAGTCAAGAAAACAAAAGAAAAGCGCATAATATCTATAAAGCATGGATTTAAGAAAGCGACCCACCTTTGCCACGAAAACTGCAAGTAATCCAGAGATAAGCTTTCACTTGAGTCTGTTCCTCAATATCTTCTTTTAGTGTCTTGCAAATTTGACCAATCTCTGTCTTGCATCTATGTCATTCCGCGGGTCGCCTCGCTCTCTTCTGAGCTCCTGATGTACACAGCACCTTATTTATACGCAGCTCTATGCGCATCACGCCGTAACAACGAGGCTATTAAAAGGGTTAGCTGAAATTTTTCCCAGGCTTCTCTGAAAGGAGACCGAGTCCCCTCTGGTTTTTTGACCGACGGTCAATTATGTCGTTGAATAAACACATGAATGATTAAACATCTAAGATTTTCGCCACTGGTTTTCGCAAATAAATTATGCAAAATTGTATCGTTTTTTATCGACGGAGAAATTTTCTCGTGAGAGTTTTCACGGCTCGTTGGGACTTCGTTAGGTTGTTTTGTT
>JACTAT010000197.1:79778-224853 GCA_014526335.1 Chrysaora quinquecirrha | reverse complement strand
AGCATTGCCTGACATGATTAGAACTTTAACATAACTAACAAAATCTACTCTTTGAATTAGGCCTAACCTAAAATTTCTGTCCGTTCTGTATGTACACGAAGACGAATTTCCAACATAATCATTCGAGTTCTTCTTTTTTCCTCGTAAACGATTTCGACCATTGAACTATAAATAAAAAGAATTAGTTATCTTTTTATTTATAGTTCAATGTTTCGACTCGACTTGTGTGAGACATTCACCACCGCCAACTTCTACAGGTTGATGGCGATTGTTGTGTTGGCAGAAATTCTCTTTTCTTCCGCAATGTCACTGAGATAGCAGGGAATGACGTTGCATTTTCGAGTGACGTTGAGCACCAGTGAGCCCTGCATTTTGATTGGTTGATTTACCTCAGCACCAGTGGAAGTGACGTTGAGCACCAGTGGAAGTTCATTTTACTACTATAAAAATGCGGGTCACTGGTGCTCAAGGTTTTAATGACATGATAAATGCTTTCTTGCTCGAAAAGAACATTTCAACCAAAGAAAATCAGCTGATATCAACAGCAAAAGGAAATAGTTTTTTAAAGGTCATTCTTTAAAAATCTGACTGGTGCTTGAGCACCGGTCGCACCAGTCTGGATCCGCCCCTGTTAACAATATGCGAATCCTAAGAGTTAAAGAGTTAAAAGTATCTCGTAGTAACCAAAAAATCAAATGGCACATTCAATGAGCATGTTGATATCATAAAACAGAAGGCTAGTAAGGCGTATTATACACTAATTAGTAAGTGCAAAGAGTTTGACGGCTTATAGCTTATACAACCAAGTTTGTTTCTTGATTTGTTTGATCAAACAATTCTTCCAATCCTAAACTATGGATCTAAAATTTGAGGCTTTGATGATTTCATTACTCTGGAACGTTTGCACCATTCGGCATGGCATGTAAATATCTACTAGGTGTCAAATCCACAACTAATTCTGATGCAATTTATGCTGAGCTGGACAGAATTTCTATTCAAGCGCAAAGACGCTGGGCAACTGAATTGAACATTTCACTGAACATTTGCTGAACTTTTCCAGCCTCTTTTTCATGCAATTTTTTTGGCGCGAGATTCGAGATTGTTAATGCCATATAAGCTCTTCTTTCCGTGTCATTTTTGTTCTTACTGCAGTATCAAATGTTCATTTAACTTTATTTTAAATGTGATGATTGTCAACAGGTTAGAGACCATTTGGGCCTACAAACCTTGTTTATAAAAATAATGAAATCCTCACAAATTCGACAGGGAGCATTTTCTCGAATAGGTTGACAAACCAAAATTGATGTGGCTGACAAACCCAAAGCCTTTTTGTAGCCTTTGAACTTATATCTTAACATTTAGTTTTTTAACCTTTCGAAAGTAATAAAACTTTAAGCACGGCTTATCAAATTAGGATGGAGGAGGAGGAAGATTGAAGGAGCGTTACGGAATTTATGGAAAAAGGAGTTCTAGAGATTTTTTGTCATTTTCTGTTGAGAACTGTACTTTGCAATCAAATGAACGGCGTTGACGTACCATAAATTCAAGGGGGAGAATATCGTCGAATTTAGGTTACTTTTGGGAATTTTAACCAGTTAAATGTACTTAAGAATGACGCTTTTTCTTTCAGCTTGTTTTGTATGGTTGACATCATTGTAACCTTTTGGGAGATTTTGAACCTCCGTACGCTTGTTTATTTATAAATGATCAATGCTTTGTTTGACGTTGCTGTTGCAATAAGTAGGATGAAATGCAGTCCCCAAAGTCTTGGGGAAAAAAGAGAACTCTGTTTTTTTATCTGATACAGGCTCGACTTGTAGCAGGGGCGGTCTGGCACCATAATTGCAGGGTGGCTAGCAAATCAAAAGGGCTCGGTTTAGGGTGTGGCAGATAAAGTTTCTGAACCACACCCACTAATAAAGAATCCACCTTAAATACGCTCAGCCGATATTAGTTATTAATTGATAGATGTGCTGAGCGGAACTATGTATGCTTGTATTTCAATTTCAGAAGCATACTTTTGCACTTTTTTCGCTTTTTCGAGTTTCAACGTCTGCAAACTTCATGGGGAAGACTATAACCGCCGTAAGAAAATGTTGGTTGCTAGACCCTCTAAAATGGCTATTTTAGCAATTTGAGCACCATCTCAGCATTTTTGGAATGAAAGAATTAGTAAACCCATGAAAAAGAGAAGGAAAAACCTTAGAATTTCAAAATAAAACTGTAGAAACATTACAGTATGTATAATGATCGGCTTTGTTCTGGTGAAGGTTCAACCATCTTATTTGCTATGATAAGAATGTCAGGCCCTCGGATTTCAAAAATCAAAAGACACCAAAAGTCAAGATAACAAACAAATACGACTTAAATATCGCAGCGGAATATTAGATATAGATCTTACATTTATGAATCTTTAATAGAACTACGGAAAAACTAAACTGTCTTCTAGACAAGTTCAACCGTCTCTTCACGCATCAACAAAGATCAGCTTTCAAAAAAACTAAAATAGTCCCAGACGGGGGTCAACGTTCCTTCTTACGATAGTATATGTGTCTCTCACACTCTCCCCCTCTTGAAAAGAGAAGTTCTACTGAACTTGGTAAACATCAATGGTATTGCAATACCAGTAAATATAAGTCGAAAACTTCATGTTCTTCTATGACAGAAACTCGCTTCTTTCCATCAAAAGCATCAGTCGGTGGTACCATTTCCGATGAAACTCTGCATTAGCTACGATGAATAAACTGCGACATAAGTCCAATAAAACCACGATACGATAACAATCAGAATAGCGTATCCTCAACGTACGATGGACGATATAGAATCGTAGGTAAACTTCAGAATCGTTTCGAATCGGTCAAATCAGAGTAGATACTCGACGAGGGTAAGTGAGTGATAGATACATATATACAAGTTTTTTTCTTTTTTTTTTGAGTCACTTTTCTCAACAGAAATACGATGAATATCCAAACGGCAATAAACGGTCATAAAAACGCTATAACGATAAGTTTCTAACACTGAGTTCCAATCGGTCTATTCCACGGTAGGTATGGTATATACGGCCAGATTGCAGGTTGAAAAGGTTGGCCTGGAATCGGAGTCTGCACAGCATTGACCAACGGAAATGAACACGGATTTCCGAACTGATGATACTGCAGGTACTCTGGGCGACGAACTTCACGACGAGGTCTTGCAGGTCTTGGCGTTGACGAGTTCGTAGAAGTAAACGAAGCTTCTGATTGCGAGTATAAATTTGGCAGATTAACGTCCTCTCTAGCAACAGTCTGACTCGTAGAACTGTCTGCAGTTGGCATGACTGTGAAATTCTGTGATCCATCCTCTGCGTTGGACAAGTCATTTGCCTCAGGTGGTCGGAATGGGGTTGGCGGTCTTGGTGGAGACCAAGGTGTTTTTTCAGGCTCTACAGCAAGAATGAGTTCATCATCGTCACTATCTGAATCGATATTTTGAATATCCTTTTCTGACTTGTGATGACCAGCATCCTTGACAGTATTGCGTTTTGAACGAGGAGCGCGTCTTGTATGCTGTACATTTTCAATTGGTAACTCATCACATGGTAATAAGAGATTACGATGTAGAGTACGTACTTTTCCATGTGGATCGCTTTCTGCTATAACTTTATACACAGGACTATCATCGCCCATGCGTTCCAAAACGCGATATACATTTCGTTCCCAGTACGATTGTAATTTGCCTGGGCCACCCTTTTCTGTTAAATTACGAACTAGGATTCGATCATCCTTTTGTAAGACTGAAGAACGAACACGTTTCTCATAGTGATCTTTACTTTGTTGTTGACTGTGCTGTGATCTTCTTGCAGCTATTTCATAAGCTTCTTTCATAGCTGAACGCCATTTCCGTGCATAATCGGGATAGTGGTCTGAAGAATTATTACAAAGTTTTGGTTGTATGTCAAAGATGATGTCTATTGGCAATCTCGGAGAGCGACCATACAGTAAATAAAACGGAGAATAGCCTGTAGATGCATGCTTCGTGCAATTATATGCATGTACAACTTTGTTCAGATAATCTCGCCATCCCGATTTTTTTCGTTCAGGTAATGCACGCAACATTGATAGAAGGGTTTGATTAAAACGTTCCACCTGGCCATTACCTTGGGGATGATATGGTGTTGTGCGAGAATGACGTATGCCACAAAGTTTTTCGAGGCTATCCATCAGTTTGTTTTCAAATTCTCCTCCCTGATCGTGATGAATCCGTGCAGGGAACCCAAACTTCAGGATAAAATCGTTGTATATTTTATCAGCAACCGTTGAAGCAGATTTATTCTTCGTAGCATAAGCATAGGCAAAACGGGTAACGTGATCCATCAATACTAAAATATATTCGTACCCACCAACACTTCGTTCTAAATGCACAAAATCGACAGAAATCAATTCAAATGGCTGCGATGAAGAGATGCTCTTGAGTGGTGCTTTCGTAGACACATTAGGACGGCGTTGTTTGAGACAAGAACAAACGCGAGTTGTATAATGTTCTATATCTGCACGCATGTTCGGCCAATAAAATCGTTGTACAGCTAAATCAACAACTCTTTCAGATCCAAGATGTCCCATGTCATCATGTAACTCCCGATAGACAATATGTCGCAACTTGAGTGGTAAGACGATTTGATCATGCTCTTGTGTCTTTCGTCGTAGCAACCCATTTGCATCAATATATAATTTATCCCATTCACGGAGTAATTTCTTTGTTGCCACTGATTCGTTAGAGCTGTCCTTTCGACTGGGTTTTGAACCGAATCTCTTCAATGTAAGGATTCGCGAAATCGCGGCATCGTGGTGTTGTGCTTGCTTCAGATCGGTTGAGTCAAGTCGAAGATCATTTTCTGGTTTGATTTCTTCATTAGCTTGCAGTTTGATGTGATCTTCAGAGGCAGACAAAGCTGATACCCAAGTTGTACGATTTTCATTCTGACAAACAACAGCAAGAGCTGTAGCGTGAAAGGCTTCATTGGTTGCTTCGTGTGTACATTCGTGAATATATTTCTCAATGTCAAGTGGCATTCGAGACAAGACGTCCGCATCAGTATTGTGGTCACCTGGTCGATATCTGATATTAAAATTGAAATTTGAAAGGTCAGCGACCCAGCGATGTCCCGTAGCATTTAGCTTAGCTGATTTCATCACATACGTCAAAGGGTTGTTATCGGTGTAAACCGTAAAATATGGTGCATAATACAAAAGATCTCGGAATTCGTCGCACACAGCCCACTTCAACGCCAAGAACTCCAATTTCCCTGAATGAAGGTGATAATTCTTTTCACTTGGTGACAGTGTTCTTGAAGCGTAGGAAATTACTCTCATGCGACCGTTCTGTCTTTGGTACAAAACCGACCCAAGTCCTTTGTTGCTGGCGTCTGTGTGTAAAACGTACGGAGCGTTGAAGTCAGGATAAGCCAGTATGGGGGGGCTTATAAGACAATCGATCAATCTGTCTAAGGCGGATTGTTGAGCTTTTGACCATACAATGAGTTGCCTTGAGGGTAATTGCCCTTTACCACGAGATTTCGAATTCACATGCTTTGATGCACGGGTGGTTACGTTTTTGTTTGATGAGGCTGGCTTTTGCAGTAGATCAAATAGCGGTGCAGCTAATTGTGAGAAATTCTTTATATATTTCCGGTAATAGTTTAACAAACCGACGACTCGGCGTACGTCACCAACTGTTTTAGGGCTACAGTGCCGTAGTGCTTCTACGGCTTTAACATTTGAATTGTCAACTTGGTATCCTTCAGCTGATACAAGATGCCCCAGATATTTTACACTGTCGCTAAAAAGCTTGCATTTTTTCGGTTTTAGTTTTATTCCATTCTCTCGTAAGCGTTGCAGTACTATTTGTAAATGCTGTAGATGTGAATCAAAGTCTTTGCTAAATACTAATACATCATCCAAGTAGGGGATGCATATATCATCTCTTATTCCTTCAAGACACTGCTCCATAAACCTCTGGAAACCACCAGGGGCATTAGACAGACCAAAGGGTATTCTAACCCACTCATAAAGACCCCAAGGTGTGATAAATGCAGTGAGGTGACGATGTTCTTCTTGTATAAAGCCTTGATGATATGCTTTTCCTTGGTCTAAAAGTGTAAACCATTTGTTACCTCCCAAACTAGCTAACGCATCTTTAACGCGAGGTAAAGGATGTCTGTCCGGGATTGTTCTTTCATTCAATTGTCTATAGTCTACACAAAGTCTTAGGCTACCATCCTTCTTTCGCACACATACGACGGGACTTGAGTAATTGGATCTAGATTTCGTGATAAATCCCTTATTTAACATATCTTCTATGTATTGTTTCACCTCCGGATACAAAGGTTTCGGTATAGAGGTATACGTTTTCTGAACAGGTGTAGCATCAGACAAGTTAATCGGTAATTGTAAACTTTCTGCACAACCAATATCTTCCTCTCCGTCGAGAATGATGCCGATTCTGCAATTAATAAGCTCGAAACACGCTTTTTCTGATCATCATCGAGTATACCGAAATCAAATTGATTTAAGAACGCAGAATGTTCTTCGTTAACCCCAACAGATAAAATGCTACAACCATTTTCGCAAGTTAACCTCGCCTCCATGTCCTCAGTCTTCTCATCAGATCGAGGCTCTTCACGTAATTTCACGTCTAGGGCCGTTATTGATTTGACCAGTTCAACACGGCCCAAAACAGTTTTGCCTTTGAGCAGTATAGGATGATCTGTTGAGTTATAGATATGTATCTGCATGCGAAAGTTCTTCCCTCGAGGAATGGTCGTCAAAGTTTCTTTTATTTCTAACCCAGGGGGCCACGGACAACTTTCGTCAGGTTCGAACAGGACTGGTGTTTTATTGCAGATTGTTTCAGCATTGCCACGACAACTTACTGATGTTAACATTTTAGGTGGTAGTGAAATGTTTTTTTTGGTGATTTTAAAACAATTAATTCGTCGGGCGAATCTTCAGAGATGAGGTTCACTAGGGTCTCAGCACTTTGTTTGCTTATGTCTTGAAACGAACATTGAATAGAGTTTATTAATTCGTTTGATATGTTGCCATTTACGTCAATGTCGTTGTTATTTGAGCTGGAATGTTTGATTATTTCTTCGATAACATTAAAACCGACAATTGGGTTTGCCAAGTCTACTTTTGAAACCAGAAAAGGTACTGACAAAGACTGTGTTGTATTTCCACTCATTAGTTCAAATTTCAGTTCAACGTATCCAATATACGGGACGGGGGTGTTATTTGCAGCTCTGAGATCTAATTCTTTTCCATAATCCAAGAGGTCACTAAGGTCACGGGGCTTCAGATTAGGAAATTTTTCTTTCAAAAAGTTCTCAGACAGAATTGAAATTTGAGATCCTGTGTCCCATAAAATATTCGCTTTAATATTGTTCAACTTGCACGAAATAATACACTTTTTGCCAACTAAACGAGAGATTTTGATTTGATCTTTCGGTGACAAATGACTGACAAAAATGTTGTTGTTGTTTTCTTGGTTACTCGATAAGATTGATAAAGCATGACATAAGGGTTTATGAATTGACCAGTTTTTATTCTGGCAGTTTTTACTACAGTAACTCGATATTTTACAATTACTGCATACGCAAATCGCTGTTTCGATACTTTTACCACAAGAATGACACATTTTGGAGCTAGTTCTTGGGGACTTTTCCTCGGCTACACGACGTCCCTCCCATGCAGCCGCTGCTCGTTTCCCTGTCGTCGTCTTCGCTGTTTGCAGCCGCGGGCAAAATGCTCAGAAGACCCACAGATAAAACAGTGGTCACACTCATCTTCTTTATTTTTAGCAATGCAATCTTCGCAGGCTGGGGTGCGTTTTGCCGGTTTCTTAGCTTCCTGCCATTTTCTGTGTTAGCTTTAACAGCACCCTTCAACGCGTCGACGTCCGCTTTTATCGCTTCTAGAGTGGCGAGCATGGGGTTGGGCTTATCCTTCTTAGATACTGTTGCTTTCTGTTGTTGGGCTGTTACTTCAGCAACTATTGTCGAGCTAGATTTTAATGCTTTTTTTCGAGTCCCAAATTTGCTAATTCTTTCATTCTCTGTTGACAAAGCTGTGTTTACCTCTTTGATCAAAGTCTGATCCGAAACGTTTGGTGTTTGAAGGATAGGACGCATTCGATTCCTTATAGCGTCGTCTGACAAACCGGTTTCAATCGCATTGAGGAAAACATTTTGTATCAGAGTTTGATCATATCTGATTTTGGAATCTTTCTCTTGACTTGCATTCAGTATTTGTTGTCTAAGTTTTAGGGCTCGCATTAGAAACATTAAAGGTGTCTCGCTTTGCTCTTGAACTATATTCGTTAGTTCATGATAAAGTTCGCTTGCCGACTTCTCGCAATAGTGACTTCTCAGTATCTGAGTAAGCTGGCTGAGGCTAAGGCGCTGAATACTTTCTAAATACGCTTTCAAGTGCAAGCTTGGGGAAACTGCGTTTATAATTGCGTCAACAATTTCCCTCTCAGAATATCCTTTCTCAACAGCGCTTTGAATTTGTTTCTGAAGGCTGCTATACGACAAACGATTTTTTTCATTAGAAATTACCCCAATTATTTTGAAATCTTTTATGCGAATGAGATTTTTCAGTGAGGTTCTGGCAGTTATTGCTTCCGTTTCCGGTTGTTTAACCTCAGCAGATTCAACAGATTTCTTTTTAGAAATAGGAGTAGAAGACCTAAAATTTTTATCTTTTACTGAATGAAAACGCTGCTTAGCTTTTTCTATCTTCGTTTCTTGTTCTTTCAAAAGGGCCATAAACTTGTCTTCTAGATTTTCGATTTCTTGTTTCGCCTCCAAAATCTCCTTTTCAACTTCGGTGTCTGGTTCTGCTGTTTCCTCTTCTTCTTCGTCTGTTGTGTTTTCCAGGGGCGGTGGATCTCCATTCATGAACGAAAGAATGTCTTCCAAATAATCCATAATTACCCTTTCTGCATTATCTGTACCTTCAAGTTTTTCGAGTTCATTTTCGACGTAATCTCGTATTCTTTTTATTTGATATCTTTTAGGCTTGTCCTGTTCTGTTTCGAGTTTTAAATACTCAGCAAGTTCAAGCAACTTTTCTTTTGATAATTCGTATAATTTCGTTTCAATTTCGAGCTGCACTCCTTCCATATCTCTAAGCTTGACAACTCAAACTCAAACAAAATTTCGCAATACTTTAGGCCTGGGTGTTCCTGCAACCAGCTTGAGAAAACTACCCTCTGCTACCAAGATGTCAGGCCCTCGGATTTCAAAAATCAAAAGACACCAAAAGTCAAGATAACAAACAAATACGACTTAAATATCGCAGCGGAATATTAGATATAGATCTTACATTTATGAATCTTTAATAGAACTACGGAAAAACTAAACTGTCTTCTAGACAAGTTCAACCGTCTCCTCACGCATCAACAAAGATCAGCTTTCAAAAAAACTAAAATAGTCCCAGACGGGGGTCAACGTTCCTTCTTACGATAGTATATGTGTCTCTCACATATTCTCTTGCATAACTATCGTTACACGCTTTTTTTTATAAAGAACCTAGCTCAAGGCCTAGTTCCTAAAGTTCCTTATTTTTTGACCTCTTTTGAGACGATTGTAGTTCCAAAAGTTCCTTGATAGTTCCTTAATTTTAACTGCACATACAGTTTAATTGAAAATATTCAGGACCTAGGCCACACTTTTGTGGGTCTAAAATTTCTTACTAACAGGGGACTGCGTGCCAGCCCTCTGGGCAAAACTTATCAAGGGTCATGATTGGCCACTCATACGCCAGAAAAAGCCTTTCTCTATTATTACAAAGTATGCTAGCCCCCCGTTGCGTTTCCACGTTGACCCATTTACATTACAGTTGATGTGTATAATGCTTGAATGGTCTAAATTTATGTTTTCTCTAATTGAAGTCTCAATGGTTTTCATTTATGTCTCACTAATGCTTGGGGTATCTTCGTATCTCGAATAAAGCGCAAGATTCTTGCAAGAAATTAATGACTACCGTACAGGAACATTTGCATGTACGCAAAGCTCGAGACTACTCAAGGAAACATTTGATACATGCGTAAAGTACAATTTATGTGATTTTCGACTGCAAATGAATAGAACGGGCTTTCTAATTCTTGATTGTTTGCAGTGATAAAAATATTTAACAGATAGGTAAGTTCCTTAGTGATTTTCTCTTTAGTAGTATAAGTTCTTTAAATTTTCGGGCCTTCTACATGTAGGTTCCTTATAAAGTGGTTCCTTATAAAAAAAAGCGTATAAGTGATTAATCTAAAAATTTCTTGTAACTTTGCAAAATATGTGCACAAGCATTAGTTTCAACTTTCAAAATCTTTTAGAATCATAGCGTCTTTTAAAAGGTAATGTTTTTGGGTTTTTGGTTGGAGAGGGCATTTCCCTTTTCAAACAAGCTTACGAGATTTCCATTAAAACGGAAAGATTTCCAAGGGATTGATTTCCATGAAAACAATAGGACTTCCATCAAAGATGTACGAGATTCCAAGGACTGAATTGCCCCTCGCTCCATACAGTACTTGTCCAGTAATTTATCTCATTTTTCACTGCCGTTATTGTCGAAGGGCAGTGGGACGGCAGCTCATTCCTAGATGCCAACTACACCCTTGAATGAGCTTCCATTATTTTTATGCGCAATTCCTTGGAAATCCTTTTAATAGAAATCTCGTACGCCTTTCTGATTCTGGTAGCCCCTTCGTTAAAGTTGGGCTTGAATTTGTAAATGTTTTCTCGTTACGGAGGTTACGGGTAGAGAAACAAATAAACAACAAGCAAGATCATTTTCATCAAAAAAAAATTATTAGTCGATCAGCAAGAAACAAAATTACGCAAGCAATTTACCAACAGCACACTACTCCAATATAAGTTAAAGCAGACCAGTGTCCCTTCTATAATGTTCATTCTGAGGCATAGAAACTGATAATAACGATGCAAGGTGCTATGAATGCTAATGCAAGATACAAATACATCAATATCTTGTCGACCTTCACTCCAATTGCTCTCCATTTCTGTCGATTCTTTTCTTCCTCGTCTATCGATGGAATGGTGGCGATGCTTTTGACGCTAGGGCGGTCAATATATGACATTGCAACGGCTTCTTTGTCTGTCACCTCTGTAACTTTGTTGTCGTTTATGTTTATGAGCTTTTTCTTGAACTTTTTGCGCTTAAAAAGAAACCTCCACAACCATTTTGGTGGCTTTGAGGTCTTGAATACCAAATGCGTTACAACAATACCAGCAAACAGTGCCAAAACCAACAGGAAAAACATGACGGTGTAAAGAACCCCTATCAAAGGGGTCCTGTCTGATTTTTCAGGGAGTTTGTCAGAGATAACAAGAAGATAGACGCTCAGTGCCAATACAACAGTCACCCCAAAACCTGTTCTTTCCCCGCTTTCAGGGGGGATAAGAAACATACAGGGTGCCATGAAAATCAGACAAAGGCATGGAAGGACCAGGTAGATCATGTAGTAGGTATAAAGCCTTTTTAAAGTGAATTCATACTCTATCAATGAGTATGAATCCGGGCAACATTCTAGCTCTTGATCTCGTACTGTCGAAGTCAAGCTCTTCATATCCCAATCGCCACTTGAATAATGCATGCTTCCTTTTACTGCTGCAGTGCTGCCTGGCTTTTTCATGAAACGTATCTCAAGCCTACTTTTTGCATAGGCAAGGGAGCCGAACGTAAGTTTGCATTTCTGTGTATCGAATGGGAACCATTTAATATTAGTGCCACAGGATGCCTTAAGAGTGGCTGGCGATGTCCATATAACATTGCCTTTGCTATCGATCAATGCTTTTGCCTTGAAAATATCACTGGTTGCTTGACTTGTTTCTTCTGCTGTGTTGTACAACATAATATCAGGAGTCCATATCAGCTTTGCTGGTGTGATTATGTACATCGTCTGATTCCATTTCGACCTGTCCCATGAAAGTTGCGGATCTCTCCATTTCAGTGTGATTTTCGAGTTGACAATCATGACTTGTTCCTTGATATCCAGCTTGACAATCTTTGAAAGTTTGAAGTCAAATTCAACGATGACAGAATCATTATTTGATGTTGTTGGTCGATAATAAGCACTGTAGTTGGTCAATAGATCATCAAGCAAATCCTTTTCGTATCTTTTAAAGAAGGATTTTGGAGAAGCAGAAGACACATGCAAAATATGCAACAAATCAAAGTACAAGATTATCCAAACCAAAATACGAAAACAAGCCATCTTGGACCTTGGCAACATGAAATGGCTGGCAAGAATGATTATTTGAATAACAGAATCAAATTGAAAACAAATTATTTGAAATAATTGACAGGTGCAATCAGCTTTTCGATTGGAAAAATATGAGTCTACTGGGAAAAATTAATTAAACCGCTGTCAAGTGCGTTTCGATCCCGATGCGGAAAGCTGTCAAGACCATTCTGCATACCGCAAACTTCGAAGCAAACAGCACAATTTTGTCCTCCGCCGTGGTCTTCGATGATCGCAAAGCCCGCAAAGAAACAATGATGATAAAATATTTAGACGAAATATTAGATAACGGTCAATTTTTATTCGCTAGCCGCCCTGACATTTGCAGCCTGCTTGCACATCTTATACACCTTTTCGACAAAGGGCCTCGTTTTCAAAAAAATGAAAATGACGTCACAGAAGCAATTCGACTGCAGATTTGAATCTAAATTCGAATTCATTAAAGTCCTCTGTATACCAGATTCAGTAATTTTTAGATTCATTGTGAAAGACATTTTATCTAAAAAAATTAAATATCTAGAAATATTGAAGGAATCCTTATAAACATTATTGTAAAGATGAATTAATCCCAAAAATCTCACCACAAATGACAAAGAGATTTACAAATCCCATAAGAACGCATTTTTTAGACGTGATACACCCCTCGGGTTCGATCTGATGACAAAAAATCCCCCAAAAATTAAAATTTCCATAATAATGATAGCAATTCCAAATCCCCATTCCGGGGCAGTTACGTACAAGGTAGCTTGCAGCACGAGTCAGTGATAAACAAAAGACAGATACGAATTGGTACGTAGTGGCGCTGTGCTTAGGGGGGTACTCATTAACTTTCAATACGGGGGGTCCATGCCAATATTTGGGGTCCGAAATCTTAAGCTTATTCAATATTTGGGGTCTGTGAATTATAACATTGACAAAATTCAATATTTGGGGTCCACAAATCTGAAGGAAGAATCTTGCGATTTGGTGCGATTCATTTCAATGACCCATCCAACTGCCAAGAGCTTACAAATTGTAAATTGTCATGAAACTGATGGCTAAACCCAAGAAAACATTTTAGGTGTCCAAAAATAGATAGCAACATTTGGGGTCTCCAAAAAATTTAACTCAATATTTGGGGGTCTGCAAGGAAATAGTGGCATGGACCCCCCGTATTGAAAGTTAATGAGTACCCCCCCTGGGGCGCTGTGTGCATAAAGATATTAAGAACTTTTTCAGGAAAGATGGACAATCTTGGTTTAAATGTTGCAGTTAATTTTCGTACTGGTTAATCGTTAATGGGTAACATTTTGTTGGTGTTGTTGATTTTTAGTCTTATAAGCTATACATTCTTGAATTATTCTCAAGTGCCCTTGTCTTAAATGCCCCCACACCAGAGGGGAATCCTTAAAAATGCCGTGAATGGAGAGACCCGCAGCTTCCACCTGACCAAACAAACTGGAACACGAAGCAGTCTACAATCATACCAACCAATCTTGTTTGGACAACTGATATCATATTACATATTAAGTAGCAATAAATAAACAAGCAGTGTCTCAATGTCTTAAAGGCAGATGCATAGATTTGAGTGAATTTGGTGTGTTATGGTCCTCATATGCAACTAATATTGCTATAGCTATGGTTCCTATTTGACTCACAGATATGCATATTAACACTCTGCTTACTGCACTATGCAGAATGCAAACTTGTGATATGATTCATGAAACGATCAAGCAGCATCTCACTGAGGCCGTAAAGGGTGGCATGGTGTTCCAAGGAAGGGGTATTTCGCTTTACGGTTACGCGGATTCAGGTATATTTACGCCCTGTTTATCGGTTTCGGCCGTAAATTTGCACGGTTTTTATGTTTTGAATATTTTCTTCGAGAACGTTTTTGGGCATTATCTCGGTCTTAGGGCGTGTTCTTCGAAACATTTTTTGGTAGGAATAGGCCTATATGGTTTTCGAAGCAATTCTTACGAAAACGGCAGGTTTTGGAGCTCTCCAAAACCATCTGTCATCAAGGACGCAGGGTTTCTGAAACTTTCGAGAGCTTTACAATTTGAAGTTCGAAAGAATCTTCCATTTTCTTGAAAATAATGTATTCTGTTTTTGGAAGCTTTCTGTTTTCGAAATTCGGAAGGTTTTGGAGGTTCAGAAGAACACGCCCTAGTAAGTTGACAGTTACCGTAACTGACAGAAGTTCTGTTTCTCGCGTGCAATTTGTTTCCCTGAGCCCAAGGCCCTGGTCAAGCGATCAAACATTGTTGGTCAAACATTCGAAAATTGTTTGTCAAGCAATGTTTGATCGTTTGGCTGCCTTCCTAACATTGTTTGTCAAACTTCAACAGCTTGAAACATTTTGGCACCTAGCTAAATTTCTTAGCAACAAGGCGTTCGTGCTTGCGCATAAGGCACTGGGCAAACGATCAAACATTGTTGGTCCAACATTTGAAATTTGCTTTACAACAAATACTCGATCGCTTGGCCACGTCCAGAAATTATTGCTTTATTTTGGAACAACAAAGTTTTTGCTGATGAGCAAGCACGAGCGCCTTGTTGCTTAGAAATGTTGCTACAATGCCTGCCAAAAGTCTTGGAACACTCGCACTATTTTTACTCAGATGGTAGCAGAAAAAACCCCTCCCCCCTCAAACAATGTTGATTTTCTGTGGTTTGGAATATCCCACGAGAACCCGCAATGCATCTTATGAAAGCTCAGACTATACAAAAGACGAACAACATTGTTTTGGGGGGAGGGGGTTGATTTTCTGTATTTCCCAGTAAGAAAGGGAAGAGGAGTCGTATTTTTTCAAAAACTACGGGGGTGTTCCAAGGACTTTTGGCAGGCATTGTAGGTGCTAAAATGTTGCAAGCTGTTGCATGTCAAAAACAAAAGAATTGTTTGACAAGCAATTTTTGAAAGGCGGCCAAACGATCAAACTTTGATTGACAAGCAAAAATAAGCAAAATTTGTTGCGTGATGCTTTTGAAAAAGTTCAAAAACGCACGCAAAAATGTTGGACGAGCAATGTTTTGAATGCGGCCAAACATTTTGCTTGACAAGCAAATTTCAAATGTTGGATCAACAATGTTTGATCGTTTGGCCAGGACCTTAGCAATGACTTCGTTGTTCCAAAATGTTGGACAGCGATGCTTTTGGACGTGGCCAACCGGTCAAACATTTGTTGTAAAGGACATTTTGAACGGTTTACCAACATGTTTGAGCGTTTGGCCAGGGTCCAAGTCTGTTACCGAGGGAAGCATTTTGTGCGCTTAGAACAACAACGACAGAAACAACTTTTTGGCGGGACAATGTCTCAGTATTCTCAATTCCATAATGGCGAACCCTGGAATGGTATGGGGGACCCTGAAGTCAAGCTTCTTCTAGCGGTGCAAATGGCCAGCGACCTTATTGTGAAATCTTAACGACCTTTGAAAGGCCCACGGTGCTGCAGTCAGGCAGAGAACGATTCGACAAGAGACCACCATGGCAAAACACGGGACATCGCCCCAGTGTCTGCAAGTATCAGTGCAGGTACATAACTGATGGAGCGTGACAATGTGTTCCCCGATTAGAAGAGGTTGACGAATTTGATTCCAGTAGTGCCGAAGAAGACGAGGACAAGGGATTAGAAAATCAACAGTTCAATCACAATGAAGTAGGGAAATCAGCAAACCCTATTTGATGCCTTGTTGCACGGTCACGACATGGAAGTGCCGTTCGAGTCAACAATAGGATGCTGTTATCCGTTCATTTCAAGGGAAAATATGTTTTGATTTTTGTACTAAAATTCAATCGGTGATGCTGCGTTTGAATGCTCCATTATTTTTCAGGTTTACGATATTTCCATGTGGTTTCCGGGTTATACAAGAGACTTCGAGCAGTTTAACGGTTTTTGCAAAATTATGAGCGGTTTAATGGTTCCAGACCCCCAAATACCACCTCTCCAAGGGATAAGTGGACATAAAGGTCTTGACCTCAACCACGAAATGATAAACTTAAATTTTGTCTGGAATCTCTTTGATAGAATATGGATAGATTTTAAGCTATGGCTAATCAAGGAGACATGTCGCGCGTGACATTGTATTCGGTGTCTTCCAGGATGGCTAAACATACGAGTGAGAAGCGAGCAACTTGTCCCCTGAGTCACGGACACATGAAATTGCGTGTCTCTCGCTACAAATTTGGTCTCCGTTACAAAGTTTCTGAGTCGGCTAAACTTGGAGACATTGAGGGAATATGTCACACGCGACATGTCTTCTAGTTTAGCCAGGCCTTTACGAAGACTAAATATATAGTATTTGATGTATTTGACTTTACTCTGTATTTGCCCTAATTATCACGGCACCATGCGTGTTTTCGTCTCCTCTGACATTGTAGACAAAAAATGTTTTGGTTACACGGTTTTGCCAATATTTTGCCTCGGGTTTTCGTTTTTTGTTTTGAAAAATGACGCGGTTTTTTGGTATGAGAAAATCTCGTCGGTGAACGGTTTTACAGCATTTCTGGATAATTTTTCAGTATTTTTGATTATTTGCGTTTTTGGTATTGAATAGCAACTCAGTGAAGCTACAGGTTAGACCGCAGTGAAAAAAAAATTATGAGACGAAAAGGTCTCAAAAATGTGAAGTGAGCAGGAAAAATTGACCAACTTAGAAATTTAGTAGATTCTGTGCATTTTTTGCGAAGGGGAGACTAAACATCGTGTCATACGGTTATTTTTAATTATCGGTTTTACGGTTTCCAGACCCCCTAAACACACCCTCTATTAACATAACATTGAGTGTCTACATCCCTGTTATCTCAGATAAACTGCCTGAAAAATCAAATCAACCCCTCCCCCCTATTTGCTGCGCTCATGTTTTCTTGTTGGTTTTCGCACTTTTTTCTGGCATGGCAGATAGATATTTAAAGACAGGCGCAGCAGATAGATGATAGATAGATAGGTAAAAAAAGACATCTTACAAACTAAATGAATACTGAATGGGCATGATAAAAAAACAAAAGAAACAGCACATTTTATCAGCATATATTTGCAGATCGTGTAAATAAACGAGCATCATGCAATGGACAAAGAATTGCTTCAGTTGTTCACCATCTTCGTCGTCTTCCCCAATCGATACCCCAGACCGAGTCTGTGCATCGACGGCGACACAGAACAGCATTGCAGTAGCATTCTAATGGTTTAGGATCTGTTGACAGAGAAAAAATTCTAAACCAATGATAAATGTGCGTTATTTTATTCAGTAAATATCGTACACTAGCCCTTTTGCCTGTCTCTGAGGGGGGGCTTAAAAGATAGGGGGCTGAAAAGAAAGTGACAGCTTTTACAGATAACAGAAAAACGAACCTTTTCGCTCAGTGGCCTCTTCAATTGTGTCTTCCTCTTCAGATCCAGGTCCCAAATCACTCATGTCATCTTCGTCTTCCTCCCCAGCATCTTCATTAACAAATGCATTTTAGTTTAGATCGAAATCTTAACTATCAATAATAGCCCATGATAAAACACTTGAAGGCACGCCTTGGTTTTAAATAAACAAGGGTAGATACTGGGTTGTTAAACTTCTCATGTCTTAGCGGTCCTTAGCAAGTATAAAGGTGGTTGATTTGGCTAGGAAAGGAATTTGTGTTACTACCAAGGTATGAGTTCGCACGTTCAATCGAAAAACAGCTTAATTAAAAATAAGCCAATAAACTTCATTTAAATTCTCCATACTGTATTTGTCAAACACTTGGTTGCAAAATTTAACATATAACTTAGACAAAAAATACTACTGTTTGCCGAAAGTCTGAACCGAAAGACGGAGTTTGTGACCAGACGCGGCTCGAAATTGAAGAAAGTGAAGCCGAATTGGCATTGTGTTTTAAACACCAGTCAGCTTACGGGATACCGCGGGAAGATCAATGAAATTAATTAAAGAGTTCAAGTGAGCAAACGAATTTTCTCTGTCCACATGCTGTAGAACCGACCCTTTTGGTGTGGACCATAGAGATGATGTGACAGATTCCAAAACTCCTAAATTTTACAAAGATCTTGCTTTGAAAATTATTTGACAAGAGCCCTCGCTGTAATTATCTTCACAGAGGGTTTTCAAATGCCAATTAAGTGCTTTCCTACGGCAGAATCATGTTTAAGGCCAGGTTGGTTGTTATTTCTGACCCACACGGCAGGGTGTTTGTTCTCTTTGCCAAAAAATTGTGCTGACGAATATTAGTAGGGACTGTTGTTTTATCCTATCATCTCTAACCTCTGGGAAGTTCACTACCTACCTGGCTGCCTGGCATCACACCCACAAATTCGGCAAGAGAATTCATATATCACCAAGCCTTTAGGTGCGAAATACTTTTGAATGGATGGTAGAACGTTTTGTCTATTAAAGACATTTTTAGGTAAACACACAACAGGGGCACTTTTGGGGACCAAACTTTCTGTTCTGTTAGTCGAAAAACTTGCGATCTTCTTGCGAAAGCAATCCGAGATAACGTCCTCAGGATAGACGCTTTCAATTAAAATTGACCTTATTTTGTCCAATTCCGAATCCACTGCCGAGGGCAAATCACAAATGAAAAATTACAAAGAAAAGAAGATTACGATTTTAAATCCAACTTACTGCAAAATGCCAAAGCCAACCCAAGAATAAGAAACAAACACCATATGGTCTTCATTTTTCAGCTTTCTTCAGATAAAGGCTAACCACTGCTGTAAAAAGAAGTTTTTTGTTATAATATGTGCATATAGCTACATGGGTACCTGAAAAACGGAGACTCTGGAGGACTGTTATCTAAATTTAGATGCAGCGACCACAGCTTGGAAATTGAGCTGGGTAGACGGAAAGGCACCTCGGAAGAACACCGGCTGTGCAAAAAATGCAATTTAGGGCGCATCTACACGAGAGCTGAAAACGGCCGTTCTTAAATTCTTTTAGAGATTAAGCGAATTATCACCTACAGTTGCCGTGTAGATGGTCAATTTTGGTACTTTTTGTCAAGAACGTTCTCGAGAACTGATGAAAGAAGCCACTTGGGCAAGTTAAGCATCCCTTGGAGGTGCCTCACCTTGTACAGTCCATTGTTTAACTAATCTGTGCTGTCATCAAAGATTAAAACTTCCCTCTGCAGCAAAACATCTCACGCATTTCCAAAGGATTCAAATACAGAAAAGCAAAATGACCGATGAAAAATTTTGAAATTAGTAGTTTATTCTGTCATTTCCTTTTACAGAAGGTTTGCAGGGTTTGTTGAAGGGTTTTTGTTTCTCCTGTGTTCATATTCATCTTACTGAGAATTCAGTTTTTTTCAAACATACACTCTTTTTTTTTATAAGAATAAAGTTTATAAGAATATTCAGGCTCAGAATCATCCAATTTTTAAGAATATTGTAAGAATATGCTCAGCCTCAGCTCGCCAATTTGTGTCTCATTTTTCAGCAGTTGCCTGTTTTGCAATGTTAGATTGCATGATTGTTAACAACATTCTTTTTGTTATAATAGCTAAATATTTCTTTCGCTCGACCATATGAGATGATTTTTCCTTAACTATGTTCCCTAAAACCGCATATCAGATTTGAAAAATAAGAACATTTTAAGAATATATTCAGACTCAAAACGAACATTTTTTAAGAATATTGAGGCTGGACAAAATTTATAGTATTCTTATAAAAAAAAGAGTGTAATACATTTGACGGAGCAGAAGGGTGATACAGTAACGACGACGAATCAGAAGAGCAAGCCTTAAACATGTCACCTAAAAGCACTCTAAGCAGCCATTTTTATAAAGGATTTTCGATGTCTTCTTAAATCCTTGTGCAATTTTTGTAACATAAATAAAATATAATAATGAAATAGAAAACAAAAAATCTCGAATGCAGACAGTATGAAAGCTGTCATCAAAAGATTACATTTAAAGTATCCTGCTGCTGTACGTCCCTGGAAAATATAAGCCGGAAAAACAGGAGTTCAGCATTGGTCCATTGCTATCCTGCTGTTATGGTCAGGTTTTAAACACTCCTGTAGATGCGCCCTTAGGCGATGTTGAAAATGAAGAGCATTTCCTTCTAGAATGCCCAGACTACTCAGAGGAAAGGAAAAAGCTCATTGAAGCCTTTACTTCCCATTCCCGTAATTTTGCTCTGCTTCACCGGAAACCCAAATGTATTTTCATACTGACCAATGAGAAGCCAGCTCTCCTGAGGGCAGTTCCTAAAACTAGCATTTGCTGTTAGATTTATATCTAATTAAATCGCCTTGGCAGTAATTACTTTTTATATTGACTATGTTAAAATCAAACTTTAAAAACTTGTTTTGTTGTTAAAGTAGACGAGACGACGCTCTTTAAGCTGTTGCAAGTCTACAATAATGAAAAAATGAAAATGGTACAGCACAGATAATCATATGTAAGAAGAAAAAGCTTTGTATCAAGAGCAATACCTTGGGTACCAGAAATTTCATTTTCTTGAAACTATAATTTCTGGCACAAGGGCGAAGACAAACCTACCTGAAGAAAAGTCGGGAGCAAAGTGCTGAAAAGTCAGGAGCGTTGCAAGTAAGGCTGTTATTGAGCGGAAGAATTCTTCACAAAAGTACGTACTTATTGTTTTGGCCCTGTTTTTCATTGCCATGAAAATATCAATAGTTTTTCCGCTGCGTCAAAAAGAACTCTATTGTTAAGCGGAAGAAATTTTACAATGGCGTTTTTGTGCGTGGTTTCATTCGATATTTCAGCGATTTGATTGGACGCATTTAATTACTGATCTGTTCACTTGCTCAGAAAGGCTATTGTTGAGCTGAAGATTGCTCTCAATCCTTCTCAAAGGAATAATGCTTTGTTTTCGTTAACTACTGCAGTAAAAAGAAGTTTTTGTTGCGCGCGACGAAGGAGCAAGCATTATAGAGGAGCTCGCCAACTCTGATTTACGTCATAGCTCATCTGCCTCGTCATGCGCGAAAGCTGCTGACCACCAACAATGGTACAGATGGCACTTGCACTATAACATCCTGTCCATTGTGATTATTTCGGTTCCCGTTCCCGTTCCCATTCCCGTTCCCGTTCCAATAGCCCTTTATCGATCATCTCAAGTAGACCTTTCAATAAACTAGACTAGATGACAGCAATAAACTACTTGTCACCTCCTGTAAAACGAAAGGTAAGATATTCCATTGTTGCAGTTTCTGTTGTTGCTGTTGCTGTTATGTTGAATTTATATTAGGATATTTTAGCTCTTACTGTTCTTACTTTAGCTGTTATGTTTACGTATTATATGAATAACTTTAAACTCGTTTTGTCACTTTTGTGATGTAGAGTTTAAGTAATTAAATATTTTAATTTATTTTTAATTCTATATCATACCCCAGCTGGGGTATGAGTAAATTTTTGTTATTATGATGATGATGATGATGATGCATTCATTTGTCATTGATTGAAATTTGAAATAAATATAGATTGATTTGATTTTGTTTTTTGTACTCACATTTCACGGTGAACTGGCGATTTTCAAAAGTACAAAAATACAAAATTGTTAAGGGGGCTGAGCCCCCAAAAGTCAACCACAATTTTAACAAGGGGGCTCCGCATCCTGGGCAGGATGGAAATCATCACTGTCTCAAAGTAAACACTTGTCTATGCCTTCAGTCCGGAGCTCATATGCGAGGTGATAAGGTAGCTATGAAGAGGGGGTCATTGGGCATGGCGGTTTGGGGTTTTTCAACAATTTGAGTGCAGTACGCCTGTACGGTTTTGGCTAAAACATTGCGGTTTTACGGTTTTCAGTTATGACCCCCTATGAAAGGTCAGAACCAGAGGCAAAACATGCTGTCATACCCATTCATATGGGAGTTACCCCCAGCCCGGGAAGAAGAAATAGCTTTCAGTGTCAAGGACGATACCCTGGGTAGCAGACATTTCATTTTCTTGAAACTGAAATTTCTTTCACCCAGTTTACAACAGCGAAACGAAAACAAACCTACCTGAAGAAGAGTCAGTGGAAGATAGTAGCGAGTGCATAGCGTTGTGTTTGAGCGGAAGAATTTTTAGCAAAAACATTTTCCACTTTACTTTTCAGAATCGAATGATTACGACTATCAAAATATCAATGGTTTTTCCGCTGGGTGAAAAAGTATCTAGTCTAAAACCACCCGGGGTAATGTCTGTGCAGTACAGTGGAGGCTGTGCAGTACAGTAAAGGCTGTTCAGTACAGTGGAGGGATAACATGATGCATGTGGGGGGATAACATCAGTACAGTGGAGGCTGTTCAGTACTGTGGAGGGATAACATCAGTACAGTGGAGGGATAACATGATGCGTGTGGGGGGATAACATTGAGTACAGTGGAGGCTGTTCAGTACAGCGGAGGGATAACATCAGTACAGTGGAGGCTGCTCAGTACTGTGGAGGGATAACATCAGTACAGTGGAGGGATAACATGATGCGTGTGGGAGGATAACATTGAGTACAGTGGAGGCTGTTCAGTACAGCGGAGGGATAACATCAGTAAAGTGGAGGCTGTTCAGTACTGTGGGGGGATAACATCAGTACTGTGGAGGGATAACATGATGCGTGTGGGGGGATAACATTGAGTAAAGTGGAGGCTGTTCAGTACAGAGGAGGGATAACATCAGTACAGTGGAGGCTGTTCAGTACTGTGGAGGGATAACATCAGTATAGTCGGAAGTTATGCCAAGATAAACATAAATGGACGAAGAATGTAAATCCTTTTTGCTTGAAGCTCGCTCAAAGAAAAGCAGTAGCCCGAAAAGCTACTTTGATTGTTATTTAGAACGTTTGGAAGCTTGCCTAGGCTTGGAGAAGCGGGTGGGAGAAGTTGAAAGATGATGGAGATCTCGATGAAGATCTTTCCAAATAAGATCGTAAGTCAACATTTCGGTTATTGGCGAATGGCGATATCGATTTGCATTCTGAAATGAAGATCATGAAGATCGCACAGAACATATTATTTCCGATGTGGTTGATAGGAATTAAACATCTTCTTGCTTCTCCATCCTTACGATCTTTTTTGGAAAGATCTTCATCGAGATCTCCATCATCTTTCAACTTCTCCAAGCCTAGGCAAGCTTCCAAACTTTCTAAATAACAATCAAAGTAGCTTTTCGGGCTACTGCTTTTCTTTGAGGGAGCTTCAAGCAAAAAGTATTTACCTTCTTCTTCCATTTATGTTTATCTTGGCATAACTTCAGACAAGTAAGAAAAAAAGGCCAATAAAACTTCATTTCTCAGTCAATAAAACAACACAACAAAATAGCTTGTGGAAAGCAGCACAATGGCGCTATAACCTCCACTGTACTGATGTTATCTCTCCACAGTACTGAATAGCCTCCACTGTACTGATGTTATCCCTCCACAGTACTGCACAGCCTCCACTGTACTCAATGTTTTCCCCCCACACGCATCATGTTATCCCTCCACTGTACTGAACAGTACGCCAAAACTGCCACCACTGCAAGCATAGTAAACCACCACAAGTAATGATTATCCACCACAGTACGCCAAAACTGCCACCACCGCAAGCATAGTAAACCACCACAAGTAGTGATTATCCACCACAGTACGCCAAAACTGCCACCACTGCAAGCATAGTAAACCATCACAAGTAATGATTATCCACCACAGTACGCCAAAACTGCCACCACCGCAAGCATAGTAAACCACCACAAGTAGTGATTATCCACCACAGTACGCCAAAACTGCCACCACAATATGCAAATAGTACCACCACAGTAGTGATTATCCACCACAATTCGATTTGGGGCCTGGGGACGAGGTTGTGGCACTACATCATAATCATACATAAGTTGACCATGTTCTAGTGTTGCGCCTATGCCTCGTTTACAAAAACGAAAATGGCGGAGAATTTGGAGAAAGTTTGTGAAGAACTTGATATTCTTCTCCAAGATTTTTTCATTGAATACAGCAATTACCAAACTCTAAGAAATGAATTATCAGCATCAATGAGAGATGGATTCCTTCATATTTCAAAATCAAGATATTCCATGGGAACTGGGTGTGTGAGTGATCTACAAATTCCGGATGGCGAGTTCCTGCCTTTGATGGAATCTAGGCCCTTTGTTAAAGATGATGGGGGACTTTTAGAAGTAGAGCTTTTAAACCATTCAAGCACTATTTCAAACAATATGGCACATGGTGATAAGGCTAAAGAAATGATAAATGAAAGTGGTTCGACTCTCAGAAGACGAGCAGTTGGTCTAGCAAAAGACAGAAATGTTAAAGAAGGCGTTAGTGAGGAAAATGTTGTGGGTGACAGTGCCTCGAATCTGGATAATGTTTCGGAAGTAAAAAATAATCAAGCTGAGAGCAATGAGGGAAGGAAGGACCCCCTGAAATGGTTTGGTGTGCTTGTGCCAAGTTCACTTCGTTTGGGGCAAAGGTGTTTCCAAGATGCAATCGAGAAGTCTTGCATGATTTTAAACAGTAAACTAAAACTTGAAAAAATTGTTACTGATTTTACAAATTTGTTAGAGAAAAAGAAGAAAATAAAATGCTATGTAGAGAACATCTCAAATAAATCTGTGGATTTGGATTTATGATTTCAAGGCAGATATTCAGCTTGTAACAACGAGTAACAAAAAATAGCAATAGGAAATAAAAATACAATTGACTAATAAATTATTTCATGAAACTAAATACTTTTCATTGGGTAATTTATTAATCTTTTTTCCAACCTACTTTTCTATAGGTTGTGTCGAGTCTGTTACTTATTTTATAGTAAATGCTCAGATGTAAAAAAAAAACAAAGAACTACTCTCATTTTTACAAGGAACTTTGGCCCAGAACTTATAGTTTTGTTTCTCAAGTTCAAGTAATTTGTAAAGTAATTTCTCTTGCAGAGTTTCTTTAAATTGCCAAGAATGAAACTTAATGAGGAGTGCCTTACAAGAAGCATATCAGTTTTTATATTATTTAAAAACTACATTAACAGAATAAAAGACATTAATTTTTAAGTTTCAAAATGGAAACAGTGTCATTCTAGCTGACCTTTAAGTTCATTCTGTTCTCCCTCAAAGAGTTTCTTGATTTTCATGGAGAAAGCTTCAGTAGTTTCTTGTACACATTTATACAAATTTCCTAAAAAAGTGGGCTTGGGCTAAAAATCTTACTAAATTGTGCCCTTTCGGATTTCACACTAAACAGTTATTTTAGTAAAAGACTAGAGTTTTCATTCGTTGTTATTCGAACGGAAAATAAGCCAGGATTTTCCAGGAATTTCATATTGTCAAGAAAGAGCGGGATCACTTCGGACTGCCGTCTGTTGGGGTGAATTTGGGGCGGAATATATTCTTACTTGTTTCTTCTTTGAAACAGTTAGAGTGCTTTAGCAAAAATTAGAAACTCAGAAAGAAAATAAATGTTGTCCATATCAGACACGATGGGAACGTAACTACAAATTACACAGCTTACAAAACAATTGCTGCTGGACCATTATCGAGTGAATAAATGACAGATAAAGCACAGATTTGATCTGTAGTTAATACACCCAAGAGGGCTGGGTCTAATTGCTATGTATTGCAGTTATAACAAGCAATACCTAAATATGGGCGGAAACATCGGAACGATGCATGTGAGAAGAGGACTGGGTCTTATGGCTATGCATTGCGGTCCTGGCATGCAATGCCCCGATGTGGGCGTAACATCTCGAATGAAGCATATGTGAATTCTTTCAATCAGGAAATCTTCGCATGTTGCATGCTCAGCGTTACAGATTTGATTTCATCAATTCGAACTATTATTTAAACGATTTTTAGCTGGTTTGCCATTATCGTTTCGTGTATTGCCTGGGGATCATGGTCTTCTCATTTGGTGATGGGATTCTGCTGAATTTCGATGCAATGTCTGTGCTTCATCGTCCTTGATTAGGGCCTAAAACAGCATCGCCCAAGCATCGTACCATTGGCTATAATTTCCGTCACTTTTGGGTCGTTTGGTGAGATCG
Source organism: Chrysaora quinquecirrha (assembly GCA_014526335.1). Classification (NCBI taxonomy): domain Eukaryota; kingdom Metazoa; phylum Cnidaria; class Scyphozoa; order Semaeostomeae; family Pelagiidae; genus Chrysaora; species Chrysaora quinquecirrha. Next base: position 198,619 of record JACTAT010000197.1, on the reverse strand, counting down.
TATCTTTTTTGTTACACCTGAATTGTAGGGAAACAAGACTAAGCATTCGCTTTACATTATTTCGGGCAGTTTGCTCAGATTTGCTCTTTCACTTTTGACCTTAAATTATTTGGGTTGGCTGGCAGGTTACGCCCCTTCCTTCTTTGTTTCGTAACATGTCATAACATGTCGTGTGCATTGAACTATAAATAAAAAGACTGGAACGACAACTCTATTGTTCTAATGTCTGTAGAATGCGTAACCAATTTTGCGCGCCTGAGGAATGTCTGCACGTATGGATTTTCAGAAAAACAAGGGCTCAGTACGTAAAATATGCATTCACATATTGCTCGATTTTGTGCATGAAAATTGGTTTAACCTAGTGGTTTTTGGGTGGAAAAGTGAAAGAAATAGCTACTGCAACTGAACCTGGAGTTATAATTTCAAAATTCGTTTTTGAAAGGAAGAACGGCTGTGTTGAAGTTGCTGTGAACAAAGCTTAGGCCACCCGATCACTGATTTCAAAAAGGTGCAGAGTTAGAAGAACTTATCATATAATATATTTTAAAAAGGTTAAAGTTTCATGGAAAAACAGAAAGGAAGACATTATGAAAGAACATCTGGACCCAGTAAATTAAGAATAAACTGCTGTATATGAAGTATGAGAGCAGGCTTCGTTCAGGTCGGTTCAGGTGACGATAAAATCCAAGATTTCAATGTCAATACGTTTATATATAAAGATATTTAGCATCATAACTATGTACAACTGTTTCCTAAAATGTTTTATTCGTATTCTTTGGTGGTTTTCATCTCAGATCTAGTAGCTGGACTTGATATTTTGAAGGCGGCCTACCGAAAAGTTGTTACGTGCAACGTCATTTTGGTCCATAAATCCGATCATACTCAATATTAGTTAGTTTCAACGGTCTTAAATTACTCTCAAATCTGCGTTTTTTGAAATCTGAAAAAATTTTTTCTTGATTTATTTCGAATTCATCGTCAAATTTGGCTTCAAACCAGTTTTGCACGGCATTTTTTCTCATTTTTCCGTACTGAACCTTATGTTCGCGCATCTCGCGCATACGTGCAAGCTCTCGCTCCATGTCCGCCATTTTTGGTTACGCTTTTTGCACAATAAGGTTATCGTTCCAGTCTTTTTATTTATAGTTCAATGGTCGTGTGACCCTTAAGCGTGTTTCTTTCTTGTTATTGACGAATATTAAACTCTAGTTAATCTTCGATCTTAATTTAATCTTTCTTTTAACTAAGAAAATGATCACAGAAATTTTCCTGCTACGTTTGTAACTGCATGAGCATGAAAGAGGACGGGCCTACCCGTTACAACCAGATGGTGTCCTCCATTAGCATTTGCAATGCCTTTGTATGTAGTTTAAAGACAGTTAGCCAGGCATTTAGCCAAAGCAATGAATTCTTCCTCTCTTTATTCAAAGATTCTTCCTCTGCACAATAGAACCTGTTTTCAATTTCATCATCCAGGATTCAATAGGCTTCAATTTATTTGCGGGTTGCCTCGTCACCCGCAAGACACTAGGGTCCATTTCTATAAGTCCCAGAACCAGGCCTAAAGTCTACTAAAGTTTTTGGGAAGACCTCACTCCTGTAGTGAAATGGGTTTTGATCAAGGGAACTTAATTACACAAAACTTTGTTTACCATTCAAAAGAAAATCATATTATGTAAAATAAAATAAAATCTACTTCCCATGGTGGCCCATGGTACCCTTTTTAAATAAGGGTGTAGTCCGGTGATGACTCAAGAGCAAAATAGTTGATATAAAAGTGATGTATAGGATGTTGTAATGTTGACAAACAGGATACCATGTTATGCTGAGGAGGCTGCCTTTTGATGTCAATCTAAGCTGATGTCTAATAATCTTTTGCCGATTATATTTCCATTTTCATATCCCTTCTTGTTTTCATTTTATCCTTGCAAGATAGTCTTTAGCTAAACATAGCTGAAGATGTTGTGCAGGGTATAGGATTTTAAAGCTAAGTTAGGTGTTGCTCATGCTGACCACGGCACTGTTGTTTTGGCTATGGTTTGTCTAAAGCCAATGCATGCACAAAAATTGAGTCTTTCAATGACTATAATTGCGTACTCTTAAGTTTCATGATTTTGGTACAAAGTGTACTATGCTCCGCACTGTTTTACATCATTATTAACTATATAAATGAAACAATATATGTATATGTGGGTGTATAAGTATATATGTCTACGTATTCCATATATCTTGATTGGGTTTTTTCATATTGTGTTTGATCTCATCAATCATGAGATAATTGGTTATTTATCAATTTTGATTAGCAATCCTTGAGAAATTTCTCAAATTTGCTTGTAAAATTGCTGGTTTGTTTAGGGCCTCTAAGGTAGTAACCCTTGCTGCCTTCATCAGTGGTAGGCCCAAAAGATCAACTTGTGCTCTATTGTGTTAAGGATCAACCAAGTGGAGTTAGGTTAGTGTTGGTTGAATATTTCCAACCAAGCCTGTTGAGCTGTTTAAATAGTTCTGATTGAATTATTTGTACATTGAACTACATATGTTCTGCTGTTATTATGATCCACATATTTTACTCAAGGAGTAGCTGTTGATGATGTTTACAATACCTACATTAGTTTTCATGTACTACCACCGTGGGCAAACTTAGCTGCAAGTTGCAGGCATGGTTTACTAGAGTCTCGGCTGATCAAGCTTTAGGCCTTGCACTTGTCTATGGCTTAAGTCCCAGCTAAAATATAGGCATCCTGCTGTTGTGGCAGTGGAGGTTCAAACATTAGTCACTTGGTTAATGTTAAAATATAGAGAGATCCAAACAAACAAAATAACAAAAAATAAAAATGCACATCTGCAGAATATACTCTCCTCAGCGATGACGGGAACGCTTACAGGATTATTTGTGTGCAAAATTCTTTTAGGGCTTGTTCCTATCTTTAATATGGAAGTCAAGTCATACAGCCATATTTGACATGGGAAGAAGTGTCCGATTAGAAGAATTGTTAGACAACATGAGACATGTTCGCTAATAGAAAAATGTTTCTGCATCGACCAGGGTCTGAAGCTGTTTAACCTACTACCTACACATCTTAGGGACTTGAGTGTGTTTTCACTGGGCATGTTTACAAAAGGCTTAGACGACTTTCTGTCTCGAATCACTGATGAACCTCATTGTTGTTGGTTTTACGGTCGTGAGAAAAGCTGATAGTAACTCTTAAGTTGAAATGACAAAAATTGGATCTCTTTCAAGGGATAGACATCTTAGTGTCAATCCTTAAGATAGTAAATCTTCAATCTTCAATTCATCTTGTAATAATAATAGTAATAATAATCTCTAGGTACTCCACATTAACAGCAGTTGGTTTTATTGAAGGTTATATGACTTTAGGACTTTAGTTTATAGGACTTTAGCAAGTGCTTTTTTCGTGTCCTAAGTTTAGGTTAAGTACTAACTTAACAGCCATAATGCTGGTGGAAGGAATTCTTGGTCACACATTTAGCAGATAACATACTGGGCTTAATAGATTGTTTCCATAATGGACTGGGTTAAGGTGCTGGCTCAATCCGTTAATTTTTCGGGCTGGGTTGGAGTGAACTTCTAACCCCATAGGTGAATTTTGAGTTCATACTGGTAGATGCTGGGCTAATGCTTTCCTGTACAGCAAGGGTATGGTTGGGGCTTGCTGGATAGTCAGATTGCTGGTAAGGGAGTTGCTCAGTCAGCAATTTTCCTGTTTGGCCCAATTTTGTGCCACAGGTACTCCAAAAATTTACTTCCATTATGCTAATCAATCTGATGAAATTTACTCAAAACAAAAAAAAAAAAATTTAGCTAACTATGTTCACATGACAATTTCACATTGTTTGGTACCAAAATTGAGTATTTAGTATTTAGTAGTTGAATATTACAAGTTTTTATTTTTGCAGGCAAAAATTCTTTAGCAACATCGCAAAAAGTTAACTTGACTTGGCTCCAACTTTTGATTTTTCCAAGATGTCTCATTTTGGCAAGAAAATTCGACGAACTTCACCGATCCTCTCGAAAAAGATACCCTTTCGATGCCAAATGAATGCCTTTTTTGAATTAGCCTCTTGTTGGCATGGATAGTAGCCTGTCACCAATCGTTTCAACGCAAAACAAAAACAGAACAAAACAAAACACAAATGATCAAATTCTCGATATTCACTCGGCTTTTTGCCCAATTTATGGTAGAAGTATCTTTTAAACACATTAGAACTAGACCGAGTACTGGCGAAGGAGTCCCCTCGAAGGGAAGGTGTTTTGTTCTTGATATTGTCAAGATATTTGTAGTAATAGCACGTCATCTATAGCTACGTCTTGGTGAAGATGGGGCTTCATATCTCGAACCTTGTACGGTTCTGATTCTGAAATACTGTTTGAATACTCAGTTTAATTAGAAATTATTTTGCTTGAAACTTCATCATATCAAGAAACATTGGTATGGTCTCGAAGACTGTTTAGGTTCTCGATAGTATCAAGAAATACTGTTTAAGGACCTCATTGCATCGAGAGAGCTGGTTCAACGTTTTCGAATTCTGGGCATTCGTCAGCGTTGGTGAAAATTATGATTTCCCCCAGACTAGGTGGGATATGGCATTGGTCAACGGGATGTGTTTATTCTGAAAATTGTTATCCTGAGGATATTATTTCGGATTGCTTCCGATAGAGCATCGCGAGTATTTTGTGTAAGGGCAAGGAAAAGTTTTATTTTCAATGATAACTGGTCACCTATAATGTTATTTGACAGGTAATGTTTCACGATACGCAAATCAAGTGTTTCGCTGATTGCCCTTGGTAAGCTATTGGGATCCAGAAAATGTCTTTGGCCCTCCGTTGGGAGGGTTTCATACTTTTCCTTTTGTATAAAAAAAAAAAAAAAAAATAATATTAAACATAAATAAATAAAACAAAACTTTGGTCATTCATGAATTTTCATGCCCTTGCGTACACTTACCAAAGTTTTGGGCATAGGATAAGACAACTCATTTTTCCACTTGTGTCAGCCTGTCAATTTTGTCAGAGCTCTCCCTGCGGTTTCAAACGTCAACCCAATTTTGTACACGCTTTTCGGGCCTTGGAACACTTCTGACAACCAGGAACATGCAAAAAAATTACGATGGAGAATTTTTCGGCTACTCACTAGCTCGTTGGTGTTGAAAACACAGCACCTAGTCGGCTTTGCGTCTCTGATGGGTGGCTCTCGTTCCGCTTCGGGGTATGGATGGCATCTCAGTGGGTTGTTTTTTGGCCGGAGTCTGGCGTTTTATACTCTCAGGAGTGCCAGATAAAAATGTTTTTCAAAAAAGTTTGAAAATCTGTTCTCGTGTATCGAGGACCGTCGCGTTCTCTTGTTCTGAGAACTGTTATTTTCTCATGTATTGAGAACTGTTATGTTCTCATGTATTGAGGACTGTTATGTTCTCGTGTATCGAGGACTGTTATGTTCTCGTGTTTGAGAACTGTTATGTTCTCATGTATTGAGGTCTGTTATGTTCTCGTGTATCGAGGACTGTTATGTCCTCGTGTTTGAGAACTGTTATGTTATTGAGGACTGTGATGTTCTCTCGTTTTGAGAACTGTTATGTTCTCGTGTATTGAGGACTGTGATGTTCTCTGAGTACCGAATTCCGAGTACTCATTCTGCATTGCTTTTGCTGTCAGAGACACAATCTTACACTGCTTTCTTGTCTTTTGCTTGTCTTTTTTCTCTCTGCCACTTGTCCTTGATTTCTCCCTAATTTTTTGTTTTTCCTCAAGGCCATAGTTTAGATAGGGGTTAGTGCAAGTTTAGGGGGTAGCCTTTGTCAGTGCTGGGCGGACACCCTCTGGGTGTCCCTTGGGCCGGAAATCCTTTTCCTGTTCTACGCACTGTCTATAAGAGTAGTTTATCCCTTTATAAGGCTAAGGGGCTGTAGGCAATAGGTTAAGCATGTGCTCCTTGGGCCCCTTGGAGGCTACTCATTTGTGGCTGATGCACTAACGCCCAACTTCCTGACATTCCATCCCGAGTTGGGGGGATTAAATGACAGATAAAGCACATATTTGATCTGTAGTTAATACACCCAAGAGGGCTGGGTCTAATTGCTATGTATTGCAGTTATAACAAGCAATACCTAAATATGGGCGTAAACATCCGAACGATGCATGTGAGAAGAGGACTGGGTCTTATGGCTATGCATTGCGGTCCTGGCATGCAAAGCCCCGATGTGGGCGTAACCTCTCGAATGAAGCATATGTGAATTCTTTCAATCAGGAAATCTTCGCATGTTGCATGCTCAGCGTTACAGATTTGATTTCATCAATTCGAACTATTATTTAAACGCCCTTCCCACCCTCCCTCTGCTCTCTCTCTCTTTCTCTTTGCTAATTTCTTCTATTACTCCTCTTTCTCACCGCTCCTTCCGCGGTGGGACAGGTGCGTTAGTCACCGACCTTAAAACCACTGTCTTAGTCAGGCAGTTCATGGGTTTGCAGAGGCTAGAGAGCCGGGGGTGTCCATTCGAGCACATGGGCCGGAAATCCTTTTCCTGTTCTACGCACTGTCTATAAGAGTAGTTTATCCCTTTATAAGGCTAAGGGGCTGTAGGCAATAGGTTAAGCATGTGCTCCTTGGACCCCTTGGAGGCTACTCATTTGTGGCTGATGCACTAACGCCCAACTTCCTGACATTCCATCCCGAGTTGGGGGATTAAGTGGACGATGTGGACGTGTGGACGAGGTATATACACACACATATAGAGAGATGGAGGGAGTCGAAATTCATGTGGACGATGTGGACGTGTGGACCAGATATATACACACATATATAGAGAGATAGAGGGAGTCGAAATTCATGTGGACGATGTGGACGTGTGGACGAGGTATATACACACACATATAGAGAGATATAGGGAGTCGAAATTCATGTAGACGATGTGGACGTGTGGACCAGACATATACACACACATAGAGAGATACAGGGAGTCGAAATTCATGTGGACGATGTGGACGTGTGGACTAGATATATACACACATATAGAGAGATACAGGGAGATGAAATTCTTGTGGACGATGTGGACGTGTGGACCAGATATATACACACACATAGAGAGATAGAGGGAGTCGAAATTCTTGTGGACGATGTGGACGTGTGGACCAGATATATACACACACATAGAGAGATAGAGGGAGTCGAAATTCTTGTGGACGATGTGGACGTGTGGACCAGATATATACACATATATAGAGAGATACAGGGAGATGAAATTCTTGTGAACGATGTGGACGTGTGGACCAGATATATACACATATATAGAGAGATAGAGGGAGTTGAAATTCTTGTGGACGATGTGGACGTGTGGACCAGACATATACACACACATAGAGAGATACAGGGAGATGAAATTCTTGTGGACGTGTGGACTAGATATATACACACACATATAGAGAGATACAGGGAGATGAAATTCTTGTGGACGATGTGGACGTGTGGACCAGATATATACACATATATAGAGAGATAGAGGGAGTCGAAATTCTTGTGGACGATGTGGACGTGTGGACCAGACATATACACACACATAGAGAGATACAGGGAGATTAAATTCTTGTGGACGATGTGGACGTGTGGACGATATATATATACACACATATAGAGAGATACAGGGAGATGAAATTCTTGTGGACGATGTGGACGTGTGGACCAGATATATATACACACATATAGAGAGATAGAGGAGTCGAAATTCATGTGGACGATGTGGACGTGTGGACCAGATATATACACACACATAGAGAGATACAGGGAGATGAAATTCTTGTGGACGATGTGGATGTGTGGACCAGACATATACACACACATAGAGAGATAGAGGAGTCAAAATTCATGTGGACGATGTGGACGTGTGGACGAGGTATATAAACACATATATAGAGAGATAGAGGAGTCGAAATTCATGTGGACGATGTGGACGTGTGGACCAGGTATATACACACATATATAGAGTGATAGAGGAGTCGAAATTCATGTGGACGATGTGGACGTGTGGACCAGATATATACATACATATATAGAATGATAGAGGAGTCGAAATTCATGTGGACGATGTGGACGTGTGGACGAGGTATATACACACACATATAGAGAGATAGAGGGAGTCGAAATTCATGTGGACGATGTGGACGTGTGGACGAGGTATATACACACACATATAGAGAGATGGAGGGAGTCGAAATTCATGTGGACGATGTGGACGTGTGGACCAGATATATACACACATATATAGAGATAGAGGAGTCGAAATTCATGTGGACGATGTGGACGTGTGGACGAGGTATATACACACACATATAGAGAGATAGAGGGAGTCGAAATTCATGTAGACGATGTGGACGTGTGGACCAGACATATACACACACATAGAGAGATACAGGGAGTCGAAATTCATGTGGACGATGTGGACGTGTGGACTAGATATATACACACATATAGAGAGATACAGGGAGATGAAATTCTTGTGGACGATGTGGACGTGTGGACCAGATATATACACACACATAGAGAGATAGAGGGAGTCGAAATTCTTGTGGACGATGTGGACGTGTGGACCAGATATATACACACACATAGAGAGATAGAGGGAGTCGAAATTCTTGTGGACGATGTGGACGTGTGGACCAGATATATACACATATATAGAGAGATACAGGGAGATGAAATTCTTGTGAACGATGTGGACGTGTGGACCAGATATATACACATATATAGAGAGATACAGGGAGATGAAATTCTTGTGGACGATGTGGACGTGTGGACCAGATATATATACACACATATAGAGAGATAGAGGGAGTCGAAATTCATGTGGACGATGTGGACGTGTGGACCAGATATATACACACACATAGAGAGATACAGGGAGATGAAATTCTTGTGGACGATGTGGATGTGTGGACCAGACATATACACACACATAGAGAGATAGAGGGAGTCAAAATTCATGTGGACGATGTGGACGTGTGGACGAGGTATATAAACACATATATAGAGATAGAGGAGTCGAAATTCATGTGGACGATGTGGACGTGTGGACCAGGTATATACACACATATATAGAGTGATAGAGGGAGTCGAAATTCATGTAGACGATGTGGACGTGTGGACCAGATATATATACACACATATATAGAGAGATAGAGGGAGTTGAAATTCATGTGGACGATGTGGACGTGTGGACCAGGTATATACACACACATATAGAGAGATAGAGGGAGTCGAAATTCATGTGGACGATGTGGACGTGTGGACGAGGTATATACACACACATATAGAGAGATAGAGGGAGTCAAAATTCATGTGGACGATGTGGACGTGTGGACCAGATATATATACACACATATAGAGAGATAGAGGGAGTCGAAATTCATGTGGACGATGTGGACGTGTGGACCAGATATATACACACATATAAAGAGAGATAGAGGGAGTCGAAATTCATGTGGACGATGTGGACGTGTGGACTAGATATATACACACATATAGAGAGATACAGGGAGATGAAATTCTTGTGGACGATGTGGACGTGTGGACCAGATATATACACACACATAGAGAGATAGAGGGAGTCGAAATTCTTGTGGACGATGTGGACGTGTGGACCAGATATATACACACACATAGAGAGATAGAGGGAGTCGAAATTCTTGTGGACGATGTGGACGTGTGGACCAGATATATACACATATATAGAGAGATACAGGGAGATGAAATTCTTGTGAACGATGTGGACGTGTGGACCAGATATATACACATATATAGAGAGATAGAGGGAGTTGAAATTCTTGTGGACGATGTGGACGTGTGGACCAGACATATACACACACATAGAGAGATACAGGGAGATGAAATTCTTGTGGACGTGTGGACTAGATATATACACACACATATAGAGATACAGGGAGATGAAATTCTTGTGGACGATGTGGACGTGTGGACCAGATATATACACATATATAGAGAGATAGAGGGAGTCGAAATTCTTGTGGACGATGTGGACGTGTGGACCAGACATATACACACACATAGAGAGATACAGGGAGATTAAATTCTTGTGGACGATGTGGACGTGTGGACGATATATATATACACACATATAGAGAGATACAGGGAGATGAAATTCTTGTGGACGATGTGGACGTGTGGACCAGATATATATACACACATATAGAGAGATAGAGGGAGTCGAAATTCATGTGGACGATGTGGACGTGTGGACCAGATATATACACACACATAGAGAGATACAGGGAGATGAAATTCTTGTGGACGATGTGGATGTGTGGACCAGACATATACACACACATAGAGAGATAGAGGGAGTCAAAATTCATGTGGACGATGTGGACGTGTGGACGAGGTATATAAACACATATATAGAGAGATAGAGGGAGTCGAAATTCATGTGGACGATGTGGACGTGTGGACCAGGTATATACACACATATATAGAGTGATAGAGGGAGTCGAAATTCATGTGGACGATGTGGACGTGTGGACCAGATATATACATACATATATAGAATGATAGAGGGAGTCGAAATTCATGTGGACGATGTGGACGTGTGGACGAGGTATATACACACACATATAGAGAGATAGAGGGAGTCGAAATTCATGTGGACGATGTGGACGTGTGGACGAGGTATATACACACACATATAGAGAGATGGAGGGAGTCGAAATTCATGTGGACGATGTGGACGTGTGGACCAGATATATACACACATATATAGAGAGATAGAGGGAGTCGAAATTCATGTGGACGATGTGGACGTGTGGACGAGGTATATACACACACATAGAGAGATAGAGGAGTCGAAATTCATGTAGACGATGTGGACGTGTGGACCAGACATATACACACACATAGAGAGATACAGGAGTCGAAATTCATGTGGACGATGTGGACGTGTGGACTAGATATATACACACATATAGAGAGATACAGGGAGATGAAATTCTTGTGGACGATGTGGACGTGTGGACCAGATATATACACACACATAGAGAGATAGAGGGAGTCGAAATTCTTGTGGACGATGTGGACGTGTGGACCAGATATATACACACACATAGAGAGATAGAGGGAGTCGAAATTCTTGTGGACGATGTGGACGTGTGGACCAGATATATACACATATATAGAGAGATACAGGGAGATGAAATTCTTGTGAACGATGTGGACGTGTGGACCAGATATATACACATATATAGAGAGATACAGGGAGATGAAATTCTTGTGGACGATGTGGACGTGTGGACCAGATATATATACACACATATAGAGAGATAGAGGGAGTCGAAATTCATGTGGACGATGTGGACGTGTGGACCAGATATATACACACACATAGAGAGATACAGGGAGATGAAATTCTTGTGGACGATGTGGATGTGTGGACCAGACATATACACACACATAGAGAGATAGAGGGAGTCAAAATTCATGTGGACGATGTGGACGTGTGGACGAGGTATATAAACACATATATAGAGAGATAGAGGGAGTCGAAATTCATGTGGACGATGTGGACGTGTGGACCAGGTATATACACACATATATAGAGTGATAGAGGGAGTCGAAATTCATGTAGACGATGTGGACGTGTGGACCAGATATATATACACACATATATAGAGAGATAGAGGGAGTTGAAATTCATGTGGACGATGTGGACGTGTGGACCAGGTATATACACACACATATAGAGAGATAGAGGGAGTCGAAATTCATGTGGACGATGTGGACGTGTGGACGAGGTATATACACACACATATAGAGAGATAGAGGGAGTCAAAATTCATGTGGACGATGTGGACGTGTGGACCAGATATATATACACACATATAGAGAGATAGAGGGAGTCGAAATTCATGTGGACGATGTGGACGTGTGGACCAGATATATACACACATATAAAGAGAGATAGAGGGAGTCGAAATTCATGTGGACGATGTGGGTGAGGTGGGCCCAACCAAATCATCAGCTTAGTTTAGGCCTATAGGACGCAATAAATGCAATTTTTGACCGTATGGTTTCCCTCCTGAGGCCAAGGTAAGCAATTAATTTGTAATGTAGCGGAATAATATGATTAGACGAAGAGCGCTCTTTTTCTGAGATCCAACCCAGGTGAGTAGCTTCGTTTCTCCCCTCCTGTGGGGATTAGTGAAAGTTTTATGTTTATACCTAAATTCAGCCTGTATGAACACATAAGCGGTATGCAGGACTTGTGTCTTCAAGGAAAAACTTCTGAAAAGCTCAAGAGTGACAGTTTTTGAGATGATTCCTACATAATCATTACACAATGCACTACACCTTTTCAACTAAGAGCCTCGTTTCCCAAATAATTGAAAATCGCCTCACAGAAACATTTGGACTTAAGATTGAATTCAGCACCTTTGTTTTAGTATTGAGGCAAATTTTACGCCTCTAGTTCTTACAATGTTGATTTTATAGCAATTAAAATTTTGAACATTTGTAAAGAATTTGACGGTGAGAAATGATTGAGGGTGCTATGTTTCACCCGAGCCATTTTCACGGTCAAATCTTTTATAAATTTTCGTATTTTAATAACTTTAAAATCGACATCGTAAGGACTAGAGGTAAAAAATTCACTCAACACTAAAATGAAGGTGCTGAATCTGATTCTGGGTTCAAAATTTTCGTACAAACAAATTTTCGTAAATTTTGAAAACGAGGCTCTTAATTGAAAAGGTGTCTATGATGCCAAATTTCTAAATTGTAATAGTTTCTAAATGTTTTTTCATTTCTTGTTTCATAGTGATAAGTATGTTCAAAATCTTAAAATAAAGGTTGATTTAAAAGGTATCCCATTACACTTTGATATAAAGTTTAGTGCACGTGTTGCACTTGGATACAATGTTTGAGCAAATAAGGTATACAGTACACAGATTCCCGGGGGTGAAGCTGCCCAAGATAAGGGACGGGGACTTGTGGACCCCAGTTTTGGGTCATAAATTTCCATCAATCCCCATCGACCCCCAGTTTTGGGTCATAAACTCGGTTCAACTACAGTACAATCTTTTAAGAAGATTCTTTCTATCCCAAGAGTCAGTTTGGCCACAACATCTATCACTTCCAGTTTGAGGGATACAGATTCATCAATTATTGGGCCAAATTGATTGCTGCTTTGTACCTTGATTCAATCAATTTATATCTTGTTTTTACTACAACTTATTCAAGTCTTTTGTCTGAATGTAAACTGGAGCCAATTCCTCCTTCTTTAAGTAGTACAGTTCTCCTGCAGCAATGCTGGCATGATCTCATCTCATGCAGAAATCCCATCTTATAGCTACCCTGCAGCCATCTCATCTCCGATGGCAAAAAACCAATAATACTCTACTGCATATACTGCATATAGGTCCATAAGGCCTAGTCTCCAAGTAAGTGTCTCAGCAAAAGTAGGTAGATAACAAATAATCCACTTTTTAGTGTGGCATCAAGAATCATCTTTCACCTTGAATAAAAACTAGTTTTCGTTTTTAGAATCAATTAACCAGTCTGTAGTTATTAATCATCAGCTGTGAGAACATTTGGCAGAAAAACAGGTAGACAGGCCCTGGAACGTCACTTTCGAAAATGAGCCATTTGCTATTGACCTCGCTTGACCACATATCACCTCGCTTTCGCTTTCCCGCACTTTCATTTAACAAAATGGACGAAAGGTTGATTTTGTGGCAGATAAGGTTTCTCTTTAGAGGGAGTGAGAAAAAAATGGTATCAAAAGAACTTGTGTTATTAAAATAACAGATATGATTGGTAAACATAGGGCAAGTAATCATGAATTGGAAACAACAGTTACAATGTTGACCCAACTCTGGCCCTCTGGATGATTAATTTTGCTGGAGATAAACCTGTCTTTAGACTTTGTTAAAGAATTTGGCTGGTTTTTTGTTCCTGTTATTTTGGTTATTGTAGTTTTACTCATGTACTTTTGAGCAAGATACATTTTTCAGAGCTTCTACACAATTTGACTGGAATTAATGCCTAGGTGCTTTGCATTTTAAATGTTTTTGTGAGTGTGGGACCCCCCAATTTTGAGTAATTTCTCTGTGACAGTTACCCCCAGTCTTGGGTATACTTTCAAATTATCCACCCCAGTCTTGGGTACGTTTGGCTTGGTCACCTACTCAAGTCCCCGTCCCTGATCTTGGACAGCTTCACCCCCGGGCACAGATTATTTTATAAGCAACTTCGCTCAGCCCTAGTTCTAAAAGTTGCTTATTTTTAAACATTTTATTTTCACTTTTTAATAGCAAAAGTTGCTTAATAGTTGTTTAATTTTAACTGTATCTTTTTGGCCCTAAGTATAGTCCCGGGGGTGAAGCTGCCCAAGATAAGGGACGGGGACTTGTGGACCCCAGTTTTGGGTCATAAATTTCCATCAATCCCCATCGACCCCCAGTTTTGGGTCATAAACTCGGTTCAACTACAGTACAATCTTTTAAGAAGATTCTTTCTATCCCAAGAGTCAGTTTGGCCACAACATCTATCACTTCCAGTTTGAGGGATACAGATTCATCAATTATTGGGCCAAATTGATTGCTGCTTTGTACCTTGATTCAATCAATTTATATCTTGTTTTTACTACAACTTATTCAAGTCTTTTGTCTGAATGTAAACTGGAGCCAATTCCTCCTTCTTTAAGTAGTACAGTTCTCCTGCAGCAATGCTGGCATGATCTCATCTCATGCAGAAATCCCATCTTATAGCTACCCTGCAGCCATCTCATCTCCGATGGCAAAAAACCAATAATACTCTACTGCATATACTGCATATAGGTCCATAAGGCCTAGTCTCCAAGTAAGTGTCTCAGCAAAAGTAGGTAGATAACAAATAATCCACTTTTTAGTGTGGCATCAAGAATCATCTTTCACCTTGAATAAAAACTAGTTTTCGTTTTTAGAATCAATTAACCAGTCTGTAGTTATTAATCATCAGCTGTGAGAACATTTGGCAGAAAAACAGGTAGACAGGCCCTGGAACGTCACTTTCGAAAATGAGCCATTTGCTATTGACCTCGCTTGACCACATATCACCTCGCTTTCGCTTTCCCGCACTTTCATTTAACAAAATGGACGAAAGGTTGATTTTGTGGCAGATAAGGTTTCTCTTTAGAGGGAGTGAGAAAAAAATGGTATCAAAAGAACTTGTGTTATTAAAATAACAGATATGATTGGTAAACATAGGGCAAGTAATCATGAATTGGAAACAACAGTTACAATGTTGACCCAACTCTGGCCCTCTGGATGATTAATTTTGCTGGAGATAAACCTGTCTTTAGACTTTGTTAAAGAATTTGGCTGGTTTTTTGTTCCTGTTATTTTGGTTATTGTAGTTTTACTCATGTACTTTTGAGCAAGATACATTTTTCAGAGCTTCTACACAATTTGACTGGAATTAATGCCTAGGTGCTTTGCATTTTAAATGTTTTTGTGAGTGTGGGACCCCCCAATTTTGAGTAATTTCTCTGTGACAGTTACCCCCAGTCTTGGGTATACTTTCAAATTATCCACCCCAGTCTTGGGTACGTTTGGCTTGGTCACCTACTCAAGTCCCCGTCCCTGATCTTGGACAGCTTCACCCCCGGGAGTATAGTATAAAGGCTTGAAAAACAACAAAATCTAACATTGCACATAAAATATAAAATGACTGGAATTATTTCTCCCTGCTGATATTGTTACCATTTGAGGTTATTAAATAAACTAAAATGAGTCGAAAAATTTTCAAATACTGTATAGATTGATTTAAAAGTTATCTCGATACACCTGGATACAAAGTTTAGCTCAACGCGTTGCACCTTGATACAAAGTTAAGGCACACGGATACAGGAATCAAACACTTTGATACTGTCAAATGGCCTATTAATAAAGTGCAAAACCCAGAAAATTTATTAAATAAACTAAAATGAGTCGAAAAGTTTTCAAATATAGATTGATTTAAAAGTCATCCCTTACACCTGGATACAAAGTTTAGCTCAACGCATTGCACCTAGATACAAAGTTAAGGCACACGGATACAGGAATCAAACACTTCGATACTGTCAAATGGCCCATTAATAAAGTGCAAAACCCAGAAAATTTATTAAATAAACTAAAATGAGTCGAAAAATTTTCAAATAAAGATTCATTTAAAAGTCATCCCTTACACCTGGATACAATGTTTAGCTCAACGCGTTGCACCTAGATACAAAGTTAAGGCACACGGATACAGGAATCAAACACTTTGATACTGTCAAATGGCCTATTAATAAAGTGCAAAACCCAGAAAATTTATTAAATAAACTAAGATGAGTCGAAAAGTTTTCAAATATAGATTGATTTAAAATTCATCCCTTACACCTGGATACAAAGTTTAGCTCAACGCATTGCACCTAGATACAAAGTTAAGGCACACGGATACAGGAATCAAACACTTCGATACTGTCAAATGGCCCATTAATAAAGTGCAAAACCCAGAAAATTTATTAAATAAACTAAAATGAGTCGAAAAATTTTCAAATAAAGATTGATTTAAAAGTCATCCCTTACACCTGGATACAAAGTTTAGCTCAACGCATTGCACCTAGATACAAAGTTAAGGCACACGGATACAGGAATCAAACACTTCGATACTGTCAAATGGCCCATTAATAAAGTGCAAAACCCAGAAATTTATTAAATAAACTAAAATGAGTCGAAAAATTTTCAAATAAAGATTGATTTAAAAGTCATCCCTTACACCTGGATACAATGTTTAGCTCAACGCGTTGCACCTAGATACAAAGTTAATGCACACGGATACAGGAATCAAACACTTCGATACTGTCAAATGGCCCATTAACAAAGTGCAAAACCCAGAAAGTTTATTGAATCAACTAAATTGAGTCGAAAAATTTTCAAATAAAGATTGATTTAAAAGTCATCCCTTACACCTGGATACAAAGTTTAGCTCAACGCGTTGCACCTAGATACAAAATTAAGGCACACGGATACAGGAATCAAACACTTCGATACTGTCAAATGGCCCATTAACAAAGTGCAAAACCCAGAAAGTTTATTGAATCAACTAAAATGAGTCGAAGAATTTTCAAATAAAGATTGATTTAAAAGTCATCCCTTACACCTGGATACAATGTTTAGCTCAACGCGTTGCACCTAGATACAAAGTTAATGCACACGGATACAGGAATCAAACACTTCGATACTGTCAAATGGCCCATTAATAAAGTGCAAAACCCAGAAAATTTATTAAATAAACTAAAATGAGTCGAAAAATTTTCAAATAAAGATTGATTTAAAAGTCATCCCTTACACCTGGATACAAAGTTTAGCTCAACGCGTTGCACCTTGATACAAAGTTAAGGCACACGGATACAGGAATCAAACACTTTGATACTGTCAAATGGCCTATTAATAAAGTGCAAAACCCAGAAAATTTATTAAATATACTAAAATGAGTCGAAAAATTTTCAAATATAGATTGATTTAAAAGTCATCCCTTACACCTGGATACAAAGTTTAGCTCAACGCGTTGCACCTTGATACAAAGTTAATGCACACGGATACAGGAATCAAACACTTCGATACTGTCAAATGGCCCATTAATAAAGTGCAAAACCCAGAAAATTTATTAAATAAACTAAAATGAGTCGAAAAATTTTCAAATAAAGATTGATTTAAAAGTCATCCCTTACACCTGGATACAAAGTTTAGCTCAACGCGTTGCACCTAGATACAAAGTTAATGCACACGGATACAGGAATCAAACACTTTGATACTGTCAAATGGCCTATTAATAAAGTGCAAAACCCAGAAAATTTATTAAATAAACTAAAATGAGTCGAAAAATTTTCAAATAAAGATTGATTTAAAAGTCATCCCTTACACCTGGATACAAAGTTTAGCTCAACGCGTTGCACCTTGATACAAAGTTAAGGCACACGGATACAGGAATCAAACACTTTGATACTGTCAAATGGCCTATTAATAAAGTGCAAAACCCAGAAAATTTATTAAATAAACTAAAATGAGTCGAAAAATTTTCAAATATAGATTGATTTAAAAGTTATCTCGTTACACCTGGATACAAAGTTTAGCTCAACGCGTTGCACCTTGATACAAAGTTAAGGCACACGGATACAGGAATCAAACACTTCGATACTGTCAAATGGCCTATTAAAAAGTGCAAAACCCAAAAAGTTTATTAAATAAACTAAAATGAGTGGAAAAATTTTCAAATATAGATTGATTTAAAAGTTATCTCGTTACACCTGGATACAAAGTTTAGCTCAACGCGTTGCACCTTGATACAAAGTTAAGGCACACGGATACAGGAATCAAACACTTCGATACTGTCAAATGGCCCATTAATAAAGTGCAAAACCCAGAAAATTTATTAAATAAACTAAAATGAGTCGAAAATCCATCCATCGAATCTATCAGTGACGCCTATGATACTTCTTTTCTTCTAGTAAGAAAATAGACATAGACAAGAGCAAATTTAGCTGGATCTTGTATAAGACCTTGTTGACAATTCGATAGAATGCATACGCGGATGCATTGTACTGCACACAATATGCTGCATCGTAACTGGAACAATAAACTCGGTGGGTCATACGCTATCCTTTGATCGGGCCTTTGGTGAAGAACTCTTCCTGGATTTGTCTTTGAATGCATCGTGAAATCTCTTTGCCATTATGCCTTCAAGAAAGAAAATAACGAAGACAGAGGGAGGGAATCGTGGTGATGGATTCAAGCTGAACAACTGCAATGAATCGGAAAGTTCGTCTGTATCATTGCTACATGCCCATGTACACTTATCATCTGTAGATCTCAGAGCAACAGAAAGAACATTCCTGGAACAGGAATCATTGTTTTGTCAATCTGATCAGGAATTTTCGTTGGTAAATTCATCAGACGTGAAAATCTGTCAGTTCAAAGATGTCGATAAATTTGCTTGTTTACGTCGATGGTGTTTTGGAGTAGGCCATGTTTTAAATGACCTTTGTGCTTCAATGTGGTTTTCCCACCTGCTAATTTTCCTTCAAAAAGTTGTGAATTTTGCTGCGTTTCCAGCTGGGGTACTGCTTTTGATCGGACAGATCGTGGACGGATTAGCAACGCCCATTGTTGGTATCGAATCAGACAGGACTCCATACATGAAATATGGAAAACGTAAAGTCTGGCATTTGGTTGGATGTGTTGCAGTTGCACTGACATTTCCATTTATTTTCAACCTTTGCATTACTTGCGAGGATAGCCCCCACTGGTCATTGTTCATTTATTATATCCCTTTTATCATCATCTTCCAAGTTGGATGGGCTTGTACTCAAATTTCACATTTGTCTTTGATCCCTGAGCTGGCTTCAAACACGAATGAAAAAGTAGCTTTCAACGCCATAAGGTAAGTGCTTATAATTATATTTACTCGAAAAAATCCAGAATTTGTACAAAACTTTTCATTCTCGATATTTAATTCTTTCTTCAATTCGATTTTATTTTAATTTTAACAACTCCTGGCGATTTTTATTCACGCGACGCGACCCTTTGTTTCATTAGTTATTCAGACAGAAAATTTGACCCCCAACCTCACTGAACTTTAAACTTTGAACTGAACAGCTTGAATCAAACCTATACAGGTTCATTATAGGTCTTATAGCAAAATTACGGGAAACCGGAAAACGGACGTTGAAAACTTTGAAAATGTCCACCATATTCTTTATTATCAAAATCAAGAAACTTCTCCTGAAACGAGAAAGCAAACAAGAGCTGCTATTAAAGGAGGCCCCCAAGGGGGGTACAAAATCACCCCATCACGTGCAATTTTTCGACGATTCACGCAATCACACACGATAAAACTTCATTTTCACGTGCATACAACTTCAGGCATTGCTCCCTGAAATTTTGAGAAGGATCAATATTCAAGATGTTTAACTTCATACGATGAGTTTGAAAACAGGGAGCACACAAAATTAAGATTTTATGGGACTTAACTAATTCAACATATGAGAGAATGACAGAAACATAGTTAGCTGACAATGCTTGATGGATAAAAGGGCATTCCTGCATTCAAGCAACCTCTCAGTTATGTAGCTATCACTGAAAATCACGAAATCACGAGCCGTGCCAAAACATTTCGCGCGACACGCAGGAGTTTAGATTCACGCATTTACGCGCAAAAAATTCTCGTTTCACAAAATCACGCATGAAAAATGGTCCTATAACGCATCACGCAGAACCGCTTGGGGAGCCTCTTAAAGCAGTCTCTCTCAACCCTTCTTTCTTGGCAGATGTGCATCTGGGTCTCGGCATCAGAAAAAATCTTCCTCACTCTCCCTCGTCGCTTCCCCTCCTTTCCGCTGTTCTTCATTTTCGCAATGCTCTGTGTTTCAGTCAGGTTGGAGGGTATTGCAGCTTGACGCTGATACTCTTAGGTGCCTAATTGCCGTCCCCCCCGCTAATTAATCTTTTGACAAATTTCCGACCCCCCGCTCTTATTAAGACCCCACCTCTTATTAAGTCTGCATTGATATTGATAATGATATTTTTTACTAAACTTGCTTTGACGTTTTTGGTGTGAACTTTCACTTGTACACTAAATTTGTTGGTTAGAACTGAACTATGGATTTTCTTAGCCTATTAGCACTGTAGGGCCCCTCGCTTTGCTTTTCAGCATTTTCCAGACAAAGTTTGTCAAACAAAGTCCGACCCCACGTTTATTCCGACCCCCACCATTTAGATCTTGACAGTAGTTCAACCCCCCGCCTATTCCAACCCCCAGCAATTATGCACCTAAGAGTATGGACCTGCAGCTTGTGCCCCCAGACTGATATTATAGAACGAATACCTTTGGTACTCATTTATCGACCTCGGAAGGATCCCGACGAGATTCGAATCCACGACCTTGCGATTACTCTTATGTTTTCCACACTGTGCCTAATTGCTCATCATTCCAAAATCAAAATTGATCTCTTTTAACCCCTTGCGCACTTTGGTCTGGAATACCACACTAGCAAGGGGCTGGAATCGGAATTGCGACCAAAATGTAATTGGCGGGGGTTGGAATAAACGTGGAATTTGCTTGACAATTGTTGGCTCGAAACTGCTGAAACGCAGTGCGAACGGGCCTTATAGTACTTATAAGGCAAGATAATCCAAAGTTCTAACAAATAATAGAGAGTCAAAAGTGAAGGTCCCAGCTTCACATTAAGTTCTGCAAATCTTAGAAGGTTAGGCACCAGCAGACTAAGTAAGAAATATCAAGTGCATTAATCAATGTTCAATGCCGAAGTCTTATAAGCACCGTGCCGGTATGGTCCTAATAATACCATGCCGGCATGTTGTCGGTATAAACATTTTCAACCTTTTAGCGACACCGTGGGAAAAAAAAAAGGCAATTAGGCACCTAAGAGTAAGACTTATTCGAGGAGGGGGGCTTATCAACAATTTCTCGCTGTAGGGTAAGGGCTAATTCAAAGGGAGGGCTTATTCGGGTGGGCAAATTCGATGACTTGCGGTATTAATAGTTAAACTGACATTGCAAAGTACATCAATGGCGAACACTTGGACAAATTTTTAACAAGTGGCATACCACAATAATAGATGGGATTCGAACACAATATTCCACAATACAGGGCATCTTTTTAACATTGTAACTACTGGGCCATTGGCCCAGTGGGCCCTTTTCCCGGCCCCGTAGTAGAACAAAATTTTTGGCTTTTGGCCCACTAGTGTGGGCCCTTTCCAAAACAAAACTGTTGTAATAGTTAGGGTTCACCATTTGTTCTGAATTCAAAATCATATCAAATACTACTATGAAAACCACATACATGTTATTAGTCACCAAGCCGATCGTTTCAGCTCAAAACTCCTAAGAAACTCCAGTCAATATCTAAATATGCATCAATGGCACTGTAGAAGCCAATTGAAGCAAAGCTATTTACTCATGCATTCAATGGCACACATGTCTCATCTCCTGTTTCCTTCAATGACGGAAAACTTCTTCTCCCCCGGTAAATTGGTGTGCAGCAGGCCAGTGAAGTTACAAACATTCTTGAGAAAGCATGACCCGCTTCATTTCCTTGATAAAAAGTCTAATGCTTGGAGGTTTCAGGGCTGTTCAGATTTAACTTTTTCCTAAGGAACCGGGCCCTCCTGATGGTTTGGCCCACTAGTCAAAATTCCTTAAAAGATGCCCTGCCACAATACCACAATAGATGGGGTACGAATCCCATCTATTGTGGTATGCAACTTGTGGAAAGTCTTTCCTAGTATCCAAGTGTTCGCTATTCATGACAAATATATAGAAATGTGTATGGTGCTGAAGAAGCCTCGCCATCTGCATCTAGCCGAAACAAAAAAGTGTCAAACGGGATGAGAGCCTTGAGCTGCATGACTTTGAGATAATACTGTTAAAAATCTCTCTGATCTTTCTAAAAATCTTTCTGCAACTGTCTGAAAATATTCATGGCACTGGAGGCAACTATCTAAAATTAAACCACCACCATAATAATCTGTCATTAAGACGGTACTTCTTCAGCAACCGAATCGCAAATGTTTGGAATGACCTGCCTCAATCAATAATTGATGCGCGGCACGGAATGTGAAGACTTTCTAAAGAAGATTGGACAAATTCAGGAGCAATCAGTGCCCAATGCCTTGATATTTTCTTAAGTGGCAGTGCACTTACATTTTCTTAAATGCCCAAAGCACTATCGTTTTCTTAAATGCCCAATGCACTATCGTTTTCTTAAGTGCCCAATGCACTAATCTTAAGTGCGATGTGCAACCCGTCCCGATGTAGACAATGTGTCACTTGGCCAGGCCAATACTTAAACTATAACGTAGCTGTAGACGATCATACTGAGTTCACATTATATGTGGCAAAAGCTATCTATTTATCTATGTCCCATCTGTATGTAAAATCTGAAATCTGAAATCTACCTGACTACAAGATTCCAGATTTTGGGTTTTAAAGATTCTGGAGGCTCAAGACTCCGGCTTTTTAAAGATTCAGGATTTTCTAGATTCCAACTTTTAAATGTTCCCGCTTTTCTTGATTCCAGATTCCAAATTTTAAGATTCCAAATTTTATTCCTACACGTATTTTTTTATAAGAAACTAAAAAATTGACCCAGTACTGTACTGAAAGTTTCTTAAAATTTTCAAATTTTGAGTATTAAGAGTTTCTTACGAGTTTCTTGAATGTCCGTATTTGCAGCATAGTTATTCTATCTGAATGATGTTCCAAATCCTTTTATCGATCGTATTTAAATGCATATGGGTTTCCTGTTTGTCTACTTGTCACAGAAATACGCTATTGCAGACGAAACAGGGGAATTAAAAGAACATTTTTGCTGTCTGTGGTGAAAAGTTTCCTACGTAAAAAAATTTCAGTACTGGAGTTTCTTAAATTTTTGGCCATTCGAGAGTACACGTTTTTTTTATAAGGAACCTTGGGTCTGAGTTGAGGCTAGAGTTCCTTAATTTGTCAACAAAATGAGGCTGAGAGTTCCTTATACTGTTCCTTGTCGTGGGATATGTATAAATACTAAATTTTGCAGCAAATTCATAGAAACTATTCTTCATTTCTAACTTTAAGTATAAATGGAGCCTTTTGGCGAAGAACGACGGGAAATATATTGTACTTCTGTTCCTTTTCGTACAAACCGTCTTGTTCTTTAAAAAAAAGAGTTTCTTAGATTTTCTTCCGAGCCTCGACAGTTCCTTAAAGTTCCTTAATTTTTTGGGAATTTTCAGCCTCGAGTTCCTTATAAAGGTGTTCCTTATAAAAAAAAAGGTGTAAACGGTACTGGAAATCGGAAAATTTTAAGAGGGTCTCTTTAGTTCTAGTAAAAACTTTGCATTTGGAGTAAGTTTTTGCTAAGTTTGTAAATGATTTTTTGACCCACTGACCTAGACCAGTCAAGTGTTCCTGTTCTTGGTCACTTGTTTCTTGTCTTTACGGAGGGGTACTTCGGGGGGGTCCCAATACCGCAATACCGGGCCAAAAAATCGCCGAATCCCGAATACCGAACGAAGAAGTTGCAAAATACCGCAAATTGCTGAAAACTAAAATATCAGTATTGTTAATGTGATTATGACACAGAACACCAGTGTATAAGAATTTGAATCCATCTTTAATACATTTGTCCCATTGCGAGCAAAGCGAGCGAAATTTGGGGGTCTGGGGGTTAGTCACCAGAAAAATTTTTGAGACCACGCCCTCTAGAATGCCGGGAAACGCCCTTTAGTGTGCTGGGAAACGCCCTGTTTTGGATAAAATGAAAGAATATCCTCGTTTTGGCAGAGATGAAGCAGTCAATGAGGAGGAAAGAACTCAATAAGAGCGTAACTTATAAACTCAAGAACCCAGGGTAAAACTCAAGACACAACATTGAGAGCTTTGAAAATTTTAGACAATTTTGGTTAAAAACTGGTCCCGTGTATTGCTTAACTTGTTATTATATGTCTTCTTGTTGTCTGTCTTGGAATTTTACCTGGTTAGAGTTAAATTCGTTTCAGACCGAATCTTGCTCCCACTTTATGCACCGACAACGCTTCCTAGTGGTAGCCTAATTGCCAGGGGCGCACATTAGTGGGATGTGGGTGTGACACCCCACCCCAATATTTTGTCAGTCGGTACTAAAATTTTACCTTATTGGCAACGTCAGTCTAAAAATTTGATTAGTAGTTAGTTCAAAACTTGGACAAATTTGAAAAAGTTTGGACCAGGAAAGTTCTCTGAAGTCATCGAATCTTTCTGTAAAGTTACGAGTGAAGAACTGATATATCTAAAGATCACATTCGATCCAGGACATTTAAAATTGAATTCGGTCCCATGAGAATTGGAAAATAGTCAGTACGGGACCAACACAGCGTTTTAGACGAAAACGATGAACATAAATCACTATGGGAATGCGTAGAGCACTTTGAGACGCTTGTTTTTTTTTTTAATTATTGCTTGCCTAATTACGTTTACTGTCTTTCCTTTCGGGAAAAGTCATTGGCAATTGGACATCTAAAGAGGCCCAGACGGTTCCCAAAATCTTAGTCTGTCCCATCTTCGTTTACGCCCCCAAAAAATATTCTAGATGTGCGCCCCTGCTAGTTGCTCAAGAAAAGACGCACATTCTTGCATTTTGGTAATAATTTTTATTGAGTTAACTTGGAGATCGCAAATGTAGACAACACGAACAAGTTCAGTGCAATGCCAACTGGCTGCATGAACTCACAACACGATACAGGATTAGTAGCTAACATTTCATTCCTGGCCTTTTTTATCAGTTAAAAGAACAAGTTCTGTACGATCTCAAAGATTGCAAACGTCTTGTCATTAATAAAGCGCACACCGAACAGGGTAAATCTGCTGGGCTCATTCAAGTGACTTAAAATCAAGATGCGTACATTATTTAAAGGGCTCACCGGGTGCTGGCCTTAGATATTCCAACATCAAGGGAAATATAAAAGAACCATCATTGAAGCATAAACTGTACACATCACTGCAAACAGTGTCAGTCAAAAACGTCACTCACTTATTCACATTTCAAGCCTACTGCATCTATGTTAAGTCGTGGAACCAAAATGCAAAATCGCGCAACAAAACTGTGAAATCGCGCAAAAAAATTGTAAAATCAACTAACCAAATGCAACCAAAATGTATCGTCGTGGAACAGGAATGTAAAGTCATGAAGTAAACAGAAAAATATCACAAATTACTGTCGAAAAAGTCATATCTTTGGCCGGTTCGGTGCGCCAAAACAATTATACTGGTTAAATTTCACAATTCAATACATTAATCTTCTCTTCATTTCGACTTCCTTTCTTGTATTGATGTCTGGTAACTCTTAAGATTTTTCTTCTGCTATGGCTCTTAGCTGTTCCTTTCAAGGTTCGAAAAAAAAACCGAATACCGCGCTGTGAAATTTCAATACCGCAATACCGCCAGGTTTTTCCTTCAATACCGAAATACCGCATATATTTTACCCCCGATACCGGAATACCGCAAACCCCGAAGTACCCCTCTTTACGCCTTTGGTTGATCACGTGCAATTGTTGTCATGTGATGAGGAAAGACGAGATTCTCGAGAAAGAGAACAAGAGAAACATGACATGGCAGACAATCTCGTGATTAGATTGCGATATGGAAATAAAATTCTGAGTTCTTTCTTGGCGTTCTGCACCTATGAAAGTCGAAGTTGATGCTAACAACTTTAGTCACGCAATGTTTATGTAATTATTCAAGAAGAAAAACATAATGGAAGGAGTAAAAATCTTGAGAAGACCTCTGAGAGCCGCAACAAAATGGAGTTACGGAGTAGGCCATGTCCTAAACGATTTGTGTGCTTCCATGTGGTTCTCGTACCTTCTGATTTACTTCCACAAAGTTGTTATTTTTGATAATGTTTCTGCTGGCATATTCCTACTTGTTGGACAGATAGCTGATGGCCTAGCCACACCAGTTGTTGGGATAGAATCAGACAAAACGTCCAGTGTTGGATACGGGAAGAGGAAAAAATGGCATCTTGGTGGAACTATTGCTGTTGCTATTTCTTTTCCCTTTATTTTCGACCTTTGCATTTATAGCTGTGCAAACAACGAAAGATGGTCGCTGTTCTTCTATTATATTCCATTTATCGTTCTTTTTCAATTCGGATGGGCAGCAACTCAAATTTCACATTTAGCTCTGATTCCAGAGTTAGCTTCTAACACAAATGAAAAAGTTCTATTAAATGCTATTAGGTGAATTTTGATTACTTTCTGCTTCCATATTCCTTGCCCAATATAGCCAGTTGCATATGTAAATCAGGTATTTCTTTACCCTACCAAAAAAAACACATGAGAAAACATTGTATGGAATCAGTAGAAAAACTTTTTCAAAATTGAGACCAGTCATCATACAAAATAAGAATATCAACTGAAAACAAGTACAAGAATCAATAAATGGCCATGAGAGGCAGAACAGTTTTAACAATGTTGAAGCCGTGCTTGTTCATTTGTGCAAAACCAGAGATTTTTCAAACCTTTGTATAGTACAACTAAGATTTTTAATATGTTTGATGTTGAAAAAGTAAACACACAAATAGCTTGAACTTTTGCATCCACTTGGTATAACATTATTTTTGTAAGAACACTTAGCTTCAATATCAGCCTGCCTGTCTCATATTTTTGGACCGATCTTACCATTTTGTAACCCCTTGCCATGTTGAAAACATATTTAAAATGCATTTCCATTCAAGGGCTTCATCCTGTTAGACTGATGTTTCTTATCAAGGTTTTTGTTAAAAAATGTTGTGGCTTATATTAATGTATCATTAGAGATACAATGTGAAAAGCCATGATACAAAATGGCCAGGTCTTAAACCTGTGACCTCTGGCTTTGTAATCAAAAGCTCTGTCACCTGAACTACCTGGCCATGGGATCTTCAAAAGTTCTTAATTCTACCAATTGCTCGCATTGTCCTTATCAATAAGTAAAGATCTTCAGTTTAAATGGTTTGCATCTGTTTACAGGTATGGATTCACCATATTTGCCAATGTATTTGTTTATGCTGTATTTTGGCTCATATTTGAGTTGAATTCTACTCCTGGAAGTCTTGGACGTCAGGATGCTCCAAAGTTTAGGGTAAATTAATTAAATTTCTTTTTTCTTGTCCTATAGAATTAAAATGATCTTTATGTTATAGAATTATAAATGCAACTCATTCATTGCAGGCCAGTTTGTTGGTCCAGATTTAAGACTCACATAACCACCCTATTAGATTATATTAATTTTGCAAAATTTCCAAGTTTGCAAAATTTTTACCTGCGAAATGTCTGCCCTTAATGCATCTTCATGATGGTTTCCTAAATAGATATTTTTTGAAATCACAATCTTAAAATTTTTAATATGTTGAATTTGTTGTAAAGCTTTGCCTTATGTAATTTTTTTCTTTTTAGAAACTTGTACTGATTATAGTTCCAGTTGGGATACTTTTCTCTTTGATATTTCATTTTGGAGTGAAAGAAAAACAAGTTCAAGTTAATAAAGAAGAAAGTTTTGCAAAACAGTCATGCCAGAAACTGAAAAAGACTACTTGGACGTCATGGTTTAAAGAAGTGCAGTTTTGGCAGGTAAATTCTCATTTTTGTCAGTTGTTATCTGTTTTTTATCAGTTCAAAAACTTCAAATATTAAGGCTGTGTTCTTCTAAAGCTTTTTTGATTCCACGGAGACTTGAAACAAGCAAAACAAAAAGAGCTCATTGATTCGGTCTTCCAAGCAAATTTCAGGTTTCTAGGAAGTAGCCTCTGACTTTCTGATTTTTCTTCTTGCACAGATGCATCTGTCTCAACAAATCCAAGCAATGGATAAAAATTTTAACCTGGCAACTGACAAATTTTAATACAAATCGTAAAATTGTGATAAACAGCGGAAAAATTTTGGGCATGCTGCAAAGGTTTTTTTTCTCTCACACTTCTCAGAGTATTAACGTCATAAACAGACTGAAAAAATAAACTAAGGCAGACTCTTTTTCAGTCTACACTTTTGGTTTTGATGTGGACAGATTCCAAAATGTTGAGAGGAAACAAGGATCTAGCTATATGTGTACTGAGGGAAACTTGTCACCCCGTCTTTCCCTGAGGAGGTATTTATTGAATTGATGCAGCCTGCTACCAGATCAGTGGAGTTCAGGTTCAATAATGAGATGTACCAACAAAGTGATGGGTAACCCATTGGGACCAGCATTAGCTAAGATCTTTGTTGGATTTGACGAAGGCAAACTTTTTGGCTAAACATTAAAGCCTTGGTTTATTTTTAGATATGTCAATGACACTTTTGCTTTATTCCAAAAACAGTCAGATTGCCACCTTTTCCTCCTTGAAGGCGCCAAGAAGCATTAATAAAAAACAAAACAGATCAAAAAAGAACACAGAAAATTGTTTTTGCTTTGCTAAGTAATAAAAGCAAATTGCTACCAATGCAATTCACTTACTTTTGTCAGAAAGGCAAAAATAACTTAGATACTTAGATACTGCAATGAAAAGAATGGTACAATGCTGAATTAAACATTTGCTTCACTCCAAAAGAACACACCATAAAGTTCCAATTTTAAAACCTGTTCTTTGATTATTTATATCAATTAAAATGTTTTGGGGGGGGTTGGAAATTTGCATGGAAAATTTCAATGTACAAAGCAGAAAAATAATCAGTTTACACGAAGAACACCTTTCCCCGATTTCCAAGTAATTTCTGGTTTTCATGAGGCATCTGCATAATCGCCAATCAGTAACTGTTTTAAGCATGACCTTAGAGTTGTAAGAGTTAATGTATAATTTCTTTTTTTTCAGATTGGGGTTATCTATATGATGACAAGATTAGTAGTGAACATTTCACAAGTTTATATTCCATTATATGTCACAGACTCACTCTTTCTTGACAAAGTAAGTGGCCAGCCAATTCATTTGTTTTCATAGTTTTTGAAAGCAGATTGAAACATGTGATATTTTACACAAGACATGATCAATCACAATATCAGAATTGTTGTTTGAACTGGAAGCAGAAATATACTGCGGACTAGCCTCCTGTTTGCATTATACGAGATTGAAAGTGGTACGGATCAGCCTTTTCTTTACACACTACTAAATCACAGCAAAAATAGCTGGCTCTGAAATTTCTGGGCTATTGCCTCAAACCCATTAGGGTATTTGTGATATAGGATATTCCTAGAAAAAATCAAAGGAATTGTTCTTTGAAAAGAAGAGTCATTTTGGATATTTTTTGGGAATACACTTTTTTGACAACTAGCTGCCATTGATTAAGGAATTTCTTCAAAGTTTAGTTTTTACCACTTTTGCCTGAAAATAGACAAAATAATCCAATCAAAGTGTATTTATAGGGCATGAAAGACATGAAAGCAATGGTTTGGGCGGTCAAAATGAACTTTATTATTACGACTGAATAAAGAGGGAATGACCCTTCGTCTTCGCATGTGTTCACGGCTGGCGTGACGTTGTGGTAGTTTAGAACCATCTAATCAGTGTCATCGAATGAGTTTCAACTTCTGAAGTTTTTCAGAAAACTGGTTATGATTTTGGATATGAAAATCAATGCCCCTGAAAGTTAGTTTGGTTAATTAGGGTTCGGTTAATCGATGATGTACTGTATTTGTAAAGCATCAACAGTTTAGTCAAGGTGCAAAGTTTTCTGTATTGGTGCTGGTATCTTTGATTTTATGACTTTTCAACCATTACGATTTTTTAAGGCATCAGACAAGTCAGGATGATGTGTTTCATCCCTAACCACGTAAAGCCCATTTAAAATTGGGAACTCAGTAGGCTCACCTCGTACAACGTTATTTGTAGTAACGTGGAGGGTATGCAGTATAGTAGAGGTTGCCAATGCAATGTGGAGGGATACCATCAGTACAGTGGAGGCTTATCATTTGTAACGTGGACGGATATCATCAGTACAGTGAAGGGGGCCAACGCAACGTGAAGGGTTATCATCAGCCCAATGGAGGATGCAAAGTATCGTGGAGGGTTATCATCAGTACAGTGGAGCCTTATCATTTGTAACGTGGAGGGATATCATCAGTACAGTGAAGGGTGCCAACGCAACGTGAAGGGTTATCATCAGCCCCATGGAGGATGCAAAGTATCGTAGAGGGTAATCATCAGTACAGTGGAGGGTTAACATTTGCAACGTGGAGGGATTCTTGTTGCTATACACAGCATATCAAATTCAATAACACCATCCTTATGGTCCTTCACCGCCACATTAGTGTGTTTTTAGAAATGTATTTTGAGACTGATAACAGCATACATTTTTCTTCTTCAGAAATCTATTGCTATCATCCCATTAGTCATATATGTCAGTGGAATATCAGCAACTGCATTTGCTAAGCCATTGAGTTCTTTCTGTGGTTTGAAGGTAAGACTACTGCACTACTGGTTTTCTTTAATATAAACGTGTTTTTCTTTTAATTTTCTCTGTAAACTTGATATTTTTTACTTTTAGATTACGTATCTCATTGCCGCTCTTTTGATTATTGCGTCTTGGTAAGTAATTTAACGAAATGAAATTCGCCCTCTTTGATACCCTTTTAATTGAATGTTCAATGCAAATTTTTGACTAATGTGATCCAGAGCATATTAAGCATATTGCGCTATTTAGTAGCCTACGCGTAGGCTAGCTATTTAGTAGCTCTGCATACAGCTCTTTCAAACCTTCAGGCATTCAAGAATTTTCAAGCATGGCCAGAACTTCCTGTGACGCAACATGAAATATCCAATAAATATGTGTATATAGTTATAATTGCTATAATTGCCACAATTGTTATAATTGCCTAGGCTGACTACTTCATTGCACTGTTTAGTGCATTGGAGTAGTCACCTGGCTTGTTGTCCAGAAGGTCACTGGTTCGAATCCCAGTCAAGGCAATTATAACAATTGTTGTAGCCCACTTGTGATGAATAAATATCCTGTGTCAGCATATGTTCAGTTCACTATATGTTCTATGCTCTGATGAAGGCTTTAAGCCGAAACACAATGAAACACCTTGGCTGTGGAGAAGACCTGTGGCTGGAAGGACCTCGAGTTAGGCTGGCTACTTCATTGCACTGTTTAGTGCATTGGAGTAGTCACCTGGCTTGTTGTCCAGAAGGTCACTGGTTCGAATCCCAGTCAAGGCAATTATAACAATTGTGGTAGCCCACTTTCGATGAATAAATATCCTGTGTCAGCATATGTTCAGTTCACTATGTGGTATAATGCATATTGGTTTGGTCGTCATAGTGACATGCTTGGTCATTTGGGAACAAATTATTGAAACAACGTTGCTTAACAAACACTGTAGTTCTTTTGAAGTAATAGCCCTAGCAGACAATATAAAGGGTAATGAACAAAAAGGGTTTTTCGGCTACTTGTATACTAGTTTCCTTAACTTGGGGTTTTGCTGTCAACATGACTCGTGAAAATGCACAAAATCAAAGAATCGAATAAAGCTTAATTTTTGCTGAACCTTAAACTCTTTCAAGAAAAGAAGCTGAAGTTCTTTTCTTGGTCACTTTGCTTAGGATGAACCACTGAAAGACATCAAAATACCCTGAAAATAATATTTTATCTTTATACTAGTAATATTAATATTTTATCTTTATACTAGTAAATTTGAGCTTTTTTGTATTGATTCTGCTATTTTCGTTTGTTTCTCTTGGTACACATTTTCTCATTAAATGTTTTTTTTATTTTCATAGTTTTTGGTTGTGGGTGATTGGTGGTACAACAGGAAATAATCGCTTAGAAGTTTACGGTGCTGCTGTAATACTTGGTGTTGGAAGCACGACTCTGTTGATTACGTCACTTGCTATGACTGCGGAACTTGTCGGTGACAACACGGTAAGAGATCTTCTTGTTAACTGTTGGCTGATTCTTCAAGGTAGCGGTTCATACAATATTTACGTCACAGCTACAGAAATTTTTGAAGCCCATTTGCTCCCAAGAAAAAATTATATTGACAAAAAATTGCGTATGGGTATAAAAAGACCAGCTACTTTAGGGAAAACATCTAAAAGTAGCCGTTAACACCGGTAAGGGAGTGCTTCTCCTTCGAAGCCATGGGTACATCCAGGATTCTCATAAATGAAATAGATATTGTTTGAACGTTTCAATATCCATCTTTATCTATCCTGTTCTTGCTGATTGATGTTAGATATCCTCTCACTTTTGTTTTGCCTCGAGCTCGCAGCTTTGCTTCGACTTTCACGCCATGTTGTGTTTTCCTACAAACGGACTTATTACATGAGTTGCAGTCATAGCTATGGAATTGAACCGATCATTGTGTAGCAAGTCTAGGCTACAAAGATAAACCATGGCACAGTCCATGCCACACAAACGAAATTCTAATTTTTGCGGGAATAAAGTTCTGCTATGCAGGCGCTTCGCGCTGCTCTGCAGTTAGAGCTTTAAAGCAATTACAATAAAGACTATGACAGTAAACAAACGTGGCAGTCCGAAGCTTTCAATTTGTATATAACAACACATACAATACATATGCAATGCAACATATACATTGATACACTGATAAGTAAATGGATAAGTTTCGCACTGACAACTCTCATTGAAAAATCTTCGGACGAAAAAGTTGTCGACTCTATCTCAGCTGTTTCGAAAATTTCGCTTGTAGTTCATCAAGTAGCTATATTTTCAATGTAAAATCGTTGTATTTAGCAAGTTTGCGGCCAGCAATAACCAGAGATGAGGTATCACACATCTATTGAAAGTATTTCCATAAAAAATATTGTCATTATTGTTTCGGACAATTTTGGGGACACTTTCAGTCGTCGGGACAGTTGAGTAAAGTTTAAGTAGATCTTCCTTTTTAGTAGAAATTCCGTAGAACTTCTGTAAGTGTCCTTTTTCTGAAAGTTTGGTCATCCGAAGCTTATCTATTTAATGTGAGTAAGCACCGATGTTCAAAGTTATCAAGCGCTAAAACTACAGCACTCACTTCTGAGATATTCACATCAAACACTAAATTCCTTCGCTTCCATAGAACCTTTTTGGTCAACTTTCTGTATCACTTCTGTGAACGATAACATTTGCCAATGGAATGCAGTATAAAACGTCCCATCATACAGATTTGTCGTATGCAACTTACTTACTGCAACCTCATCATCAAGCGGCTCTCATCGCATGATGCGATATATGTCTCGTACTTTCTCAACCACCAATCGATTTAGGCCCAAATTCCGGTTGTCAATTATGTGAAATTTCTGACCCTGGCACTAAAACATCACTGACTTCCAAAGAAATTGTTCTGAACTAAATAGTGCGAAGGAATATATCTATTTTTCAAATCAACATGAGCTAGCTTTCATATTCGCCCTAGGGACAAAGTTGGATAAATTGCATACTGCTTAAGTCACAGTTGCATAAATCGCTTCTGGACTGAATCGCTGAATGCTCTAACTACTACTTGAAAGTAGGCAGTTATTGCAAAGTAGATAGCATTTTTTTGGTCAGTTTTTAGTGCAAATCATGTAAATGAATTCTTCGAAGATTTCAAAACAAATGCAGAATAAGAAATACAATCTAAATATTGTGATTTACATGCTTTTTTATAAGGAACTTACCTAAAGGCCTAGTTCTTAAAGTTCCTTATTTTTGGACCTCTTTTGAGGCAATTGTAGTTCAAAAAGTTCCTTAATAGTTCCTTAATTTTAACTGCACATACAATGGTCTTAACAATAAAAGAGAGACACTTGCATGTGAGCAAAGCTCGAGACTACTCATGGAAACATTTGAAACATGCTTAACGTACAATTTATGTGATTTTCGACTGCAAATGAATGGAACCGGCTTTCTAATTCTTGATTATTTGCAGTGATAAAACTATTCAATAATAAAAAGTTCTTTAGTTATTTTCTCTCTAGTAGTATAAGTTCTTTAAATTTTTGGGCCTTCTACATGTAGGTTCCTTATAAAGTGGTTCCTTATAACAAAAAGCGTGTATTTGAACTGAATTTGAATTGGCATTCAGTTTCAAACCAACCTGTTTTTTAGATTAGATAAATTATATTTCTAAATGGTACACTTGTGTTTCTTATTTAAGTGCACTGCTGCTTTTATATATGGTGCTATGAGTTTCTTTGATAAAGTCGCTAATGGTGTCGCAGTTATGCTTATTCAGAAGTTACATCCAGGCACAGATGCTCCTCCTGGCAGGCAAGTACCTTATCTATCCTTAAAAACGTTTATTATTATGACGAACACCATCCAAATCAACATCATCGGCATTAACATCGTCAACATTATCGTCATTGTAATCAAAATCATCATCACAACGATCACAACCACCATCATTATCACCTTTGCCATCACCATCGATCATCTTTAGTTTCATCATCATCTTCAACATCATCATCATCATCATCATCAAAATCATCATCACCATTATCACAATCAATCATCATAATCATTATTGTCATCACCATTATCAATTATGATAATAATCATCAATTATAATCATTAATCTTCAATATCACCATCATCATCATCTTCAACATCAGCATCATCATCATCAGAATCCTCATCATCATTATCACTATCAATCATCAAAATCATCATCAATTATAGTCATTGATCTTCAATAGCATCATCATCATAATCATCATCGACATCAACATCATCATCATCATCATCATCATCATCATCAAAATTCTCATCACCATTATCACTATCAATCATCAAAATCATCATCAATTATAGTCATTGATCTTCAATATCATCATCATCATCATCATCATCATCATCATCATCTTCAACATCAGCATCAGCATCATCATCATCATCATCATCATCATCATCATCATCAAAATCCTCATCACCATTATCACTATCAATCATCAAAATAATCATGAATTATAGTCATTGATCTTCAATAGTATCATCATCATCGTCAAGATCGTCAGTATCATTATTATCGTCGCCATTACCAACATCGTTATCGTTATCAATCAACTGTCTACTTTTGTCAACTATTATATCTAGTTTTCACTCATCACTTTTACAGTAAAACCAGATGTCCAACATGTGCTCATTATTATCGAATGGTGATGACTTTCGTTCCTGGTGGTGCAGCAGTTCTTGCTCTTATTGTACTGGCCACATTGTCGAAATCAAAGATTGGTTCCAAGAAGAAATGTACGTATCTATTCATTTGTCTTTATTGCTAGCTTTTTTGTTTGTAGGCCTCTTCTTGTTTGCTCCGAGTTGATCAGAATAGTTCTGCGAAGAACCCTCATTTTGCCGCGTTATATGTTGATGGTTATTCGCTTTAGAAGGAGCTATAAAGCTTGCTTAATCTGTGTGACGGATCAAACAGATCTTCAAAAACATGGACGTGAAGAAACTTTCTTTGGAAAAAATCTTGCAGTCATAATGAATTACAAATGGAGCAGCCTTAAGCTAAGCAGCAAAATGCAGCAAAGAAAACCTTTATATCGTTTTATTGAATGCATTTTACTGTTTATCAAACGTGTGTTTAGTATTTTGAAGTTGTCGGGGCTGACATGATGGCCTTTAGAGAGGGAACAGAAAATATTGGCTCGTGCGATTAGTCTGTTTATTGCTTGCCGTGGCAGAAGTTTCACCTGGTCATTGTGATCATGTGCTGAAACATTTCATGTAAGATTTATTGCTGCTTGTGACCAGACCATCCAGCTCTGAATGTTAATGCCTCACAGAAATTTTCTGTGCCTCTGAAGACTTGATAGTAGCGTTGTATCCAGCAAAGCATAGGTTCGTAGCTAAATTTGTCTTTTGCCTCATTGCTTGTATTATAACCCATTTTAGCAAAACCAAAGGAGGAGCCAAACAATTTTAGTCCATCCGTCAACTATGGCAGCACAGAAACTTGCAAGAAAACTGAGAACAACATATTTGGAGTGCCGAAATGTGATTGTAAATTGTCAGACTGTGATTGTGCCTCGTCCAATCATGCCAGACCTAACTGCAACTCTCAGCCTGCAGTTAAAGAGCTAGAAAGATGCAAAGAAAACTGTAAATGCAAATTATGTGTTAATGAGAGAGAATTAGATGTATGTGCAGAGAACTGTAGGTGTAGGATATGTATTGAAAAGGAGGAGCGCATGGTAACGAGGTCGCGTGAAAGTATTCAGAATGGTTATGCTGATAAGGAAATCTTTGAGAAGTTGTAAATGTTTGTAGCATATTAATTTAGTTGCAAGTTTAGACTTGAAGAAACAGGAATTTTTAAAAAGCTGGGCTTGGTAATGCTGAATAAGCTAATGTTTTGATTACATGAACTTCTAGACGGGGGAATCCCTCTAACTTCTGAAGGCTTGTGGGTTGGACGTTCATTAACATTTTGATTAGATTTTGCCTAGCCTGACAGACATGCTCGGCCGGCCATGTTCTTTGTTTCAGTAGCTATTTGGAAAATTGTTGTAGGGTATTTGGATTTTTTTACAAATTGCAAAACTTTTCTCAAGATGGAACTTCAGCTCAGTCGCCTTTGCCCGCCTGATTGTTTACGGTGGTCTCCGAGGCCGAATTGGTCTGTTTAATGTTCTGTTTTAAACTGCCCCCCCCCCTCATCCTCGCAAACCCCTTTGCCGCCCTGATTAGGCCTTAGCTTAAAAGTCCTTTCCAAAGCTTTCAGGAATTCCTTGCATTTAATTGTCGATGTAGTTTTATTTTATTATTTTAGTAGTGCATTTAAAACAATCTTTGTTTTCTGTGAACAAATAGTAAACCGATGTTAGCTCTCTCTTGTACAGTATACACGCTTTTTTATAAGGAACCTACCTCAAGGCCTAGTTCTTAAAGTTCCTTATTTTTGGACCTCTTTTGAGGCAAGCGTTTAAGCTCGGGACTACTCAAGGAAACATTTGATACATGCTTAACGTACAATTTATGTGGTTTTCGACTGCAAAAAGTTCTTTAGTTATTTTCTCTCTAGTAGTATAAGTTCTTTAAATTTTCGGGCCTTCTACATGTAGGTTCCTTATAAAGTGGTTCTTTTTAAAAAAAAGCGTGTACACGAATCTATTTCAGCCTTTAAAAAATTTATAACTGCCTAAAATCTGCCTGAAATAAAAAAAGAATATAATATAAATAACAGATATGATTTTAAATGCATTAGATTGTTTCTCTTTTTTTATTTTTCAGTAGTTTGTAGCTTTTTAAACTATGAATGTAGTTTCTTTAACGTACCAAACGTTGTAACTGTTGTACGTAATACTAAGATAAGCATTCCATTTGTAAGCGATGAGTAGGCCTTTAGTTAATGTCAATACCATTCTGTAGCATTTTCTAATTACGAAGTTTTCTTGTTATCAGGACAACCTTTATTAGAAATACCATCCAGGCTGAAACTTGTGCCAGATTTCTCTTCTTTCTCTGACATTAGACTGGGCAAGCTCGGAATCCCTTGGCCAGAATAAAAGGCATGCAGGTTTAAAATCAAGCTAAGTGCTATCATGCTCATTAAAATGGCACATTTCAACTTAAATTTACACTACACGCATTTTTTAAGGAACGAAGAACGTGAGAAGAAGAAAGCTTACAACCAACGCGACGAGTACTCGAGATAGAGCATCGTTCATTTACACCCCTTATATTCTCAGCAACTGGTGAAATGGGCAGGGAGTGCAACAAGTTTGTGTCACATTTGGCCGATATGATGGCAGAGAAGAAGGGGAAACCGTACGGCGAAGTGATTACTTGGATGCGTCGAAAAATCTCTATAGGCCTTTGTAAGGCAGTTGATTTCTGCCTAAGCCGAAGTAGAACTGTGTTTGGTCAGAGGGAGCTAAATGTGAACGAGGACATTACCGTCAGCCTTATAACCTCGACCATTGACCCATACGGTAGACTGAAAGGGCATTCCAAATCTTATATGGACCTAGAAGAACATAGGACATCTTTTTATGGACCCAAAACAGGAATTTTGGGTAATAGCAAAAGGAAAAGTAATTTTGGGTAATAACAATGTGCTATTATTATTGTGACATTGTAATACTACATGATTGGTTAAAAATCGACTGGGGAAAAAAATTTTAAGGAAGGCTCAGCACTGAAAATCCTCAACTGACAGCCAAACTTGACTACTTCAAATTCCTTAGCAATTCCTGAAGTTTTTTACTTTTTTCTTTAAAATAAACCTAGGGTCAAGGAAATATACACGTATTATTATAAGAAACTAAA
Organism: Chrysaora quinquecirrha; assembly: GCA_014526335.1. Classification (NCBI taxonomy): domain Eukaryota; kingdom Metazoa; phylum Cnidaria; class Scyphozoa; order Semaeostomeae; family Pelagiidae; genus Chrysaora; species Chrysaora quinquecirrha. The sequence continues at coordinate 159,861 of JACTAT010000197.1, read as the reverse complement.
AAATTGGTCCAGGACTCAAAGTTTCTTAAAATTTTCGTAATTTGAGTACTGAAAGTTACTTACGAGTTTCTTACATATCTGTATTGATGACATTGTAATTTTATCTGAATGATGTTCTAATATCGATTGTATTTGGATGCCTGTGGCCTTCCAGCTTTTCTGCGTGTCACAAATTTACGTTATTGCGTACAAAACATCGAAAATAAACTTGAATATGTCACAGAATTATGCGAAAGGTTTCTTGGTCAAAGATTTTCCAGTACTGGTGTTTCTAAGTTGATTTTTGGCCATTGGTCAAGGCTATACACTTGTTTTATTGATATTTTGGGGAGTAATAACGCTTATGTGGCTTATTTTAATTAAAAAAACCAGTTTATCTACGCCACAGAGTCTACTCAGGGGTATTTGGTAGGATTTGACAACTGTTTTTCCTGAGAAAGGGAGTTTTCAAAACCCCCGATTTCGGCCGATTTTCGGCCATTTGGAAAGGCTATATAGACTTGCCTTTTTTCGATTTTGGGGGGTAATTTTTCTCCTTAATTTTGCTTCATAGAAAGTCAACTTATCAACACCAAGAGACTATTCAGAGGGGTATTTTGTATGACTTGATAATGATTTCTGGCCAATTTTTGGCCATTTAGCAAGGCTATAGACGTGCCTTTTTGGCGGTTTTTCTGGGGTGATTTTTTCTTCCTAATCTAGCTTATTCTGATAGAAAATCACTTTATCTACGCCTTAGAGTCTATTCAGCGGGTATTGGGTAAGATTTGATAAACATTTTGGAGAAATGAAGAGAGTTTTGAAAACCTCTTACTTTGGCCTATTTTGGGCCAATTAGCAAGGCTATCGACTTGCCTTTTTTGCGATTTCTCTGGGGTAATTTTCTCTTTCTAATCTGGCCTATTCTGATAGAAAATAACTTTATCTACGCCTTAGAGTCTATTCTGGGGATATCTGGTACGATTTGATAATGTTTTTGAAAAAATGTAGGGATTTTCAAAACCTCTGATTTTGGCCGATTTTTGGCCATTTAGCAAGGCTATGGAATTGCGTTTCTTGCGATTTTTCGAGGGTAATTTTTTCTCCCTAATTTGACCTAATATGATCGAGAAAGAATTTTTTACCTCCTAGACGATTTTCAGGGGTCTTTTTGTAGGCGTTTAAAACTGTTTCCGGTGAAAAATAGGAGTTTTCAAAACCACTGATTTTAGCAGATTTATAGCCATTTTGCAAGGCAATAGACTTGCCTCATTTTTCGAGGGTAATTTTTTCTCCCTATTTCTACCTAATATGATAAAAAAGTACTTTATTTACCCCCTTAGAAGCTATTCAGGGGATTTTTTATAGGAACTCCTAACTTTTTTTGGGGAAAAAGCGAGTTTTCAAAACCCTGGTTTTGGCCGATTTTTGGCCAATTAGCAAGGCTATAGACTTGCTTTTTGGCGATTTTTCGAGGGTAATTTTTTCTCCCTAATTCAACCTAATATGACGGAAGAACACTTTATTTACCCTTAGAGGCTATTCAGGGGCTTTTTATAGTCACTTAAAACTTTTTTTGGGGAAAAAAGGGAGTTTTCAAAACCTCTGAATTTGGCCAATTTTTGGCAATTTAGCAAGGCTATAGACTTGCCTTTTTGGCAAATTTTCGAGGGTATATCTTTATCTCTTATTGGAGAAAATATGGTAGAAAAAGACTTTATAACCCCTTAGAGGCTATTCAGGGATTTTTTCTTGGCTTTTACAGCTGTTTTAGGCGAAGAAACGGAGCTTTCAAAACCTGGTTTTGGCCGATTTTTCGCCATTTAGCAAGGCTATAGACTTGCCTTTTTGCCGATTTTTCGAGGGTAATTTTTTTCTCCCTATTTCGACTTAATATGATGGAAAAATACCTTATTTACCCCTTAGGGGCTATTCAGAGGGCTCTTTATAGGCACTTAAAACTATTTTCTGTAAAAAAAGGGAGTTTTCAAAACCCCTGATTTTGGCGGATTTTTGGCAATTTAGCAAGGCTATAGACTTGCCTTTTTGGCGAATTTTCGAGGGTATATCTTTATCTCTAATTGGAGAAAATATGGTAGAAAAAGACTTTATAACCCCTTAGAGGCTAATCAGGGATTTTTTCTTGGCTTTTACAGCTGTTTTAGGCGAAAAAACGGAGCTTTCAAAACCTGGTTTTGGCCGATTTTTCGCCATTTAGCAAGGCTATAGACTTGCCTTTTTGCTGATTTTTCGAGGGTACTCTTTTCTCCCTATTTCGATCTAATATGATGGAAAAATACTTTATTTACCTTTTAGGGGCTATTCAGGGGTGTTTTTGTAGGCACTTAAAACATTTTTGAGGAAAAAAGGGAATTTTCAACCCCCTGATTTTGGCGGATTTTTGGCAATTTAGTAAGGCTATAGACTTGCCTTTTTGGTGATTTTTCGAGGGTAAATGCTTCTCTCTAATTGGACCAAGTATGATAGAGAAATACTTTATAACCCCTAGAGGCTATTCAGGGGGTTTTTGTAGGCTTTCACAACTGTTTTTGGCGAAAAATCGGAGTTTTCAAAAACCCTGGTTTGGGCCGATATTTTGCCAATTAGCAAGGCTATAGACTTGCCTTTCTGGCGATTTTTCGATCGTAGTTTTTTCATCCTAATTGGCTCTTTCCGATAGAAAATCACTTTTTCTACGCCTTAAAGTCTATTCAGGGGGTATTGGATAGGATTTCAAAATATTTTGGAGAAATGAAGGGAGTTTTCAAAACCCCTGGTTTTTTCCGATTTTTGGCTATTTATCAATGCTATAGACTTGCCTTTTTGCGATTCTACTGGGGTAATTTTTTCTTCCTAATCTGGCTCATTCCAATAGAAAGTTACGTTATCTATTCCTTAGAGTCTATTCAGGCAGTATTGGGTAGGATTTGATCATTGTTTTGAAGATGGACATGGAATGGAGGTTTTAAAATCCATTATTTTTCTGATTTTTGTCCATTAAGCAACGCTCTAGACTTGCTCTTTTTGCGATTTGGGGGGGGGGCTAATTTTTCTTCCCTGTCTGGCTTATTCTGATAGGAAATCACTTTATTTACCCCGTAGAGTGTTTTTAGGGGGTATTGGGTGGGATTTGATAATATTCTTGAAGAAATAAACAAGGGTCTTCAACTCTTCAAAACATCTATATTTGGGCTATTTTTTTGGCCGATTAGCAAGGCTATAGACTTGCCATTTTTGCGATTTTTGGAGGGTAATTTTTTCATCCTAATTTGGCTTTACTAATAGAAAATCACTTTATCTACGCCTTAGAGTCTATTCAGGGGGTATTGGGTAGGATTTCATAATATTTTGAAGAAATGTAGGGATTTTCAAAATTTCTGATTTTGGCCGATTTTTGAAAATTTAGCAAGGCTATATATAGACTTGCCTTTTTGCGATTTCTCTGGGGTTATTTTTCTTGCTAATCTAGCTTGCCCATATTCTGGTAGAAAATTACTTCATCTACGTCTTAGAGTCTATTCAGGGGGTATTGGGTAGGATTTGATGATATTGTTGTAGAAATTTAGAGATTTTCAAAACCTCTGATTTTGGACGATTTTTGGCCATTTAGCAAGGCATTTTTGCGATTTTTTAGGGTAATTTTTCTCATTTATTGGACACATTCTGCTGGAAAGTACTTTATTAACGCCCTAGAGCCTATTCAATTGCTATTTGGTAATATATGATTAGACTCGATACACAAGTCGTTTGTATTTTGGCTATTGAATTGAATTGCTGGACGCAACAACAAACTCATATTTGTAAAGTACAAAAGTGCAAAAAGGTGTATAAATACAAAGAAGAATGTCTTATTGCTTACTTCTGAATTAATTTTCAATATTTCAGCAGTAATGTTTCTTCTTGGACACGAAAAAGTCAAGCCAGTTGCTGCGGCGAAAAAATTGCACGCGAAAAGGTGGGAGGATGTAAACTCAAGACGAATTCTTGGTCTGCAAAATTACTCTATTTACCCCCTGTAAGGCCTATTCAATGGAAATTTCGTGTCGATATTTTTGAAGAAAAAAGTTAATTTTCAAAACGCCTGATATTGGCGGATTTTGGGTCATTAAAACAAAAAAGTATAAATTAAGTAGCTTCTCAAGCAGGTAAAATTTGCACTAATAAACTGGATATGTTGGAGTGACCACTCAGAGTAAGGAAAAGAGCCTGCGTAGACGAAGAGGTAATTTTAAGATCAAGCAGTTGTTTTAATAAATTTTGCAGTCCTGCGATTCAGCGCCAAATGTCTGAACATAAAATTAAAAGTAGCAGAGATTGCTCGAAAATCATGCTTCAGGACCAGAAGATTTTGACATTGATGATGAGCAGCTCCAAACGCAGTTAGATTTCTTCCAGTTTGTTAGTTGGTTAGACATACGTGAATCATGCCTCAGACAATTTGAGAATGTATTCCTGAATTTGGAACAGATTTTCATCCTCCGGTTCAACATCTTCTGGTTCTGAAACATGATTTTCGTCATATACGTAACTACCTCATAAATTCATTATAGCGCTACGTTAACAAAATTTGAATCAATTTCCAACTTAACTCTTTTGTCAACTTTTCGACTTGCTTATCGATTCAGTTAGCTCACATTCCATAAGAAATTTGCAAACTTGCAGATAAAAACAAGTGCATAAAATTATAAACATGGACACAATATCTGCATAATAAGAAAGATAACAAGACCCTAAGTCAGAGAAATTTTCGAATAAAAAATTCATCTCGTGGGCTATTTCATACCCTTTTCTTAAGTCACAAAGTTCTATAGATATCATTATATAATCATTTACATCTAAAGTATCAAATCTATAAAAATGTAGTTTCTTTTAAAGCCATATTTCACTTCTTTCTCGTATTATATACAATATTCTATTAAACGGATTTCTGTATAAAAGAATAGTTTGAAATTCATGTCTCTATGTTCAAATAGTTCTTAATGAAGCATTCTTGATATTTGATTGTTTCTTTTATATTAGCTGAGTGCTAATGCTCTGTTCTCCACTAACTCCATTTGCTACAATAAATAGTTTTTAGACATACTATTAAAACTGAAACCCTGAGGTTGATCCCTAAACTCTGAAGGGAATAGTCTCTGAGTTGTACAAAACTTCGAAATTTCGAAAAATAGCGGAAACATCTTTGGACATTCTTAAAAGCCTTATTCGGCCGACACTCCCAGGGTATAGATGTTGTTCCACAGTACCGCTAGTAAACCAATTTTTTTAACACTTTCTTGACAAAAAATTAAGTAAATTAAGATTCTCGGTCAAGGCAATATAGAAATTCTTGGGGCCTGTTTATATGCAGAAAACTGGCACACATTCCAGTCCTCAACCTGAGAGGCAAGATCTCACCTTCCAATATACAAACCGAAAAACTTTTAACCCTGGTCAAATGAAGTTTGCATTTGCTCCGGTCGAATGAAATTGCTCATTATGCGCAAATATTAAACAAAAGCTGAAGTATGAGATAAAGCGATGAAAAATCGGTTTGAATTCTACATGTAAACTCATAAAAGGTTCCTGTCACTTTCAGCTCACGCGCTGGAAGGTGGGATGATTTTGTCCATATAAGCAGGGCATTGAAGCCCAGGAAGAATCCATAATTAGATACCTTCTTGGGATTAAAAATCAGCACTTAACATTATTGAGGAGCCGAAGCACTTCATTCATATAAACCACCTTATTTCTTATGAAAATCGTGTAACCGAAGAACATATGACAGAAAACTGCCAGAAAGAATAGTGCTTCTTTTGCCGTCAAAATGTCACATTCAATGCTACACAGCAAACAATAACCTGTAAATAACAATTATAACTAAAAATATACCTTTAATCGCATGGAATTTGATGCACCACGAACTCTTTGAGCTCTTGTTGATTTGCTGGAATGAAAAAAGAACAAAGTAAGATACCCCCTCACATACGGTAAAATGTTATCTACACTCTTTTATGTGATACTGCTAGTTTTTAGGCCTTAGATTATCATTGTATTTTTCTTCGTTTCATTCATTCGCAAGTATTTTCTTATGGACGTAACATAACGTAACTTAGCACTAATCTCTGTTCGTCACCTAGTACTTAGTTGTTTCACGTTTTACCGGCTTTTGAATTAGACGTCGTTAATACCACGTATGCAGGAAATCTTTGTATTAGTCCTTCGGTATTTCTTTAACTTCTTTATCTTCACGAATGTGTAATGTTTCCTGTTTATCTCTTAATATTTCGTATATATAGAAGTATCTAACTTAGCTTTAGAGGAAGGAGATAGGAAAGCAAAGGAAAGTATGGCAAGGTAAGGCTCTACTATAGGGTAGATAACCGTTAGGCCGGGAGGCTTGTGAAAGCTCCCGAGCCCTATTCTCAGTATTATATAACGGACAGGCAGTGCTTGTGAAAGGCTGTACTGTACCACTACATAGTCTATATTATAAAGAAGACATACAGTGCTTGCGAGAGGCTGTAATGTACTTCATTTGTTCTTATCTGGCTCAGAGAAGCCCTTCTTGTTGTAATGCCGTTTAGCCTGGAATCGTGAAATATGGAATATGAAAAGATAATGTCAAGATCGCTCTCAAGTTTGTGTCTGTGTTTGTGTGTCTCTGCCCTTCGAAGAACACTGGGAAAACCCTTATTACAATATTCTTACAATATTCTTAAAAACTGGATGATTCTGAGTCTCAATATTCTTATAAACTTTATTCTTATAAAAAAAAAGTGTAATTAACGGTGAGTGAACGAGCATCCCTTAATTCAATGTCTTCTCTTTTTTAACGCCCCTTGAAGGCCACCGAGATTGAAACTTTTCAAAACTTAAAGATATTGTAGTAGTTAGCATATATTCGCATATATTAGCATATTTAGTCACTCATTCTTAGCACCAGCCATTTTAGGTAAATCCGTAGCATCCACTAGCATAGGCATCCCCGTATTACATCATTGCATGCTACCCACGTAGGTAATTCCCGCATCATCATAGGTATTACCTTATATGCCACGTGTAGCATAGCCTTCGTATAAATACCATATTTAGCTAGTTTTTCTTATCGTTATAGCCTATCATTTCATACCTTATAAGTAGAAAAGTATTGTATATAGTTCACTTAGATTAAGTATAAAAGTAGGTAGATTTTAGTTAGTAGTTATTGAGATTCAGATGCAAGTTGGTAAGTCACAGAAAAGCAAATCAAAGTTTCTCTCTCTCGCTGACATTCTACTGCGGCACGCAAGCAAAGCCTACCAAAGTTTTGGGTGAGATCGTTTCAAATTGATCTTGTATATTTACATTTTAGCTTAGCATTTATTGGTAATTCGTTCGAACTCACGTTTTACCAAAATATCAAATTTTTGATGCTTAAAACATACAAAGCATATCAAACTTAGTCTAAGTGCAAAGATGCACTGTCCTAGTGATTGTGTTATTGATTTTATGAGGGTTAAAAGTTCCCGATTCTAAGGGCTTTGACCATGAGAAGTGACTGGGGGTGAAACTATTCACACTGACTGGTCAAAGGCCTTGAGCACTCATAAAATCGTGAACTTTGAGCACTCATAAAATCAATAACACGAATTTGGTATCCAAAACTCTGTATCTCGAAATTGTCAAAATGTCAATAACGGCAGCCGTTATTCTAAAAGGTCTAGGCCGATAAAGGATGAGCGTTAAATGGAAGATTTATCTTGTTTTTTTTTATATAGTAGGTTAACAACTATATGATAAAGTGAATTAAAGGAGTGAACAGGTGAATAAAGCAATCAACCAACTCACCAGATGGTTCCACTGACTTCAAGTGCTCCAGGAGAAGCAGCGGAAATATTATGTTTCGTGTCTGGATCATCTTTATATTGTAATGGTGCAGGGGTAGATACAATTGATAATCCTAAAGAGTTGTCTTGTTTGGAATAACGTGACAAATTAGTATATGCTTGGCTTGGTAAAATTGGTCCATGCGGAGGGCTCATTATATCTGATGAACTCAATTTCGGTTCGATTGGCTCAATACTTTCAATACTTAGTGGAAACCCAATATGTTGATGCGGCAATGATTTCTGTAACTTTCCAATGCGACTTACTTCGAGTTCTATCCCGCGAGAAATCGAGGTTATTTCCTGTTCAACTGTATTTCTCGCGGGAAGTGGCGGTTTACGTGAGCCAATCTTAGGCCTGTTTAACGATGAATAATTCACCCCGAATGGTAAAATCGCCGGTTTCTTATTGGTCGAGCCTTGCAAAAGAGTTTGTTGGTCGCTTACTACTTGATGAAGTCTTTCTGTGGCTACAGCTGGAGTAATTATTGGATTTAAGCCAACACCTGGTGCAGGTTGCTGTGACAAAAACCGGCCTAAATACGAGCGAATGGCTGTGCTTTGTGTTGTACTCTGTGGGCGTTGTTTTTTGAAAATCTGTATATTTGTTGGTTGCGCATCTTCGTTAGGTTTTTGTGTATCCATCTGGAAATATAAAACCTTGTTAAGGTGGCTTATAAAGAGAAATGCACAAATTTGGAAAAGAGATATTTAAAGACTAACATCAACAAGATAAACAAGTGTATATAAATGGCTTCATATAATGTAGAAAATTTTAGAATAAATGATATGCAACACACTGAGAGTATCATCCCTTCCACTCTCTTCTCTCATCCTGTACATGTAATTGTTGTTGAGAAAAGATGAGAAAAAAGGAAATAAGCCTGGGTCAAGTGATGTTAAGGTCACGAAGACTCAAATAAGAATGAATATGTTAGAAAAACTTAGAAAAAATCAAGGAGGACGCACGATTCAAACTGTTTCCTTAATTTGAAGAGGGTGAAAGCAAGCACATTCCACAGGAATAACATGTGTGGCGAGATCGGAAAGTCAAAACCTTACTTGCGGGAATTCAAAAACTTGGTACCCTGGTTGGGGTTTCACAGCGACTAAAGTTTGTGGGAATGGGTTGTGATTAGGGTGAATAAAATTTGACGGTAAAAATCATGATTATCAATCTTCAAGGATAAAGATTAGGGTGCAATATTCCTTGATAAGGAACCATTAATGACAGCCGTAACAAAAACATGATAAAGACAAGGATGAAGTCCACAAACTTAAACTTACCTTAAGAATTTTATCATTTGATTTAGAAACAGTATTTGATCCATGTAACAGACGATAGACTTGTTCCACAATACCAAGGCTACGAACTAAATTATCCCTTTGCATCATAGCCCCTAACCTTTCTAGTTCTTCTTCTTCAATTATTGGCATTGGTTTTGATGTATCGAAGGACTTCTGCATAACTGCTTGCTTCTGGAATTAAAATAAGTAACGTTAGAATTCTAATGGCGGAAGAATGATATGATAAGATATGATGAGATATGATATGATGAGATATGATATGATGAGATGTGATATGATATGATATGATATGATATGATATCACATGATATGTTATAATATGTTATTATATGATATGATATGATATGATATGATATATGATGATATGTTATGATATGATATGACATGATATAATATGTGATGATATGTTATGATATGATATGATATGATATGATATGATATGATATGATATGATATGGTAAGATAAGATATGATATGACATGATATGATATGATATAATATGATATGATATGATATGATATGATATGATATGATATGATATGTGATGATATGTTATGATGTATGATATGATATGATATGTGACATGACATGATATGATATAATATGATATGATCTAAACACATTTATAAATATCTTAAGATGCTGTTCTGCCAGGGATTCGTTTTTTTCAAAAATAGATGTTTTTAGTCAGCTCTTCACGTACTCTTTTAGATCTTTTTTGAAACGACCTACAGTCGGGAGTTCTCTATTATCAACTGAGATATCATTCCAAACCTTTATTGCAGAAATTCTTTTTCGAATGTTCTGTATTTAGTCTGGGAATTTGAAGATCTCTAAATTGCCTTGTTACATAGTTTGGCTGCGAGGATCTTGTATGTCATTATCGATCTACCAAATTGAAGAAAATCACGCATCGTATGCGGTATTACAAAAAACATGGGAGACTGTGTATTGAGCGTATTACCGAAGTAGAGATTAGTCGTTTTTTCCCCAAAGTACATGCAAAGTATATTAAAGTAAATCAAAGAAAAGTCAAGTAAAGTAAAGTTAAGTTAAGTAAAGTAAAATAAAGTAAAGTAAAGTAAAGTAAAGTAAATCAAAGAAAAGAAAAGAAAAGAAAAGAAAAGAAAAGAAAAGAAAAGAAAAGAAAAGAAAAGTAAAGTAAAGTAGATTAAAGTAAATTAAAGAAAAGTCAAGTAAAGTAAAGTTAAGTTAAGTAAAGTAAAGTAAAGTAAAGTAAAGTAAAGTAAAGTAAAGTAAAGTAAATCAAAGAAAAGAAAAGAAAAGAAAAGAAAAGAAAAGAAAAGTAAAGTAAAGTAGATTAAAGTAAATCAAAGAAAAGTCAAGTAAAGTAAAGTTAAGTTAAGTAAAGTAAAGTAAAGTAAAGTAAAGTAAAGTAAAGTAAAGTAAATCAAAGAAAAGAAAAGAAAAGAAAAGAAAAGTAAAGTAAAGTAGATTAAAGTAAATTAAAGAAAAGTAAAGTAAAGTAAAGTAAAGTAAAGTAAAGTAAAGTAAAGTAAAGTAAAGTAAAGTAAAGTAAATTAAAATAAAATTAAGTAAAGCAAAGTAAAGAAAAGAAAAGTAAAGTAAAGTAAAGTAAATCAAAGAAAAGAAAAGAAAAGAAAAGAAAAGAAAAGTAAAGTAAAGTAGATTAAAGTAAATTAAAGAAAAGTAAAGTAAAGTAAAGAAAAGTAAAGTAAAGTAAAGTAAAGTAAAGTAAAGTAAAGTAAAGTAAAGTAAAGTAAATTAAAATAAAATTAAGTAAAGCAAAGTAAAGAAAAGAAAAGTAAAGTAAAGAAAAGCAAAGAAAAGAAAAGTAAAGTAAGAAAAGAAAAGTAAAGAAAGATGAAGAAGAGTATAGTAAAGTAAAGTAAAATAAAGTAAAATAAATTAAGTAAAGCAAAGTAAAGTAAAGTAAAGTAAAGTAAAGTAAAGTAAAGTAAAGTAAAGTAAAGTAAAGTAAAGTAAAGTAATGTAAAGTAAAGTAAAGTAATGTAAAGTAAAGTAAAGTAAAGCAAAGCAAAGTAAAGTAAAGTAAAGTAAAGTAAAGTAAAATAAAGTAAAATAAATTAAGTAAAGCAAAGTAAAGTGAAGTAAAGTGGAGTAAAGGTGGAGTAAAGTAAAGTAAAGGAAAGTAAAGGAAAGTAAAGAAAAGTAAAGTAAAGAAAAGAAAAGTAAAGTAAGAAAAGAAAAGTAAAGAAAAACGAAGAAGAGTAAAGTAAAAAAAGTAAAGTAAAGAAAAGTAAAGTGAAGTAAGGCTCCTTAAAGTAATGTAAAGAAAAGTAAAGAAAAGCTGAGAAAAGTAAAATGGAGAAAAGTAAAGAAAAATGAAGAACAGTAAAGCAAAGAAAAGTAAGCTAAAGAAAAGTAAAGTAAAGTAAAGTGAAGAAAAGTAAAATGATGTAAAGTTAATTAAAGGAAAGTAAAGATAGTACTAAACCCTGTTAAAACCGATGCAAAGGCTCAAAAATAGAAGATACCAATAAAAATAAAAGAAATACTAAAAAGAAGAAAATTAAGATCAAACAGGATAACTTACAGTGGTTCTGTTTGCAAATCTAAAACCATTTCGTTTTCTTCCTTGACGTGGACTTTCAGGTCTCATTCCATCGACACTGATTTTTTTACCAGCATTCTTTTTCCTCATGATTTCAATCTCTTGACTTTTTTGTTTAATTTCTTCTCTTTGAATTCGAGCACATTCTGATCTGGCTTTAGATGCTGCTGTTTCTTGAAACAACGAACAACTATTTTCAAAATACATTGCGTATTTCTCTTCGCAACCGTTCTGTGGATATATTCGCCTGAAACAAGACAATAGGGATATAGCTGACATTTATGTTTTATTGCAGTTTATTAGCCCTTGCCCGTGTAAGACCACCGCCTCACAAGAACTTCCGCTTTGAAGGACTTCCTCCTCCTAAGGACTCTAGGGTGAGGGGATTAAGCCTTTAAGTTGCTATACTTGCTCTGAATCTTAATCTTAATTTTAATCCTAATCTTACTTACTCTTAATTTCAATCTTATTCTTAGTTTTGTCTTTGTGTTAGACTGAAATTTAAAACTTAATGCTAATGCTTATCCTAGTCTTGAACTTAAAGTATAGTTAATCATAATCTTAATCTTAATCTAAATGTTAGCCTTGTCTTAGTCTTAAACATTAAATAAATCTCAACCTTGAATTTTAACTTAACTTGAAATTCAATTTCAAAATAGATTTAAATCCGATCCTCAACTTAAAATTCGTCTTAATTTTGACTATCAGAATATAATCGTTTACTGCTCATGTTCCCAAGGTCATGTTCCTTAATTTTGTGTTTCTTGTTGCTTATCAGTTATGCTCCTTTGTCCTACCTATTTAAGCTCGTGTTAGGGTGACAAGCTAATTGAGCTTTCCTTTTCTTGGACCGCATGGGCTGCACTTTTCAGCTCTTATGAAATCGTTGGCTATATTTGAATATATTTTGCTTGAAACAAAAAGCACGCGTTCCACAAACTTTGATCATGACAACAAAACTTGAAATATCTATCTTTCTTTCAATAACAGCAGAATACCGTATTTTTGATTGAGAAAAGACAGGCAACTGTCACTCTTTTTTGCTGCCACTCTAACACCCAACCAAGTTTTAAAAGACTCTCAAAATATTAAATTATTCTTTTAGTTTGAATTTCCTATTGCAAGGGAATAAAATATCAAATATTTTCCAGCAAAGTTCATTGTAATAATGGCTGCGAGTTGTCATACCATTGTTGTTATACATCTTATTTCAAGTAGCCCTTTGATCGCTAGCGGCAGCAAATTTGAGTATTTAAGCTGTGCAATATTTTTGTTCACTAAGAGTGTATCGCAGTTTATGATATTAGTTGAAAAGTAAACCTGAAATTTCCAATATGTTTGTCTTCGTATCTTGTTAAAGCTTCAAGGTCAATACTATTAGATGAATCCAACTCAGATCTAAAAAAGAAGAAATATTTTCAATGATTTTACCTATTCATGAATAGCGAAATAAGAGCAAAAGATACTGGAGCTAGTTGCTTTATTCAACTGCCTGAAAAAGTGTTCAGGAATTAGAGAGTAGTTTCAAGCCTTATTCGTAGGTTTTCAATGGTCACTTGAATGTATCAGCTCTTTGTACTCTGTGGGCCATTTTGTGAACAATTTCAAAACCCATGAACGGTAAATTTGAGCAAAAGTGGCTCAAAAATTCAACGCGCCGTCGTTCACCAAGAGAGCCGAGTGCTCCACTGGAGTAAAAATGTATTCGGGTATCACTCATTGGAGCTTACAACGCTTGCAAGTACACGCTTGCAAGAGGATGAAATAGAATCACCTGGAGTTTAATACCCATTCTTGCCTAGTCAGGCCAACATTCTAGCCGGGTTAACATCATTCATTTGGTGGACTATATACCGAAAGATTTAAAGCTAGGAGGGATTAAGCTAGCATGAAGATAACTAAGATAACTAGGAAGGAAGGTTTGGTTTGCAAAGGCAGCTTGTCATAGGCAAGGAAGATAGCGATACAGGGTGGCCCAAAAAAAGGGACCCCCTAACTAAATAATTTATAAATAATTTATTCTTAAGTTGGAATTCCATGAAATTAATACTACATTATATTCAACTCAAGTGAGACATATCATGTAAATATCATGATGATATGGGTTAGTTTCTCTGAATAAATAGAGTTTCAAACTTTACAGTCCAAAAACGTACTGTAACAAAATATGCAACTTTATACCCTTACGTAATCCTTACGCAACAAAACAGAAAAATCAATAACTCATTCTTTCAGTCAAATGATATTCAAAATGTCCTCAATCCTGCTCAATACACTTCTCTAATATGACTGACCATACATTAATGGTCGTGACAATTTTACTCTGGGATAATGATTCTCCTTCACGCACGATTGCAGTACAGTACGCAATGATGGAATATAAACAGCTGGTTTTTGGACATCATGAATTTAATGTCCAATTGCGCCGAGATGGAAGCTCTTATCACCAACATATTTCTACACGATAGCGCACTTGACTTGAATATTACCTGGTATAAATTTGATAAAATTACTCCTTGAGAAAATTTATTCAGAAATTATTTACCTAAGGGGGTCCCTTTTTTTGGGCCACCCTGTATAAGAGTTTCGAATCTGTAGTGAAACTAGGGGAGTGGTTGACCTGCAAAGAAAACACAAATTAGAAACAAATTTTAACATCTTAAGAGGGTTCAACTAGCATCAGGATTAGCTGTACGGTGCCTACAGCGCACTTTTTCTTCAAAAACGAAGCCACAAATTGATAAAAAGAAACTATTTCTGTATCAATCGTAATCGCACAAATCTTAGAATATTGAATAATTTATTTTATTTCAAATTTGGTAACGTTGTCTTTATTTATCTTGATTTTGAGTAACCCATTTCGATTGAAAACGCTGTTGCAAGGGCATAAAAACAGTCACATTGGCAGCTAGGATTAATAAACGTCTGTTTTGTAGTGTTTCTCTTTGTTTCAAAAGGCTGTTTTTGCTGTTTATTAAAAAATGTAGCGTTTCTCAGTTAATTTCGTTAATAAATTCATTTTTCTTGAATCTGAGAGTGCACAGAGGGTTTTTGTAACAAAATAGCATTAGGGCAATTTTGCCAAGCGTATCATAAAAAAACTGAGAAGAAGTGGCTCTTCCAAGACACTACTATAACATAAGGCCTAGGCAGAGAGAGTGTGATTTGAATAATAAACATCGGTTAATAAGCGCTCGATTGCAAGAAAATGTGTTTATTTGAAGCTGCACAGTAACTTCAATTATTGTATGCTTTTGGAAAATACGGCTGTTTGGACCAGCAGTCTAACTGGTTCTTTATTTGTTTGTAAATTTCGTATTTTTCTAGCCGTATTGATCAGCGTCGCCTTTGAAACATTCTCCAACAAAGTTTGAAAATATTCTATATTGTTTTTAAGACCATATAATAAAGCTTTTATTGAACGATTGCTCGATCAATGCAGGAAAATACTCGAATCTCAGCTTCTTGCACCGAACTCACTGCTTTCGGTGCGTACGTCATTCTTCGGTCCGAATATTTTCCAGCATTGACCTGGCAATTGTTCAACAGACGCGTGAGGCAACAGCTTTTGCTGTTACATTGTCAATAAAAGAAGATTAACAATTTGAGCATTGTGCAAAAGGCTAACAGGCAGATGAATAAATAGATATTTGAAGTATCTGGGAAAGAAAAGAAGTAAAGTTATCCCATATGTAGCAAGACTACCCCAGCGGCCAAGGCAAACTGTCATTAAAAGAAGCTTTCAGAGGAAATTTTGAAGAATAGGACTAATCATGATACCTTTAATGAGAACACAGTAGGAAGAATTGAAGGTTATCGAAACAGCAAAAACAAACAACTTTCTTATTTATACAGTTTCACAAATAGTATGACTCGGGAAGAAAAGACAAATCAAAAACATTGAACACATGAAACAAGAAGCACACATGTTTTAATACTGCATATACATGTATAATGACACCAAGGAACTTGTTAGAAGAAGCAAGACCCTATACAAGTGGAGAATGTCAAAAGAAAAACTAAGAGGGAAAGAATACATCCAGAGAAGAAATTGTCAGAAAGATAGAGATAGTTAGATGAAGAACATGAGACAAACTCAAGCTGAGAGAATTGAGAGCGAATAGAACTTACAAAAGTTGGCCATATACTATAAACTATATAAACAAAAACTATATACGAGGCTAACGGGTCTCCATAGAGATCTGAAATTACCATGTAGTAATGATCTATTACAACACATAACGTGACCAAAAAGGTGCTCCTTAAGATTTACGTAAAAAAAAAACGACTGGTCTTCAACAAAAAGCAAATAAAAATATTGAAAGACACGAAAAAGAGGCTGACGTTATGAGGAAGTAATGTATAGCTAATAAGCAGTGAGAAGGTAACGAATTAGATTTACTTCAAGAAGAAATTTGCGTTAGAGAATGAATGGAAAATGTGCTATCGTGACAAAATGTATCATCGTCAACAAGGGATATAGACAGGGGGTAAAGGGGGGACTAGCTATGAAAAGTTAAAATAGATTAATAACATGCATCAGAAAAATGATGAAGGGATAAAAAATAATTGAAAATAACATATACAACATATCACAAGTTTGAACTTAATAGCAAAAGCTTTTCGGTTAAATAATCATCCTCAGTGCTAGATAATATAATATTATATCATCTAGCACTGAGGATGGTTATTTAACTGAAAAGCTTTTGCTATCAAGTTCAAGCTTGTAATATGCTGTATATATTATTTTCAAATAATTTATAATGGCAAATTTTAACAAACGATAAAAAAAATCAATATCTGACGATGAGAAAAATCCTTTTTCATTTAAATGGTCAATGATCATACTAACCTCGAGGACCCAAGGTTTGAGCTTTTTGTCCAACAAAATATCGAATCCAAGGATCTCAAAGCAACCGCTACCTCTGTTGTGATTAGGAAAACATGTTCTGTAATTGTGTTTTAAAATTGGATGTGCTGTTATCAATGTTTTGATGATGACATCCTAAAAAAACAAATAATGCAACTAAACAGAAATCCAAGTTATCTTTCAATTATCCGTTGTTTTTCTTGCAATTGCTTTAGACCATATGTTAAAAATCTACCCTGATGACAGTATGCACCACATAACATAACAACCTAAAGAGGTTCCGTTCAAAAACGTAGATCCTATGTGCCAGTTTCTACTGATAAATGCAGCGTAATCAAGAAAGGCAACTGGGACGAAAAGCGATTGATGATGACAATATATTGTAGTATTTTATAAAAACTTACATCGATTCTGTCCCATATTTCATCTACATTATAACCATTCTCAACAAACCATTTATTCAGAGTTGAGATTCTCCTACAAAAAAAAGGAATTACAAATTACGCGGAAAACTATTGTCAGTATAATCTGTGTATTGTGGTGTACAAATCGGTGAAGGTCCAACTCCCAAACAGAATTTGTTGACTGAATGAAGAGGACTGCGCAATACTAAGGCTGATTTGGCCGTTCCTCTTCGCAAATCTGCATTTGGCCAAAAGTGTTTCTCATATAAAGGTGCAAAATTGTGAAATGACCTTTCTTTCGATGACAAGTCCTTTAAAAACGCACTGTAATTCATGCACCGGCACTTGCTTAAAAGCTATCAAATATAGATTTGATAGCATGGAACACAAGTAAATACATTTTAAATGTATTAGATACAAAAAGTCTCCACTTCTCAGAAAACAAGCTTAAAAAATTTGCCTATAACAAATTGGAGGCCCTTTACAGGGTGAGGCCATGGTGAAAATAACCTCTTGCACCCTTTATCTGTGGTATTGATACGAGATGAGAGATTCAATGAAATTGCCCTCTAAGGGTCTGTTTATATGGAGCCGAGTTACCCGGCTAGCCGAGTTACTCGGGAAGATGTGATGAAAATCAAATCCTGTTTATATGGAGCCGAGTTTCCCAACTAGCAGAGTTACTTCTGGGCAGTGTTACACGAAGTATAACGATTTTCGCGCTAATTTCAATTTGGTGCTAATTTTTTGGCTTTGGTGAGTTCATCTTCATGCACATCAATCTCTGCTCGGCGACTGGCGGCCACGATTGTTTTAATGTCAAATGCTTCGCAGTATACATATGGCCATTTTGCTCGATTTTGTCCCGGCTGGCCGAGTAACTCGGAATTTTGCGTTGATATGAGAGACCCAGGTACAGTAACTTGGCTAGCCGAGTTACTTGTCTCTCTCATATAAACAGGAAGCCGGGATAACGTTAATTTTGCATACATGGCGGGTAATTCGGTCTGCCGAGTAACTCAGCTAGCCGGGTAACTCGGCTCCATATAAACAGGCCCTAAAGCAAAGAATCGCATTCTACCGATAAAAGTTGGATTTGAACAAAATAAGAGCTTACAAATCGGGGCTTAAAAATAATGAAAACAATCAACTGACCTTTTACTACCCGTTTCTTCGTCTCGAACAAAATCTTCACTCGATTTGTTTATAGAATAATTAGTCAAATGAATAAAAACGTTTTCCTAAAAAAGATATACAAGTTCTTTAAACAGCGAGGCTACGTCAAAAGAGCTAAATGAGGAATGAAAACCAGGGAACAAGCCATGCTATGCCCTTCAACAACCCTAAGAACTTTTAAATTGCTGATTTTGGCATGAAAGATGGTAAAAGCTAAAAGGTTTATTAGAAATGTTACGCTTACTAAAAACCTGAACAAACACTGTTTTTCAACCATGAAAAGATGGAATAGAAAAGACATTTTAGCCTTGAAAACATTAAATGAATCGCTACGAGTTATTAGTTATTGTTATCAGCAGTTAGAAAAGGTCAGGATGCGATAACAAATACAGTATCATGAAATTTGCATTTAATTCTGTACTCTTGGTACTATTGGCGTCATACACACTATTTTATAAGAAGCTTAGACCCTGGTCAAACATTCTTTGTCAAAGATTTAAAATTTGCTTGTCAAAAATTGTTACAACATTTGCAAAGACCTTAGAAAATTCCTAGCACTGTGAGTATCTTAAATCTTAAGAAAATCGAGTTCTCAAAGTCTCTTAACGATGCTTCAATTTTGGCTAAAAGTGCAGAAAATCAACTGTAATATTATGCAGCTGCGAAAAGTGCTTATTTCATTCTAACCCTATCTGTTACCCTTAATCCTAACCATCATAACGTTTGTTTTGCAGGATAGAAAAGATTTTCTGATTATTACAGAATAATAACGACGTTATTTCCTATGCTGAAATAAAAAATATCTTAAAACTTTCTTAACATTCTGAGGCCAGTATTGAAAGTCTTCTAATTGCTTGGCAGCTCATAGCAGTGGGTTTTTATAAAAAGGTTCCTATTAAGAAGTGTCTAGGTAAGCTTAATGGAGAAGGGACGCTTATTTTCAATTTTTCCATTAAAGAGTTGGCATAGTAGAGAGGGCGGCTTTGACAGGGTGAGGGGTCTAAAAACAGCTTTTACATAAAATGAGGAAATGCTAATAAAACTGGAAAATAGCTTACCAAGTTGCTGTTTTGTGGGTCGACATATTTGACAGTCGCAAATCTCACTAATCCATCTTGAAATATAAAAATGCGTAGTGGATCACATGACGTTACGACGGCGTAAATGCGAAGATCGAATTTAAAGCCATCAATTAGAAATGGTTTCGATACATATTGTTGACATATGACGTCTTCGCCAGGCTTTACATCTTGCTGTAAATAAATAGAAAAAAAAAACAAGAATCATTAAGTGTAGCTAAGAAGCAATGCTTTCTAAAGATGACGTTCGTTAATCTCTGGTCTCAAAGTAGTTCTTCCGCCAATTAATTTCCAGACAAACGTTTCATGTAGGGATATTCTTGTTCCACACGGAAATGTTGTGGGTTCGAGCCACAGTCTTTCCAATTGTTATTGCAGGGATAACATCCTTTGGCAAGTTGTGAACATAAATGTGCCTCTGTCTAAATAGGTGTATAACTGGCTACCAGGTCGGTAGTTATGAGTGACGTGTTTGGTTGCACCCTTATATGTATCCAGACCAGGGGTAAATGTATAGTCGACTGAGTAGCACAAGGCAAGTAGTAAATTTAAAAACGACAACTTTATATTACGAAGGTTACCTTGGGGTTTCTCGTTAAAAATATGCCTTTGCCTTGACTGCTACAATCCGGTTTAACAATATAAGTTTTATTCTTTTTCTGTCGACTGTTTGCCAGAAAATCACCATAACTAGAAAGAAAATACAATTTTGAATTACATGAATTACATGCCGTATTGTTGTCATCAGAAGTTGATTCTACAGACGTAGAGGGGTCAAGTCAACCAAGTCCAACTTCCATGTGCGTATTGGATATTTTATCCTCTTTTGTTTTTTCTACGTTATCTTGCTTCATAGTTAAACAACACGTCGTAGAAAAAAACCTATACTGTAGCATATAAATGGACCGAAAACAATAAGAAAGGGGGTACGCAGATTGTATGGAAAATCAAAGGGAAGTTTGATCTACCCAATTTACTTGTTTTTTATGGTCAATGCCGGCACAAGCTACCAAGTTTCATTGCTCTAGCTGTAGAGGAAGGCAAATTTTTCAGGGAAGATAGAAAACAACCCACGTCTTCTCAAAGGCTTGGTAGACTCACTACAAAAGTCGTAGATTCTCTCCCAGCCCCCAACGCAACACAGCCATCTCATACATTGTTTAACCATAGAACTGAGTTTAACATTTACTTGATTCTACATTTTTCTTAATGAATTGAATTGAGGCGAAGGCAGCGAAAACGACGACTAATGTAATAAGTTGAAGGTCTTGGTTGGATGTAGGGTTAAGAGCAATTCACTGCCCCCAATTCTTGCTCCTACGTTCCTAGGTGTTAATTGACCATAGGCTATCATAGTCCGCAATTTTCGATCAGATGCCCCGGGGGGGGGGGTAACTTCAATAGATCAGTGACGGGGGTGTGCCATTTTGGTAATAAAAATTTGACCTCAAAATTTATGACAATTCTAAAAATTATACCCCAAAGTTCACAAAGAAACATGAATATAGTACATAGAAATTCTGTTTTTGGAGTCATACAGCTGAAATTTATTTGGCAGTTATTGTAACTTTATCAAAATTGATCATCTTAGCAAAAATGATACCACAAGTTTGTAATTTTAGCAAATTTGATACCCCAAAACTTATTTTCCACACATCCCTAAAAAGGTACCTCAAAAAATGGCACATCCCGTACCCATACATATGGAAGTTACCACCCCGGGATCAGATGATGCGACACTTTTTACCTTCAAGAGTCCCTTTTCTCAAAAAATTCCGCAGACTAAAAATTTCTCTTAAGGCTATGAAGGAAAAGGACTAAGACTATAGATAGCACAGGCCACAATGAAGAAACCATGGGAAATTAGTGTCAACCAAAATAATATAAGACATTTTCATGTTACATCTAATTAAATATTTCAATTAAAGAGGTTTCCTTAAAAAAGTTCCTTTAATTTTAAGATGAAAACATCTGGATTTAACCAAATGCTACCAAGGATCCATGTCGAAACACACTTTTAGGTCATTTTGTTTTCCATTCGCGTTGTTTAGTAACACCATAACAACCTGTAACTCCATGTTAATTCATTCCTGCATAATTTATTCCAATTAATACCGCCCACTTGCATAAATCAATTCTATTTTGAAACGTATTTAAACAGCTTTTTTGATTCATTGGATGAAAAAGCAAAGTCAGATGTAAAGAAGTGTGGGTGGTGTTTATTTAGAAAGAAAATCTTCCTCTATTTCTGAGTACCGAAATGGAAATTGTTAAATTTTTACTTCTGTTTTGAAAGGCCTCCAACTTTAATTTGATTTTTGAAAAGTAAGAAGAAGGAAAGCAATGAATAGGATAACAGGGCAAGTAGTTTGTAATAAACTCGTGGATGTACGATTGTTAAACGATCTCTCTGTCCGAACATTCGTCTTACACTCTTTTTATAAGAATACTATAAATTTTGTCCAGCCTCAATATTCTCAAGAAATTTCCGTTTTGAGCCTGAATATATTCTTAAAGTATTCTTATTTTTTCGAAACTGATATGGTTTCAGGGTAACATGGTAAACAGAGAAATTATCTCATTACGAGAAAATGGCCGAGCGAAAGAAAAATAGGGCCGCTAGTTCTCGCTCTGGGGTCGCTGGTTCTCGCAACTGCACAAGCATCGCTGTGTCCAGGGCCGGGGCTCAGGGCTGTCGCTTCATCTTGCTGCATTGCAGACAGGACAAACATTCGTTCAAGGCCTGAAATCTTCGATAAGCAATTAAATCAAAATAACTTCTTTCTGTGGTGCAATAAAACGTAACACGAGTTCAGTTAAGATCAGAACGGACAGAACTATAAATATTCAAACCAGAAGTTGTTCCGATAATCGGTACTTTGTTTGGATATCACTTTAGAGACTCGCTCGGATAATCGAGGATCGGGTAATCGGGGTTAGGGTAATTAAAGATGCACTGTGCTACGAAGTAAAGCCGACTTTAAACCAATACATTCTGTATATTTGAAATAAATTTTGAGGCAAAGCCTTGGTACCCGCCGATGTCAGGTTGAATTTTTTAAAAGTTTCTGTAGTGAAATTTCTGAGCGTTTAACAACGAATCCACATCCTGTTGATTCATCCGCTGGAATGTTTTCTTCAAAAATTTTGAGTTTTTGACGTTATCTGTAAGTCATAGATAGCGGCACAGCCAGATTCGAGTACACTGTTTTTTTGTAAGAACAATTTTATAAGAACACGAGCCTGGATTTTGCCAGATTTAAGAACAAATTAAGAACAAGCTGAGGCTGGCCTTTTCAAAAGCCCTAAGAATATCAGCTAGATTAGATATGTAAGCAAGACAGTCAGAATGAACGTAAAAAGCAAGCAAAAAAAGAAATAGACAAGAATGCTGCATTTTCACACAAACCTAGTACCACACTAGACATTCATTGAAAATATAGATATCTAAGTAACGAAGGAATTAAGAAGAGATTAAGAGATTTCAGGCTCAAAAACGGCAAAAATTTAAGAACAGGCAGCCTTAGTCGAAATTTCCTGGTTCTTATAAAAGACAGAGGGTAATCAGGGTCTCAGTTACGGTCGACTCATCTACGTCTGAGATCCTAGAAACAGGCGCTAAACAGCAAACACACGAATTCACATTCGACGTCACCTTCAGCAACTGCAAAGACTACAAAGACCGGAACGGCCCTCAGCGACTTTATGGAGAGCAAAGTTAAGAATCTTCTATTTTCGGAAAAAAGATAACCTTAGCGAGAAGTAATTCTCTCTTTGTCTAGAAAATCTAGCCTTTAGCAACGTTATACGCCAAGAAAATCTTGTTTTTGCGATCATTTAAGTTGGCTAGGAACCAAACAAAGACATTTTGATATCTGCGGTTTTAATACCAAAAACACATCGATATTTTTCAACAATTTCAGCAGTTTCAAAGAGGAGATTAAACTCCCTGCAAAAGTTTTCGAAAACACTAAATTGAAAACCACAAATTTCCCAGAAGCAAAGTTTTTTTAATTTCAGGTTGTACTGGGTGTTTGGAAACAGCAAAGATTGTAGATTAGGTCTGTTGTTTTTAAGAAATTTCTCTACTTACTCAGCAGGGAGGCACCATGTTGGTGGAAAAATAGCATAATCTTTGGGAAACTGTTTCCACAGTCGATTCATATTTCTTGCCAAGCAGTCTTTCCTGCATATCTCACTCATACCAGGAAAATGGTTGATTTTCTGTGAAAAAATAAAGAGAAGGCTTCATAAAGGCCACAGACAAAGGAATGTGTAGGGTCAAACTACTCATGTCTATTATACATGGGAGCCTATAATAAATGGTAGGGCAGAGAAATATGGTCAATAATGGCAAATAAATGTCCCAAATACTAGGGGAGTGCTATTATAGAAAAGTACTTGAAAGTGGAAATAATAGTATTTCTATTTGAGCTATACAGAACAGAGCTCACAGAGCTTTGTGATTGTAAAGAAAAGCAAAAAGATCATTAGATATTGTCTGCTAAAAGCATCTCTTGTCAGACACTTCCTAGAGCATAAACACCAGAATTAGTCTGGGAAAGTCAACTATAAGACACAATAAAGTGGAGTACAAAAATGTACTAGCTCTGTCAGGTTTCCTGTGCCCTTAAAGAGGGTGGTAAACAGGAGGTCAGGATCATGAATCAAAGGGACAAAAATGTTTACCACTCACGTTTCACATTAAAAAGGTACGGTGTTTCATGTTTCTTGACGTTAGAAAATATGGTCAACCAGGTTTCACAAAGATCTTTTGCCACCCTTTTTTCCAATGAAAAAATATGGTCAATCATGTTTCCTGAAAAACACTTTACCACCCTCCTTTTATATTATGAAAGTGTAATAAAAAGAGAAACCTTTTCAGTTATTTCTATTTGCCTACTTTAAAGTCTCCCACTCAAAATTGAATTATTCAACTAAAACTATTGGATTATGCAATACTGTTACCAGTAGCATTAGTAAATAATTACTAACCTGATACTTTTTCATATCCATTACTCTTTCAAGACTGACAGAAGAATCAATCCAAAAAAGAATAAAATCTTCATCATCATTAACTTCTCTGAAACCAAATTTCTTAGTTGCTCTTTTAACTAGAAATAAGAAACAATAAAGTAAGAAAAACCATGTTAAAGTTATTTTTGCAAATTAATTAATTTTTTATTTTGTATTCTGAAATATTGCTTAAAACATTAGACATCATTAGAAAATCATTCCATGGTACTAATGTTAGTTACAGAAACAGTCGTCATCTTTTGCGGAAACGTCTACTCTGCAAGCTAGCTCTTCTAGCAAAGGTTTAGAAAGTCATCCAAACCTACCATTTTCAAAAGATAATTCGAAAAGAATTGGGATACAAATTCTATGTTCAAAAAGCAGAGGGCTGACAAAAACAGCAGGCATAACTTGAAATAGATCCGTTTGCATTCAACTCAACAAGAATAAATATGAATATGACAAAATTTGTTAAGGGTACTATAGGGGTGCAATCTACTTGCCCTCCATTTACAATTATATTTGCAGGTGGCTTTTCATGCAATATAATAGATTCATGAAGTTACTTTTCGAAACGTCTTCAAATGAGCTAAGAAGTTCTCAACTTCTTTTTGCCCAGTTGGCAAATTTTGGCTTTGGTTAAGAATTTGCTGGCTTTTTTCAGAAATCATGCATACAAGAGTTGCTCATGAAGATTTTGAACAGAGATAAATTTTTTTGCAAAAGACTCATGAATTGAAATCTCAAGATAAAGATTTTTGCAAAAGACTCATGAATTGAAATCTTATAACCCTTTATCAATTTACCTACCACAGTCATATTTGCAATTGGTTAAGTTTACAGT
Organism: Chrysaora quinquecirrha; assembly: GCA_014526335.1. NCBI lineage: Eukaryota > Metazoa > Cnidaria > Scyphozoa > Semaeostomeae > Pelagiidae > Chrysaora > Chrysaora quinquecirrha. Next base: position 134,781 of record JACTAT010000197.1, on the reverse strand, counting down.
GAGCCACCTAAAACAGAAAATAATAAAATTTTATTCCATAGTATAGAGATGACATGAAAAAAGTAAGAATCATAAAATTTAATACTATTCAACAGAATATTATTTTTAAGTCTTGGCATTTGTTACTCCATCTTTATTAATGAGCTGTTTAAAACAGTCATCATTTGATCCCATTGTTTGTTGCTTGAATGATGCCATACAGTTGAATCTGCTTAACTGAACTTGTCCCCTTGAAGTTCCTTACAAACGACAAACTCTCTAAAAGATGTACAGCCAAATTCAGGGCTCTCATCATATGATGCCTTTTGTGTGTTTGGACACAGGTAGAATTCGAGTTTGACTATGCCCTATACTTGACCTCCTCCACTCCACTGATGTTGCCTGACTCTTTCACTTGCTTGCAAACTGCACTTTATTTGTTTAGGTAGGGAGACTCTGCTGTATAAGTAAGTGAAATCACAGTACAGTACATCAAAGTACAGAGGCAGTACCATACCATATGTATGGTAGATAGTTCAAAATCTTATCTACCTATCTACTTGACAGTAGGTTTCCTAGACTCAAGATTGATATAGGTAAAGAATAATAGATGGAATAGATAAAGAAACCCAAAATAACAAAAGAAACAAAAAATAGAAACAATAGCCTAATAATAAGATGCAGACCTCTTTTTCTTTCGTTTTGCTTTTGGCTTTGCAGGTTTAACACTACTTTCTTCAGAATTTCTCCCTGAAATTGTTTCTTGTTGTACATTTTGAGCTAAAAGTTCATTAGAATTTTCACCATTAATTTCATTGTCTCCTTCCTCTGTGCTGTCCTCGTCATCTTCACTGTCGGAAGATACCGCTTCCTTTTCTTCCTTATCAGCCATTATCATATGATATCAATTAGCTAGTTCATGACGGCATATTCCTCTTCATTATTTTGTTTTATATGGTCTGTTGTGTCTTTATTTGACAATCTGTTCGTTGATAAAAACGCACAACTTTGACCATTTTGGTCAGGTCATCTAGTGGGCTCTCAAGTTCTCAACTTCCAAGTTCAGTTTGGTTGAGGATCTGTTGTCGTGGAAACGAAGCCGATTCCGCCTCGCCCCAGGACTTTTCCGGATGCTTTCCCTTTATGTCAAAATTCTCTCTTCTTCGCTGAAGCGCATTTGCTTTATCAAGTCCGCATTTTTCAACAAGTCTACAAAATTTCTCATGATTTGGCAGACCCTTAAATTCATGTGATCGACAACAAGATCTTTACACTTTTTTTCAAAAGTACCAGAAAATTTTTGCGAGACTGGCTTGGCTGTTCTGCACTTCTCACCTTTACTTTCTTCAGCCTGAAATGTTTAATCTGTTACTTTTCGTTGCTTAATATGGCTAATATAGAAAGTAATATTATTCAGTGAATGTTGGGAGTGGTACTCTGCTAGGTAAAAGATTTGTATAAAATGTATAAAAATGCAACATGTTTGTATTTCTTTGTTACTGTAGCTTGGTTTTAAATTTCTGTGTGATGGTCTTACTTTTACATAACCAGTAGGCTGAGGGCTTTTGCAAAGGTAAGTCTCAGCTTGTTCTTAGTTTGTTTTTTTAAGTTTGGGTAAAATCCAGGCTCATGGATGTTCTTATAAAAATGCGTGTATTACCTCCCAAGTTGTCTGTATGATTTGACTTTCAGTACCACATGACTATGGTACCACACCGTGAATATAGAAGAGCAACAGCAACATCATTAGAGAGATGACACACCTTTAGAACCGACTGACATTTTTAACAAAATTACTACGAAATGTCAAATATTAAATCAATTAGATACATACAAACTACAGGAAGAATTCAAGTTCTGTAGCAACGTATTAATTTATATACACATTTGGTCATACACACAAATTAAAGGAGAATTATTGTCATTCGACGAAACCCGACGAAAACGGCACAAACCGAGAGAGATGACCTCCAAAAGGTTCTATCTACAGTAGGACGGGAGAAAATCATAAAACAACATATTCTTTATTTACAACCGTAAACTCTAAATTCTTGGACGAGGGGGACAAGAAGGCAAGGGCGTCTATTAGGAGCCATTAAAAGGACGATAAGGTGAGGTTACTTGGAGTAAATAACACAACACAGAAAACTATTTACAGATGTCAATGGAACGAAATCTAACAAAAATTCAGTTGCCAATTGGTCAAGAGAAAGTAGGCCAACTTCATCGTTGATGCAGACGGATGTAACTACTAAGCTTATCTCAGTGCACCTTTGCTCAGCACAAAGATTAATGCTACAAGAGGAGGAACATTCCAGGGTGTAGAAGGTCAACTTGGGATGAACTGTATGGTTCGAGCTTCAGGCCGGCTTCCACTAAACCAATTTGGCAAATTTAAGACTAACAATTTATTTACAAGTTGGAATATAAAACCTAACAGACAGTCCAAGAAAACTATTTACATAATTCATTAGAACCAATCAATATATAACTTGCTATAATTATAGTTAACGTTCACCCCTAGCGTTTTTGATAAAATGAACGGCAATTACTAACAAGCACGGGGGGAAGTAGACAGCCTAGATCATAAAGAGACATTTAGCGACAACAACCTAATGCGTTGGTAGATATGCCAAACAGGTGCGGTAACCCACCCTTGAATGCCGTTTACACAAATTTTTATTGGTTCACTAGCAGCAAGGCTAGTTTACAAGAGCAATTTTTCTCCCATACTTTATCCGTGACATGGTTCTCCATTCTACAAGAAGTGTAGAAATGTCTTTATTAGCAAGAAAAAACTCGCGACAGTTGCTCGTGTAGAGGAAATGACAAGTGAGCTTAACAATTTTCCTTATAATGGCCAATATTGAAGATGCAAGATTTAACAACTTGTTGTCAAACTGCACGAGGAAATGAAACTCTTCAGACGACACTTATCAAATTTTTGTTCATCCAAACGGGCAAGGAAATGCTTCAAAAATCGTCCAAGAAAAACTGATCGTGTAAACTCCGCTTTAATTGTTCTGACTTTCGGATTAGTCAGGGAATATACAAATAAATGTAAAAGTTTTAGGTGAGCGTTAATATTTACAGCAAGTAATCTAAAAGCAATCCCAGTCACAATCTACATATTTTCAAGCTATGATTAATCATCAGTGATATGCCGATATTCTATTATTTGCATAAAGTTATTTGAAATAAATACAAATGTTAAAACATAAATATCAAACTCAAATTGATTTTTCAGGTCTTCATTTGTGGGTGAAAGTAAGCGTGTGAGAATGATGACGGACTATTTGCCTTATTTGAAAAATCATTAAAAGTAGAATTAGGGGGCAAAGACACCAGCCAGACCTCTGCCGGTTTAATGCAGGAACAGAGTAATGATGGTCAGGTCACGAAGAGAAAGGTCACGACACAACGTTCCGGGAAAGCCGATCCATGTACATTTGCACTCAGAAAACATGATGACTAATGAAGATGATGCTCGATGAAGATGATGGTCGAAGATGACGACAATGATGATGGCCGGACTGGGGGACAACAACGACCAAACAGCAATGATGAAAATAATGATAATGATTATGGCGATGACGGCGACGGATACGGTGTTGATGGATGGTGGTGATGATTATGGTCATGATGATGATGCTGATGATAGAATTACCAAGTATGAGAGGATGGAGTTCCGAACAGAGTGGCTGTTTTCTTATCAGATCTACAAGCATCATAACGAGTTTTGCTAAAAAGGTGCACTATGTGCGATTTATCGTTTTACCATCCTCCCAGGAAGTTAAAATATCAAATGAGTTGTACAGATAAGTTATTATCGGACATTAGTTTCATAGAAAATCATATTTACAAATTTATATAAACTATTTACAGTTAACTCACGTTGCAGAGTGTTTAGACGCTAAGGTATACTCAACACTGTATTTCTTATACCGTGATTCGATTGTTGCAAATCTTGAACAAAGTCCTGTAAAGTCCGGTCTTTCTGCAGGATCTTGTCGCCAGCAGAGTCTCATGATAGTGTATCTGAAATCAAATAAAAAGAAAATGAGTTTAGACGGACCAGTTCTGACTCCATTGTCCCGCGGTGAGGCAAAACCAGTCGAGCAGAAATACTGGAAAAAGGAAAAATTCTAAAACGGAAATTTGTACTATTTCTAGTATTGGAAAAATTTATGAAGAAAATTGAGATTTTAGAAAATCGTTACAAGCTAGACGAAAATTTTTTTTTGGGATCGTACTTAAGGTTTTGAATCAAAAATAACAAAAGTTTTTCTTCGTGAAATTTGGTCGTGAAATTGCCTTAAAAGCAGTATACTTCCATTTTATGAATTTATTTGGGATCTCTCGGTGAAGATTTTTCCAAAAATATTCTAGGCCAACAAACTTTGAGGAACAACATTCATAATATTGCAAAATCGTGCCACATAAATTTTTGTCTCAAATTACGCCAGGGAACATCTAGAACAGAAAGCTGGGCGGCCTAAACGAAAAACTTAAAATCATCCGTAAAATCTATCCAAAATAATCTAAATCTTACATTTCTTCCGGACAATTCTTTGGTAACGGTAGACGATTTCCTCTAAGAAGATGTTGTTCCATATCAGCACAGTCAATTCCTGAATATGGTTGTTTTCCTAGGGCCATTATTTCCCATAGAGTAACACCAAAAGACCACTAAAATAAAGAATGTAATTAAGATCATTCTCAAAATAAAGCATTGCTTCTAATATAATCAATATTTTCGTTAACATTGAGTGAAAAGCTGTTTGCGTAGCCAAGGTCAAGAGCACAGATACAGTAAACTGACGCTGAACAAATTCAAGTTCCTATCCACATTTAGATTCTAGAAAAACGCGTGAAAAACTCCCATAGCACATCAAATTACATTTCTTTTATATTTCGTACATTTTCCATTAGGAAGTATTTGCCGATCGCATCCCAGGTAACATTTCTCTATCTATATATAGGCGAGCAAAAGAATATTCACCGCAAAAATTTAAGTTTGGCAAAGAAGTGTTGTTCCATATCATCAGAGGTTTTTTAATACTATTGTTATTTCTAAATTGAAGGACACATTTTAATGATAACCTTTAGGAAAACAAGGCTGAGATTGAGGTAAAGTAGTTCTACTATTTCAGAAAAATTTCGAGATAAGTAAAAAAGTCTGAAAACGTGAAGCTCTTGCCCGAAAGCACGCTTTAACATGTCTTGAGAAGGTAGGAAGTGATAAAAAGGGACCGATTAAGTTTTAAACTAGTAGTTTTAATCAGTAATTAACTAATGCTGAATACAAAAACTTTACTTACCACATCACTTTTCTCAGAGAATAAGCCATTCATGCTTTCAACAGCAATCCACTTGATGGGTAATTTGATTTTTCGTTCCATCATATAGCTATCAGAGCTACCGATTTCTTTTGCCAGTCCAAAATTCGAAATTTTCACTTCTAAATCCTCGCTGACCCTAAAAAAGCAATAGAAATCTGCTCAATGGAAAATTAAGACATTGTACAACCGTGTTTTTTTCGCTTCTAACAGTTCAAATAAAATAATCAGAACCAATGATTCAGTCTTTTGGAGCGTATTGTGTAGAATGTGCTTCGGTTTGAGACAGAGAATTTGTCTCCTTTATGGTACCATGCACCCTGGTTGAAATGCTTTTACATCAGGATGTTTGCATTTTTCCCACATGTACGTGTGAAACACTCGCTTGACTAACAGCACATGCACTTTTAGAATTATTGAACCACAAAACATGAAATAATCCAAAATTCAAAACAATCAAAATCCTGGCCTAAGAATCAAAGCTAGGCGCTTTAGACAGGACAGGGAAAATACCGTACCAAACTAAACTTAGGTGTTGTCAAACTTCTGAAAACGGTTTTGTGATCCTTTGCGGCTGGAGAATATGAATCCGCCAGATACCAATCAAAATTTCACTTCCGGTCACGTGGGCAGCTCATTAAATAATTAACGGTCAAGCAAAAATGAAAGTTGAGCAATTTCAAATCTGTTTGCACCATTGGATAGACCATCTAAAAATATGCAAAAAAGTATAAAACAACAACGCTCTAGCACTTATAGTCTTTGAGATATTGAGTGTCAAAAGTTCGGTGATGACGTCATCAGTAACATATTCACCATTTGAAAATCGAAATAAACAGAACAGAGAATACATAAAAACGAATGGAGTATGCATTTTAGAGGTTAAAGTCGCTGTCAGAATCGTCTGCAGTTTCATCTGAAGATGTGAGCAATGCCCAGGCACTATCTTCTTCGGAATCACTGTCGGAATCCGCGTCAGATTCTGCTTCGATGTCTTCTTTTTTGTCGCTATTTTTGTGTGCATGTTTTGCCACCTTCTTTGCTATTCGCTTGCGCTTTCGAGCTGGGCCTCGGAAAACTGGATCTTCAATATATGAAAACTCGTTGCTGCCTGGCAATCTTTCATCTTCCTTGAAGTTTTCTTTGTAGATAAACACGGAGGGAGCTGCGAGCACGTAAACCACAAAGGTGACAATCCATTTTCACTTTTAATCCAGCCTCTACCCTCAGTATCGGGATAGTTGATATTTCTTCTTATGCACTGCCTCCATATGTTTGTTTGTACATCAACACGTTTTAACTGCTGGCTACTACTGCTCGGATCAGGAATCAGTTTGGAACTGCATTTCTCTTTCAGTTTCTCAATCATGCTAACTCTCGTTTGCACCATATCTTCATCTTCTCTTCCTGGGTATAAAATTGTCTGCCAAAATTGTGTGGCGTGATAAAACTCTGCTACAGGCACGGCTGATGTCCCAAATTCTTTTGGAAGGTATTCTTTTCGACATTTCAACATCTTTTTAAAGGGCTTAATTTTTCCAACACCAAAGGGATATGACGTTGTGTCGCACCCTGTTAGTGAATGGAATGCAGGTAGTACATTACACACGTCATTCCCATAGTGATTCGAAATTGATCGTACGCATATATAACGATCTGCAGTGAGGCGCATCTGCCAGTCATTCGACGGCTTTAAACGGGAAAATGCAAATAACAGTAGGACCAGAATATCAGTATCAGTAGCACGTAGCACTGACGATAACATTGTTGTCGGATATTGATGAGAAGTAAACAACTCTTGTATCTGCTTCTTGGTGGCTGACATCAGGTAGTTTTTCGCAAGAGTCGGATGACAATCTCCATGTAATATCTCCATCGTTAATAACAAGAGGACATTTGAGTGACAGCTTATTGTAGTATTTCTTATAATAATTAACCAAGAATCTGATTAACTCAATTTTGTTCTCAGACGAACTGAGGAATGATTGCCAATCGCTGGACTTTGGCATTGTTTGCAAAGGGCTTGAAATCATGACACGTCTAGTTGCCGTTCTTCTTCTCTGCTGTGTTAGTTGTTTGATTGTCCCCTGTCCATATTCATCCATGGCGATTATGATTTGCTTTGGATTTGCAGACGCTGGAGGTGTGCAGAACGTTAATAAAGCAAATGCATCTTCTTTCCATGTTGATTTTGGTTAGACAGATCTTACAACTGCCATCCCATTGAATATTTAGTCACTTTCGTCGTTTGGTTTTTCGTCTACGCAGTCTGCCTCCTCTATCAGATAATTTCTAAAAACAGCTTTGGAACTTTGGCGAAAGTCCCCATCTGGTGCAGCTAAAGCAAGCGGAAGTGATGTCAGTAGGTGACGGTGTGCTTCTTCCAAAGATGTAGATTTGCCAACCAATAGTCCAAATGCTTGCTTATCCTCCTTCAGTACATTGACGACCTTGGCCTCTTTAGTCTTCTTTTCCAATCCTGTTCTAATCTTTGGATTTGAAATTGGCGCAAAGAAACTTAAACTGCTTTCTGTGTTGTCAATCATTCTTTTTTCAACAAAATCTTTTAGTCATCATTATACGATATACCATGGCCAAACTTGCTCAGCAGTGTTGCTACTTCTTTGTCTCCAGTTATTCTGTCGATGATAAGCCCCGCCATTATTGATTTGGGAGATCGCTTTTTTGTTATACGTGATTCCCAGTCACTAGAAATAGACCAAACTCTGTCACTGCGGATTTTGCTTGAGAGATTCACGAAACCATCTTGGTTCAAGATACCATGCAATTGTATTACAAATAATTTCTGTAGGTCCTGTATTCTCTAGGTTTTCGGCTAGTGAATCGAAATCAATAGGCTATTTCTCTGGTTCATTTCTCAAAACTTTACGCCAAACCATTCGAGCACACTTTCTACAAATACTGATATTCTAGTCCTACTGTTGTTTGCATTTTCCCGTTCAAGAATGTTTGAGAAACTGAAAGAGAAATGCAGTTCCAAACTGATTCCTGATCCGAGCAGTAGTAGCCAGCAGTTAAAACGTGTTGATGTACAAACAAACATATGGAGGCAGTGCATAAGAAGAAATATCAACTATCCCGATACTGAGGGTAGAGGCTGGATTAAAAGTGAAAATGGATTGTCACCTTTGTGGTTTACGTGCTCGCAGCTCCCTCCGTGTTTATCTACAAAGAAAACTTCAAGGAAGATGAAAGATTGCCAGGCAGCAACGAGTCTTCATATATTGAAGATCCAGTTTTCCGAGGCCCAGCTCGAAAGCGCAAGCGAATAGCAAAGAAGGTGGTTAAACATGCACACAAAATAGCGACAAATAAGAAGACATCGAAGCAGAATCGGACGCGGATTCCCACAGTGATTCCGAAAAAGATAGTACCTGGGCATGACTCACATCTTCAGATGACACTGCAGACGATTCTGACAGCGACTTTAACCTCTAAAAAGCATACTCCATTCGTTTTATGTATTCTCTGTTCTGTTTATTTCGATTTTCAAATGGTGAATATGTTACTGATGACGTCATCACCGAACTTTTGACACTCAATATCTCAAAGACTATAAGTGCTAGAGCGTTGTTGTTTTATACTTTTTTGCATATTTTTAGATGGTCTATCCAATGGTGCAAACAGATTTGAAATTGCTCAACTTTCATTTTTGCTTGACCGTTAATTATTTAATGAGCTGCCCACGTGACCGGAAGTGAAATTTTGATTGGTATCTGGCGGATTCATATTCTCCAGCCGCAAAGGATCACAAAACCGTTTTCAGAAGTTTGACAACACCTAAGTTTAGTTTGGTACGGTATTTTCCCTGTCTATATTGTCTTACATAAAGCTATAGACAATCAAATGTTTATGCAAAACAACCGCCAACTCACATGCAATTCCTAGTAGCCAGATCTCTGTGAATGAATCTTTGTGAAGCTAAGTACTCCATTCCTCTAGCAATTTGCAAACCAAAATGAACAAGAAGCCTTGTGCTCAATAACTGTTGGATGGTGGAAAAAATAATTAGCCAATAGTGATTAACTGTACGATGAACGTAAGATAAAGGAAAGGCATAATAGGAGTGAGGCATTAAAAATGTCGAAGTTAATGCGAGGAGTAAACACAGTAAACACTGTTAACACTAACAATAAATAATCATACAATACAATACAAGGAGTGCAGCTAGCGTTCTTATCATTCTTTTATCTGCTTCTTCTCCTACTTTATATAGACCTATAAACATTTCTATCTTATTCAAGTTTTATCGTATTACCTTCTTCCTCTACTTCTCCATTCCTTTTTCAACTAGCTCTTTTCTCCCAGAGACAGTTTTCCCAGTAGTCACTCTGCTTTTAAAGGGGGGTTTTTGGCCAAGGCAGTTAAAGGACCAAAGCATAGATACTAACTTTTGGAATAGCATGAACATCAGAACGTCTCCTCAGGGTGCAATATAATAAGCCCCAAACTTTTTTAATTACATACGTAAACAAAGGAATGGATAGAGAGTTCAATTACCTGTGGTTTTCTAGGAGTTCCTCGGCCATTTCTTAGAAATTGATTGAGATCACTCTTCATTAATGGTACAACAATCAGTGGGGCAGAATTTGGTTGTATAACAACCCCAAATACTTTGAGAATATTTCTGTGCTTTAATTTTGACATGATCATTGCTTCTGATACAAATGATGATACCATATCAAAGTCAGCAGAATCTAGAAAAGGTGGTTTAAAACTTTATGTAAATTGATTTCTCAAATCAAACTAAGTTTGAGTGTTCTTAAACAAAAAGAGGGTTGGTTCATGAGGAGTAAGCATATTTCCGGTCAAGCTAAGGGAAAAAATAAGTTTTTTGATCACATGAGGATAGACTAAATTTTCTTGTCAAAGCTGGTTAAATATTCAACATTTCATTAATATCATACACATACATCATAAAATCAAACAGAAGTTAAGCAACAGATGATCAAAACCAATTGGTTAAGATGATGATTGTAACGTGAAATTGCTTGGACAAACCTTTCAAAGTTTTCACAGCAACAGGCACAGCTTTATCATGCTGATGTATTCCAGTTGCTCTACCTCTGTAGAGATTACCAAATGCACCTGCAAAAAGAATAAACTGCATCCAAAACAGCATACTGAATTTGTCATAAAATGTTCTGGCATTAAATGGAGGTGGTGTGCCTTAGTGGCCAAGGTGTTTGGCTAACAACTGATAGGGCATGCTTTAAATCTGATCAGAGCCACTTTCCACAAGCCTACAGTCAACTCGGAAGATGTACATCAAAATGTTACATTAGGGGCACAAGCTGCAGGTCCGCATCATCTGCATAGCTGCCAGAATGAGCATTTAGGCATAGTTCTTCTCTTACCTGGGCACAGAATTTTTCACATTCAATTTCAATATTTAAACCAAAGAATGCAGCATAAGTTTTGTGCCAAAGGTTGAATGATATTGTTATTCAGAAAAATCGCAAAATAAAAATAGATTTTGCTTTGAAAGAGATTCAAATTGTTTCTTTGTCGTGAATTTTTTACAGATCTGAAGAAAACTGCTAATTCTGAATATTATATGCACACATTTGGCTCTGTCAAATTGCAAGCGTTCCAAGAAAAACAAAGCTTACCTATCAAAAAAGGTCTTGATTCGATCAAAACTTGATCTCTGTGTAAAATGTAACCTTCAAATTGATGTTTCCAATGATCATTCAAAACTTTGTACAAGTCATCAGAATCGTCAGTGACAGCTGAAACAAAAACACAAATATTTCTTTCAAAAGAAATCTGGTGCTTTATCTAGTCATCAGAATCGTCAGTGACAGCTGAAACAAAAACACAAATATTTCTTTCAAAAGAAATCTGGTGCTTTATCTATATGGACTAAATTTAATTCCACCACTATGAAACAAATTATATTTCAAAATTACAGCAAAGAGTGGGAATCATTTCCAGTATAAATTAAAATCAATTAAAATCTTTCTCAATCAAAAAAGTTTGAAAGCAAATTTTAATTTTATGTTCATGTACAATTATGCTGCTTTCACCAAGTTTTGAAGAATTCAACCCAACCCTTACCTATAAAATTTCTTGCAGCTCCTAGATTTAAAATTGAAGAAAACGTATATGGAAATAACTACAAAAATTGAAGTTTAATGCTCTTTGAATAAAGCAAGTTGGGATTAGTGCTAAAAAACATACCATTATTGGTTTCATCATCTTGTTTTGAAAAGGAAATTGTTACTTCATTTCCAGCTTGAACAACATTCTTGCATTTTTTTGCTTTACACTTGTACAGTGAAGGATTTTCTACAAATTTCAAAAAATGTATCAACTTCTTAGTAAACCAATAAGGTGTTGCAATCTGCATCAATATTCTAGATTGAGGTGTATCACTCTCCGGAGAAGGCTCATACAAAGGTCAAGGCAGATCATGCTGGAAATTATTTTGCTTGCATTTTTTCGCAGAAATTGCTGTCAGATTTTAATAACATAAAAGCAATTTTTCTTTTGAAAGAAAAACTGTTCTTGACATTTATGATGTCAGCTAAACTTGCAGACAAGATGCATCTCTATATTGCAGCACTAACCATTGAGGATAAATACAGACTGCCTAAAATTTCAATACTAAAAGATATGAAATGAGATGGATTAGAACATTATTAGTACCTCTGATATTGCTGGAATTGACAATCCGAAGTTCTGATGCATTTTGTTTAACCAGCATTGGTTTATTCTCCTCGTCATGCTCATCCTCTGTGTCCTCTTTCGTCTCTTCCCGTTCTTCAGGAATATTCTCCAGCACTCTTGAAAGGGACCCAGGAGATGATGGTGTTGAAGGTGATGGGGTATATGCGGGCTGTGCAGTTCCTTTTATGGGAAGACTCAGTGATCTTCGATACCTTGATGAAGGCTTCCACTTTTTCATCTTGCTGTTGCTGGGTTTCTTTTTGGGAACAAATATAGGTTTTGGAGGTGCATTCTCTTCTTCCTCTTCATCGTATTCATGATTAAGAAGATCTAGTTCATCTGGTTTTGCTTGCTCAAAGTCGCTGAAATAAAGTGAAGCAAATTATTAATTGATACTCTATTGAATGATTGTATACAAAAGAAAACCTGGAAACTGCAAGGGAAAGCTTCACATGGCAGATAAACTCAAGATCTCCTGCATACATCTTTCTGCACAGGACCTATTTGATTTTATGTGTGATGTGCATCATGATGTGTAAAGAGAAATTTAGTTCACAGTGGAAAAACTAATACGAGTCAGTACACATATGTTTGAAAAGTATTTCTCTTGTCATACTTTACTGCACAAAAAATACAGAGTGCAGATTTTCAACAAACCATAGCTTCTCTTAAGCAGGTAAGTAATTCCCAAGGGAATTCGTTTTTCAATTGCATTTTGTTATCTAATAAATGTTATTACAAATTCAACAAAAAAGCTTGTACAACTCAACAAAACAACCTTATAAACCTAATAATTGCACTTGGTGGTTAGTAAGTGGATTATTACCGTTTTGCTGCTAGTTCATATTCTTTATCAAATTTCATTTGCAATCTTCGTGTTTTCTTGTAATGTCGATAGTAAAGGCAAATACAAAGAGAAAATGCTAAAATCAAACTGAGTGTTACAGAGATTGCAATGATCACATTCAGTTTGATACCAGATTTAGCTCCATTATTGCTCTGTGGACCATTACTTGGTTGAGTTTTATCTGAAAGAGTTGAAATAAAGAGCTCAGAAAACAAAAATCATCAGAAAAAGTACATTTGAGAAAATCAACATACAGACAAGTTCATTAAGTTCACACCCTTCACTCATGCCATTATCTCCATACAAGGCAGAGAAAACCCTGCTTTTCTCCCACAGCTTCTTTGGGTTACTTATAAATTGCCTCTTTTTGCAATATTGATATACATGATTCTGCACACAAAAAGTTGGCTACAGCAAAAAGTAAGCTTGAAAAATCTTGTGAAGCTCTAATGGAATAGCAAAGATAACTGCAACTTAGAAAGTCACGTTTTTCTGTGCTAGGGAGCAGATTTTTTTGCAAAACATCTGTGTCACAAGATAAACACAACAGAAGTCATGTCAGAAGTGATCTAAAGTAACAAAACGTTTAAGCCAGCAGGCTCCTGATCCTTAGCTTTAAGAAACACAAAAATTCCTACATGGTTTATCTAATTCATGCATAGTCTGTACTCAAGAAAACTAAGAAGCAGAATGATCTCTCATACTGTGAATTTAACATGTACACATATTTTTTTTATAAGACATGAAAAAGTTGAGCCAGTACGGAAAGTTTCTTGGAATTTTCAGACTATGAGTACTGAAAGTTTCCCAAGAGTTTCTTGAATATCCATATTGGCAACATTGATTTTCTATATGAATGACGTCAAAACCCATTCATTGATCGTATTTGAATGCAAATGGGTTTCTTGTTTGTCTGCTTGTCACAGAAATGCTTTATTGCAGAAGAAACACAGGAAATGAACGAAAAATGCTCCCTGTCTGAGGTGAAAAGTTCAACTTGAAAAAATTTCAAGTACTGGAGTTTCTTAAATTTTTGGCCATTTAGAGTCTGGGTTTCTTATAAAGAGTTTCTTATAAACAATAATAGTAGTGCATGGAAAAAGACAGCAGGAGAAACGGTACATAAGACAATACAAACCTTTTCCATTACATTGCTTTGGTACAACTACTTTCAATAGATCGTACCCTGAACCAGATGTAAAATTTAAAGAAAATCCAACATCTGCTATACCAGATGTTCCTGATCCCGAACATGGGAAGCTGATAGTGAAAACTAAAAAAAAAAGAAAGGGGAAATATAAGACAGTGTTCTTGGTATGAATGCAGCATAAAAAAAGATGATAAGAAATGAGAGGTGCCTAGTTCAGAGGACAAAAGCAGCAATTTCTTTGCAAAGGTGTTATTGTCATAGCAAAAATATATTTTGTTTCAAGTTTCCTGTGAATAAAGTTCAAACTCTGATCTCTTAATCCCTTCAAAGTACCATTAAAATATTTGGAAAATTTCCAAAGAAACCTGCAAAGAACCAGCAGCAAAACACAAACTATTGCCAAGAAAGTTTTAAAAAGGAAATCCTTAATGTGGCTTACACTCCTTTATTTGGGTGCATACAGTATTTCATTGAATACTGTATAGGAGGTAGGATGTACAGACAAAAGTTCAATAAGAAAGATAATCAAATCCTATTGGGCAGAAATGAATTTGAAGTGCAGATTATATCTTTCACATGACATGAAGAATTTCTTGACTCTTCACCCAGAAAATGGTCTAACATTCGATATCAAAAAGAAAGGTTTGAAGTTTTTACAAGAAAATAAACAATATTTGATGGCAATGATAGGGGATAAAGAATATTCTCAGAGTGTAGACTTTTAAGGGCTCTCGAAAATTTCATAAAGAAATTTTTTTGCTTGGTTTTTACACCATTATAATTTGTCCCCCCTTATAAGTAACCCCCTCCTTTAAAGGTTGAAATCTGTGACAAGAACCACCACTTGACTGGACCCACCTATTTTATTTTAAATAAATATACTCTGTGTATCAAATAAACCCATCTGATGTCTTAGTTCAAATTTGATTCCCTTGCAAGGCAGCACTCCCTGGGCTGACATTGCAGAGTTTGGCAGTGACACAACTGAGATCACAATTGAAGTTGACAAAAAAGCACCAGAATGCAGCACATGTTATCCATGCGCACAGGAGAAAATCATGAAACTTTAAAAATGATGGGTCAGTGCAGGGCAAATGTTGCAGGCTCTTCTAAAAAAAATTGAACAAGGAAGCAATCTGCAATCAACAAAACTGAAACTGCATCTGTCAAAGACAGACCAAAACAAGGTCACATGACATTTCCTCTTTATTGACAAAATAAGGAACTGCTAGGAAACTCAAAGCTTGGTGAGAACTTGCAACTTTAAAAGTCAAACAAAAGCCAGTAAGAGCTCAGCCCAATAAAAATAGAACAAAAACAGGTTTTGTCTTCCTCCTACTTACCATCTTGGTATCTTGAAACAGTTCCATCAACTGGAATAGAAACATGTGGTTTGGCAATGAGATTTTCATTGTTAGACCATGTTTTCATATGATAAGAAAATCCCTGCAAAGTAAAAAAAAATTAAATTAGAATTAGAATTTAAAATATTGCAAAGTAAGCAAGGTCACATGGTAAATACATTAGTTGAAGTCAACCACCAATTCTGGGGAGTACACGCATTTTTTTTATAAGGAAGTGCTTTATAAGGAAGGTAGTACTCAGATAGGAAAACATTAAGGAATTTCTAGTACTGGATTGGAGACTACCAAGGAATCTGAATTTTTCTTTGACTTAACATTTCGATTAAAAAAGACGAAATTTTGTATCAACAGAGCAAGCAATACTTGTTGCCCAAGCTTTTCAATTAGTATTCATTGCTATTCGTCTTATGGCACCTTTATGCCCTATATTTCCTTGAACATTGGTTATTTTGAAGAATCACACAGTAAAAAGTTAAGAAATTGCTAAGGAATATTGAGTACTCAAATTTGGCCATCAGTTAAGGAATTTTCAGTACTGAGCCTGAGCTGAACTTCCTTATCAAAAAAATGCGTGTACAGTATAGCATTTCTCACATGAGCTGGTGTGTGCAGAAGCACATTTCAATTGTTCTTTGCTATTGTCCTATTGTTTATCTTATGCATGCAGGCACCACACTCCACAGACTGGACAACCACAGCTTCAGGGACACGGCATGTTCCAAAATTAACCCCAGTACACTGCACCTTCATTCAGGGGCATGAAGGTTTTTCAATTGGGGGAGGGGGCAAGAAATTTTTACATCACAGCTTGTTTATTGGGCAGGCAATGAGTCAAATTTTGGAGTGAAGTAGCCTGGAACTGAACCCGAGACCAGAAACTGGCCCCAAAAAGCTGGACTTTAGTCCCGAATGTAACTAAAGTGGAAAACACCACTGTAAAATAAGATACATAGGATACAGATAAAATTCTTCCAACCCAAAATAACTTCCTCAATTTTACATCTTCTTCCTGTGTATTATCATACAAATAAGTCAAATTCAATTTCTTAAGTGTTTGGCTAAACAGGAATCAATTAAATTAGAGGAAATTGTACCTGGAGGAAATATGAATGGTAATGGTTCCAAATTAAGGAAACTATTAAACTTTATTCTAAACAGAGGCAATATGTATCACACAATGTCTTTCTGGTTGTGTTTTGTTATGCCTTCATTCAAAAACAAATCAAAACAACTTTGCAAAGATTGGGAAAGAAACAGAGAGCTGTTGACAACTTTCTACAGTGGAGTTTTGAACAGCGAATTAAAACTCCTATCATGTTACTTGTTGACAAATTCCGTGCGTTTTCATCCCAAAGATGAGGGTGTAAACGGGTTCAAAGTTTTCTCATAACAATTGTGAGAAGTTTGTTATGACGTAAACCAAGCTCGGATTTTCCTTTTCTGCAACTCATGTGACTCACTGCTAAAATCAGCCATGACAAACATTTGGCAATCCCCGACTTCCCTCTTGGGCCCCACGACGAATGTCTGTCTTGGACAGCTGAAGGACCGTCCACATCACATTTGCCCCTTACTGTATATATTTAAAAACTCATTCAAACTAAAGAAAAAATATCTTTCCTGATCCTGTTTTTATCTGCATTCGATCTGAACTACGTAACGAAAGTTTTTTTGAGTTCGATATCATCGAGGAAGGGAAGTGTTCCTCCAGTCGTCCTCAACAACTAAACACAACAAAACTTTGCAAACGTATTTTCAAACCTTATTATTTACCTATCTGGACAAAGTTAAAGCCAGATCATAGGTTTAAAATGACTTTCTATTAAATTGAACAAAGCGAAATACCAAATTCTGTGTTTTTATGATGAATAATTGATAGCCTAGGCAGTTTTTGTTCCGGCGATAACTCTATGAATGAAACTCGTAGCCTAACCTAAATCGAAACTGGCATCGCAAAGAATGTGTGTTTGATTATAATGCTAGTTAATTAACATATTGTTGAATAGTAATTCAATTTAATACAAAAACTGTTACGTAGTTTAACCTTACAATTTTCTTAGAGTTTTGTTATTGTTGTTTACAGAGTAGACCATGTATCTTAGGATATTGTGTTGAAACAAAAAAAAAAAGATTCATAAAGTTAGAGCGAAAGACACCCCTACTTACATCTTGAGCTACTTAGGAGGCAAAAAGTTTAATTTACTCAACAATATACGTTTTCAACTCGGTGTGCGATTTTCTAATATATACTTGATCAAGCCGTAAACAGTTGAAAACAAATGGCGACCTACCAAAGGCGATGGCAACGGGCGTGATCCTGATCGCCAAGTGAACTGGATTTCGTTAATACTGTGCTTCAAGGGTTTGATAAGATCGTGAAATCCTTTAGTATTTTTCAAAATGCTTTGAATTTCACCATTTTGGATTAGGTAAACATCACTACCAAAGTCAAGACCTGCGGGGAAAGAGAAATATCTTGTTGAAATCACGTGCAAGATGAAGCAACCCGTTCTTCTCATAAAATCACCATTTTATTATCTGCCATGAAAAACAAAATCTAAATGTTTTAACAGCTCACCTAGGCTTGAACGCAACTGCTGCTCTGTTATAAACAAATTCAACTGACAAGAAACATAGATTCTAAGAGCCAAAGTGCAGAAAATCCAAACTTGTGTCTGTCTTCTTGCGAGCGACATCAGACAAGAACAGCCCAACATGGCGAGCGGCAGACTCCAAACAAAACTGATTGACTGCTGTGTCCTTGCCTTGATAAAACTACCAAGTCATAACTTGATTCGTTCAAATAACAACACTTTATTATATTCTTAAAGTTGTTTCATCAGAAATGCATCAAAATATACGTAAAATGAGACTGTTCTCCACTCCAAACTGCTCGATTACTACGCGTAGTCAATTTGTGAAAACAGACGGTGACAAACACCTTTCTGTGTGTTGGTTGGCGGGCTACGTCATGCATAATTAAGCTGGTCCTCCATTCATATTCTTTAAACCAATAGGCGCAAAGCAGCATAAATTAATTATGCTTGCATATTTAATACCGCATCTGTCAGGAAATCATAAACATTTATCTGATGTGGGTTTCAAAATTCATTCATGGAAAGTAAAATAGAGTATGTATAGTATACAGCAAAAAACCTAAGATGCAAAATTTAAAGTTTTTCGTCATTATTTTAGTTGAGGCGCTGTGCCATCGTGATCCTACAGTAATTTTTTTTAATCAGAGTTGGTTTGTATTAGCTGCTTTCGATGTTTTAAAATTTAAAGTTTTTCGGTTGTAAATTACCTGACATTGAACCAACCCTTGTTAGTGATATTAATTTCCTTACTGAGTGTTGGGGATGTACCCATGTCAATAAAGATATTCCAAACTTTTTTAAAATTGAAGTATCCCCAAATAAGATAAATAAGAATGCTTCAGGTAGAAGCTCAGGAGGTATCCTAGCTTACTGTAAAATATATTTACAGAATCAAATAAAAGTTCTTAAAGTTAATAACAATTATATCTGGTTAGAAATAGACAAAAATGTTTTCCAAAACTGCAAAAATAACCTTAAGATTTGTGCAGCTTATATTCCACCTGTAGACTCTAAATACTATTCACATGAAATATTCGATGACCTCATTGACGATATTATAGACTTCTCGTGCGATACAGACGATATATTATTGATAGGTGACTTTAACGCTCGTACTAATTGCCTTCCAGACCACATTCCTGAAACTAAACATACATCTGATGGTGAATTGGTCATTCCTAACTTAGGACATTTCATTAAAAGATACAATTGTGATCTAAGTGATTCAAATAACCATGGTAGAAGTCTAATCAATCTGTGTAAATCTACAAATCTAAGAATACTTAATGGTAGAAAATTTGGCGACGTCATCGGCAACCTAACCTGCTTTTCCCATAATGGCGCAAGTAGTATTGACTATGGCATTGCTTCTCAAACCTTATACGATAAAATTTCTCTCTTCTATGTTAGCGAACAATCTTGTCTTTCCGATCATTGTAAAATAACTGTTCATATACCAGACAGAAAACCATTGAATAAACCGAAACGACATTACGAATGGACAAACTTAAATAAATTTAAATGGGATGACGAGTCCCCTGAAAAATTTAAAAGAGCTATTGGAACTTTAGCGGTTAGGGACACTATTTCAAACTTACTAAATAAGGTTAAAAATTGTAAAGATATTAATGCATTGGCATCAGAGCTAACCGACATTTTTTACCTTGTGGCCAAAAACTCATTAAAATCAAAACCTATGAAAAGGCGCAACAAAGCCAACAACTCCCCAAACAAAAAGAAATGGTTCGATTCAGATTGTAAGGCTTTGAAAAAAGAAGTAAACAAACTTTCCAAGTATAAACAATCGGACCCTTTTAACGAGATCGCTAGAGTTAGATACCGTGAAAAACTAAAAGTATACAAATCTCTTCAACACACCAAGCGTAAAAACTTTTGGAATGATCAGATCTCAAAACTTCAACAAGACTCCAACCAAGATAACTTCTGGAATAACTGGAAGGAATTCAATGAAAACATCTCACAAAACCTATCGCAATTCAAGATGGTCTAGTATGGGAAAACTATTACAAAAAGCTTTTCGCATCCAATGAAACAGAAAGTTATAGGCATTACCCTGAGACAACGAATATTAGCGTTAATAGCGACAGCTCGATCCTAACCAAAGAAATAGATAATAATGAATTCATTGAAGCAGTTGAAAATTGAAAACAAAAAGCTGTCGGTTTCGATGGTATAAGCAATGAAATGATTAAACATAGCCCTCCGACCTGCTTCAGTTGATCAAAGTGATATTTAACTTGGTCCTCAAAACAGGGACAGTACCTAAAACTTGGTGTAAAGGTCTTATCACGCCTGTGTACAAAAAGGGAAATAAATCAGATCCCGACAACTATCGTGGTATCTGTGTTGGCAATGCATTGCTTAAACTTTTCTGCTTGATTCTTAATAACAGACTTAAATCTTTTGTAAGTTTCAACAAATTAATTCACAAAAATCAAATTGGGTTTCAAAATGCTAAACGTACTTCTGATCACCTACTTACTCTTAAGGCTCTAATAAATAAGCATGTACATGATGATTCTAAAAAAAAGGTGCACGCAGCATTTATCGACTTTCGTAAAGCTTTCGATAATGTTTGGCACAATGGCCTCTTCCAAAAACTGCGAAGTAAAGGAATCGATAACAAATTTTAGAAATTATTCAGTGCATGTACTTAAATACTGAATGTGCTGTAAAATTAAACATTCAGTGTACAAAGTTTTCGTCATTATTTTAGTTGAGGCGCTGTGTATGACCTTTTATAAAATAACACAAAATATAAAAGATGTTTCTACATTAATGGTAATCCGCTGGAAAATGTGACGGAATTCACTTACCTTGGTATTACTCTGAATGCGGCATGTAATTTTAAAGAATCTTTACATATGCTTAGTACTAAAGCGAACCGCGCCCTACTAGCCCTTAACAGTAGATTTAAACTAAAATACCTTCCTGTTAAATTAGCTCTAAAACTTTTTGATTCAATGATTGCCCCAATACTCTTGTATGGATCGGAAGTGTGGGGGCCTTACCTTAACTTTAGCCAGACTGATTGGGACAAAAATGAAATTGAAAAAATCCATACACAGTTTTTAAAACGCATACTTGGAGTAAACAGATCTACAACCAATGCTCTAGTAAGAGGAGATCTAGGCCGCTTCCTTTAAACATTTCGGTAAGCTGTAGGACCAATAATTTCATAAAGCATATCTTACATTACTCTGAGCCAGATTCACTTGTCACACAAGCTCTTGAATATGAAAGATCTGTTACAGATCGAAAAACAATTGTATCTTTCATTAACCAACTAACAGACGAGCTAAAACTAATGGATTGACCAATTCAACACTAACCTCTCTTTCTAAGACTGCTACAAGGAAAGCACTAGAAACAAACTACAGCATTTACTGGAGAACATACATAAATGACTGTTCCAAAGCTTTGACGTACAAATCCTATAAAAATCAAATAATTTACGAAAAATATCTTGATCTAATCCCAACTAGAAGACATAGAAGAATAATGTCAAAACTAAGATTAAGTGATCACTGCCTAGCTATCGAAAAAGGTCCACCTATTGATAGAAACGAAAGTAATTTTTTTAATCAGAGTTGCTTTCGATTAGCTTGCTTTCGTTAATAGCTACTTTGTTACACCAACTTAAAAGAAAGTGATTAAGTATATAAGTCTTTGCGTGTCAAAATGAGCTCAGTCGAATAAGGGATGAGACGACTGCCTTCACATCACATAACATTCAAGCACTTTGTTCTGAACAAAAATATTTTTTATAAAGTATGTATTTCTCATGTTTATGCTTGCCTCGAATTTTCTGTCTTGAGTTCCAAAACACTTTTAATCAACAACTATTTGATCTTTCTAGTGTTTACTTCAAGAACAAAGCCTTTTCAGTTTCCAAGTTGGTACACGCAAAAAATAGACCAAATTTGTTTGTGCCTATCCTATGCACGATTTGCGACGTGCTACTTCAAGAATACGAAAGGGAGATTGTTCCTGTTTATGTGACAAAAAATTGATTAATTCCGTTTCCCGATTTGCAATCCCAATTTTGTCATAAATGACACTTCATAGAATCTCCATATAAGCTACACGCTTTTTTTTTATAAGGAACCACTTTATAAGGAACCTACATGTAGAAGGCCCGAAAATTTAAAGAACTTATACTACTAAAGAGAAAATCATTAAGGAACTTTTGAATGTTGAATACTTTTATCACTGCTAATAATCAAGAATTAGAAAGCCGGTTCCATTCATTTGCAGTCGAAAATCACATAAATTGCACGTTAAGCATGTTTCTTTGAGTAGTCTCGAGCTTTGCTCACATGCAAATGTCTCTCTTTTATTGTTAAGACCACTGTATGTGCACGTAAAATTAAGGAACTATCAAGGAACTTTTGGAACTACAATTGCCTCAAAAGAGGCCCAAAAATAAGGAACTTTTAGAACTAGGCCTTGAGGTAGGTTCCTTATAAAAAAAAGCGTGTATATCAGAAGGAAAAAAGAGCTGAGCCCTATGTCCCGAAAAACTTTGAAGCCTTTCGCGCAAAAATATCTCGCCATGCAACGAACAAACCCCGGGGGGGTACATGACTTATAAATGGACGGGGATGTGCCGCCCAGATTTTTCAAACCCACCCACTTATAATGTAGACATATACAGAAAAAGACCCTATATTATGAGTAAAAATCAGTGGAATATGAGAGTAATAAGACTTTCTAGGCTTCCTATTGCTTGAAATTGTACTACGAACACTTTTCTGACCGAAAGAAAACTAAATTTTTCCAGTTTTCCTAAATTTCCCACCCACTTTTATGAGGTTTTTGTTAAAATCATACCCATTTTTAGAGAATTTCAGGGCCAAAACCCACTAATATGGGCGGCTCATATCCGTACCCAAAGTATTATAAGTACCCCCCTCCCTGGGGGGGGGGGACAAACAGGCAGTTTGAAGATATAGACCACTCTCTGACGACCATTTGCGTTGATTATAGAGAAAACATGAAACCAATAGCAAATATCTCAAAGTGCAAGTTGTCTGTGACCCAGTTGTCTGTGACCCAGCTGTTCTATGTTCCATGCGTCAATCAGTACTGCATTATGATTTTTATGGCTCGCTATAGCTTAAATATAGTCAATATCAGCAAAGATGTGCGCAATGGAATACTCCAGTTCAAGAGGTTCAAGACAAAAATTCTTTGGTCACGAGCTTCAAACAAGTTTATCGAAATAGACCCAAGGTCGAAAATCATGTGAAAAGGTTACGCAACCACATGTGACAAAATGTGACCAATCTTCAGTCTTGCTTGCCGTGCGTTGAAGTTATCTCTATTTAGTTGAAAGTCCATTTTAATAGCCATAGAAACATATGGAAATTAGTTTTTCCTAAGTTTAGTCGTTTAGGTGCAACTGGTATTCATTTCAAAAGTCCATTCTCCTCAGTCTTTAAGTTTAACATGTACAGTAATGTAGTTTATTTCGAGGGGCAAATCACTGATTAAAATCACGTACGCTTTCAAGAATAATCACAAATTAATCAAATTAATCACAAAATAAT
This sequence comes from Chrysaora quinquecirrha, assembly GCA_014526335.1. Classification (NCBI taxonomy): domain Eukaryota; kingdom Metazoa; phylum Cnidaria; class Scyphozoa; order Semaeostomeae; family Pelagiidae; genus Chrysaora; species Chrysaora quinquecirrha. The sequence goes on along the minus strand of JACTAT010000197.1, from coordinate 111,239 downwards.
CAAATTAATCACAAATAATCAAATTAATCACAAATTAATCAAATTAATCACAAAATAATCAAATTAATCACAAAATAATCAAATCAAAATCACGGTTAATCGCAAAAACAATCAAATTAATCACAAATAATCAAATTTATCATAAAACAATCAAATTAATCACAAAAAATCAAATTAATCACACATAATCAAAATAATCACAAAAAATCAAATTAATCACGAATAATCAAAATAATCACAAATTAATCAAATAATCACAAAATAATCAAATAAATAAAAAAATAACCAAATAAATAATAAAATAATCAAAATAAAATCACATACACTTTCAAGATTAATCATAAAAAAATCATATTAATCACGAAAAATTACATTAATCACAAATTAATCACATTAATCACACAAAAATAACCCCTGATTAGAAATCACGTACACTTTTTAGGGAGTGATTTGCCCCTCGGTTTATTTATACACTCATTTTAGAACAGGTTAAACTCTAAAAGCCCTCGCCTCGTTTTTCATGATTTCGGTATAAACATGGGTCTTAGTTTTTTGGTACAAACTTTATTAAAAATGGTCTTATTTTCGTTTACTTTGGCAATTTTCTTGGTGAAGTTCGATTCCAAAAGACCTATCACGCTTTTTTATTTATAAAGAACCTACTTCAAGGCCTAGTTCTTAAAGTTCCTTATTTTTGGACCTCTTTTCAGGCAATTGTAGTTCCAAAAGTTCCTTAATAGTTCCTTAATTTAAACTGCACATACATTGGTCATAATAATAATAGGGAGACACTTGCATGTAAGCAAAGCTCGAGACTGCTCAAGGAAACATTTGATACATGCGTAACGTACAATTTTTGCGATTTTCGACTGCAAATGAATGGCATCGGCTTTCTAATTCTTGATTATTTGCAGTGATAAAAGCATTCAACATTGAAAGTTCCTTAATGATTTTCTCTTTAGTAGTATAAGTTCTTTAAATTTTCGGGCCTTCTACATGTAGGTTCCTTATAAAGTGGTTCTTTATAAAAAAAGCGTGTATAGTACATTTAAGCATATATAATATAGCAGTGTAGGAGTTGATATTTTGGCATACAGTAATTTTGGGTACAAATTTTTAGGAATTTGGTATAGATACGGGTAGGCATTTTGAATCCTGGGCGGCACGTCACTATCCGAAACTAAGTCAAGTGACCCCCGGGCACACTTCTTAGTGCCGTATGTGTGTTTCGGAAGATTAGGAAGATGTCCACTCCAGTGGCGCAACAGAGTGATGCGGGGCCCTTGGTTAAAAACATGCGTTTGGGGTTCCCTAAATTTGACTACAATTGTTTTCAAGATGCCCAGGGGCCAAGTCGGGGCCAAAAACGTCGGGGCCCTAAGACTTTTGTCCCACGGTCCCCACCGTGCGCTACACCACTGGTCTACTCTGCCAGAAATGTTGCTAAAACATTTGCTTCTGTGCTTCTGCTTAAACTAACAGCAAAATGTCAGATACCATACCAGAGTTTCGATTTCCTAAGCCAAAATGCATACATGTTTAATGCAATGTAAAAGTAAAATTTATTATATAAATATGCTTTGAAGTAGTGATTCTGATTCCTGCATGACACGTTTTAAATATCTATTAAACAAAATTCTGATTTATACATGTGCAGGCAATTGAAGGTTATAATAGAAAATACGACTGCAGCTATTCAAGCAATATACAATGTATTCCTCCAGACTTTAACAGGTGACCTATTCGCAGTGCAAACTTACACGCTTCTAATCCTCAGAATCCTTCTAGAATTGTCTGCAAAATGAAAGAGTTGTTTGTTTTTTTCCTTTCCAGCACGCCTTCATTCATTCACCGAGTTTGTTGGACCTGCATAGTTTAACTACATATTGCTCTTTCAAAGTTATTTTACAGGAATGATTTTCATGAATAAAATTATGGCGATTAAGTCTTAACCAAACGCTAACGCTCCTAACATGTCTCGCAAGAAAAACATCAAATATTTTTAGACGTTGTTGGCCCCTGTTGGCCTTTACTCTTGTTAGCTCACGGGGTGGCCAAGCGCTTCCTATATCCATGCAAGTGAAATGCAACATGAAGTTGCGCGCGAAAGAGTTTGCGTGACGAGACCTGGCACTAGTTCGGCTTTTGTTTGGACAAAATATATTGGAACGGCCTAAATAGCTTTGCTATTATCTATTGATTCCCCTTCTCCCCGTTACAATGTTGTTTCGTACAAAAGTTGTCTTGCTCTACTACCAACATTGTTTTGGGGGTAAAAGGGGGAAGAATTGGAGTTATGGAAGTAGAAAATCAATGGAATAGGCCATATTCCTTGGAGAAAATGCCTTGTTCCAAATATTTTGTCCAAGATTGTAGAACAATGGTCAGATCCCTTAACACCGAACATTTCTGACCAAAATGAAACTTCAGCCGTCAACCCTCAACAAACAACACAACAACCAGCATGTCCCAACATGGGTAGCCAAACGATCGCAGCAAATGACTTCCAAAAAGGTTTGATGCTGCTGAAAGAAATGTTGAGAGCGTTTGGGCTGGGTTTTGGATGATGATGACGAAGATCAAAACAAGATGATGTCGATGTTAATGATGATTATAATGATGATAATTATGTGTGAAGATGATGACGATCATGATCATGATCATGATCATGGTGATAATGACTGAAACTTGGAATTATTCTTGCAAACCGTAGCGTGGGTTGCATGGCTTCCTACAGAAAGGCTCCTTTCGTGGAGAAAAGGCAAGGGTTTAGGCCTCTGTGTGTGTTCCAAGGCAACGAAATTTGCTTCCAAAGATTTTTTCTTGGCAAAAATAATAAATATCTTACAACAAAAGTGTTCAGACAAAGCGTCCCCAAATCCCAGCTGTGAGATTGTTTGTAACCAACCAAACCCTGGGGGTACTTAAAAAATTTGGACAGGGGGCTCGATTTACTTTTTGGGTATGAAATTTGGGGAAAATTTACTTTTTTAGGTAAGATACTTTTAAAATTATTTTTTAGGCTCACTGCCATCTCACATTAGCTCTTCTGCTCTTGATGGTCAAAAATACAACGCAACCGTTGATTTGGGTAGCTAATGTTACATGAAATTAAAATAATTTATTTTTTGGGTTTGAAAAATAAGTGGTTTTACTTTTTTGGGGTACTGGACTTTTGCTTCGATTGAGCCCCTGTCCATAGTATTTGAAGTGCCCCCCCTGGGTAACCAAATAGGAACTGTGAAAGCCATGGCGAAATAAATATCTCCACCGACATCTTTCTTTGGTATTGTATCTTATTTCGGACTTTGTTATGACTCAATTTGACTAAGGTTCACTTTTTGGTCCTAATACGAAATATAGTTCATATATTTTGCATTACGCTTCGTAAAAGCTGATACTTCATCAAGAAAACTAAGGAAGAATAAAATAAGAAAGCAAATTTTACCTTGAAAGTTTGCAATGAATGTGCTTGAAGTTATCTTGATATCAACTACAGATATTGTGAGCTGTCGTTTTTCAGAGCGAACATGAACTGAATGGTAGGATTGGGAGGAGTATATATATGGTTACCGAATTCGAATTTAGAGAATGACTTTGTAAGGGCTTGGTAAGGAACAAAGGCATGGTTCAGTGGATTTGTATCAGTATAACAATGCTACGTATAATGTACTGACAACATAGAGATATGAAAGAGAAAAGTCTCTTATTTTGCCTGTACATCATTCCCAACATATAATCAATGGGAGTCAGTCATCCGCAGAGATATCGAATACTATGACGCCTTCTGTGAAATCAAAAAGCATGTCTCTTTGAACCAGAGAAAATAGTTGCAAGAAGAGGGCCCGGTTGGCGATCGCCACTTTGCCACCCGGACCAAACCGTACCTGGTGCATGAAAATGAGCTTGTTATTACAGCTATAAAAAATAAATATTTCACCAGCCGCCCCTTCTCAAATGCCAGACACGTGCGGCTCTTATTGGAGCTCATCAGCAACTACTCGTCAGTGAGGTCGTGTGATTAGCACTTGCGCTTCTGACACAATAAAGCCCGGTTCAATTCTTACAAAAGTCATTGATGAGCTCCATTAAAAGCGAAACGCGTCTGGCATTTGAGAATAGGGCGGCTGGTGAAATTATTCATATAGGCCGAATATGAATTTGTGCGACTTGGAACGGGTACGCATTCGTACTCGTGTGAACAAGGCCTAAAACACATGAAGCTAATTTTTAAAGCAAGAGTGGCGCGAAAAGTGGTGGATGTATTACATTTCTGCCATTCCATCCACTTGTTTTTTTTATCATTTAATATATTCATTTATCTTGAAAATATCTTATTTTTATAACTACATATTGCCTACCATATTTTTGTTTCGCAATTTCGATTTTATTTGCAATTTTTATTTGATGATTTGTGTTTTAGTTAATCTTGTCCTATTTATTTTGTTCTTGGTGTGTGCGTGAAGCTTTTGTGAAAGACGCGAAACCTGATTCTGCGACTGAACAAGAAGGATAACGCAAATGTAAGCTTGACAATACACCTTTTCAACTAAGAGCCTCGTTTTCAAAATTTACGAAAATTTGTTCGCGCGAAAATTTTGACCCCAGATTCAGATTCAGCACCTTCATTTTAGTATTGACACAAATTTTTAAGCTTCTGGTCCGTACAATGTTGATTTTATAGCGACGAAAAGTTTGAAAATCTATAAAGGATTTGACCGTGAAAAATCGCTCTTGTTGGGGAGATGAGAGGAGGTAAGTCTTCGGAAACGACGAATTTCTCGGGCGTGGGGCCAAAAGTCATGCGCACTAGTGAATTTTCTCCTAGATGCTTTCTTTCTGTAAACATAACAAAATCTGAGCAATGGCGGCACAGGAAACAGGATCCCTGAGGTCACTGAGATAGATCGACACAGCAAAATAGGAGATGGCAATGCAAACAAAGCGATTACTAACTTTTCAGATTCAGTTTAGTTTCCTGCCTGGTATAATAACCTTTTCTTTAATATCTTTGATATGAGAACATGAACATTAAGAAGAACTTATATGAAATCATTCTTGAGACCCTCTGGCAAGAAAGAGAGAGGGCCAGTGGGAGGAAGCAAGAAGGCTTGAACTAAGAGAAAATAGGGAAAATATGTGACTGATTTAAATTTATCATAGCTATTATTACACTTTTTGTCAATACTCCTGTGTAATTTAATAATTTCATGATTAATGAAATTGAAATTAGATTTAAATTACATTCATCAATCAACAAAACTACTGTCAGAAATCCAGGAAATTTAATAGAAACATCTGAAATGATTTCAGCTGATTTCATTATGAAGGTGCTGTGGCGTTTTGGTGTAATCCAGCTGACTCGTGGTGTCAGAAGCTCAGTGTGGTCAGGGTTTGAGCCCAGCCACGGTAGTGTCACAGCCAGGGTCGAGGTCTCGATTAGTTAACCTACTACTGAGATCCTAGCGACTGGCGCTAAAACACCATTTCACCTTCACCTATACAGCACAGAACAAATTCTGAAAATGCAGTACATTCTTAGTGTTGAAACCAAACACTCAATGCATATAGACTTTTCAAACTGTAAAAGGATGCATCAGTGTATCAAAATCAGTCCAGTGCTTGTTGGATGTTATACTCTGCAATGTTTTCACTCCCTACATTTGATTAGCCAAAATTGCTCTGCATGTTTAATATCTTCCTGTTTTTCCAGTAAGAGAATACCAAACCTGACTCATTTAGAAAAGTATTTTAACACAGAAAAACTGAAAGAAATCTCATTTGATAAAACTTCTGCAACATTGTTATTGCTCTTGTTGCAACCCACAAGCCTTTGTCTTATACAATGCAATGCCAAACATTGAAACAGTCAGAAAAAGGTAAAAAAAAAAACAAGAGATTTCAGCACCAAGTCTGAAATCAGAAAACAGGTAATTGCAATAACCAGCAGAAACATTTTTGGGCATACCTCAAAGCTACTATGCTTGAAATGTTTCCACTGTTCTCAAAGACTAAAACAGGTAATTGCAATTATTTGTATGTTGGGTTGGCTGGCTAAAAGCAAAAACTGTTTGAAAGACACTCAGTGGTATAAAAGGAGTTCTTATAGGTTAGGTTTTCTTTTGGGTCAGAAGCCCTTTTAATAAAATCTCATTCAAATCATCCTCTTGATGAAATTTTCAATACTCATCAACAACAAACTATTGCACTTTTCTAAATTTGGGGTGTTCTTTTTCATCAGAAGTTTACCCCACACCATGTTATCTAGAGGTATTATACTGAAGAATGCATCAACAGTTTAGTTGGTTTGCCTGGATTGACCTTCATCCACCTTCATTCAACTGAATAGTTGTATTGTACTTGTAGACTATTAAGTTTTCTAGTGTTATTTCTTGAAAAGTGACAGATTTAAAGTTTTTTTTTACATTAATAAGTTTTTTTATGAGCATTGTGTTTATAAAATTCTAAACATTATGGCCATCACCCCTCATCTTCCTTCCAGGTAATATGTAACTGAACCACTAGACTACTAGGACAGACGGTCTAGAGATCTACACAGACAGGCGTACGCGTAGGCCATAGGCATAAATTCCTTTTTTTTGTTGCAAACTGCTATGGCCTATGATTCCTCTCGCGTACTGTTTCGATTTTGCCACAGTAACTTCCTACTCTCTGTTCCAAAGACAAGGTAAAAAATAACTTCAGAATTGCTACGCGTACAGGTTGGATTATATCCGTGCCGAACGATTACATGTTTACATCCCACTGTAATGACACTAGACGAACTACAGACAACACAACCACAGGTAAAACAGCGGTGCAATTCGACGCTCAGTGTAATTCGACGACGTGCGCAATCGATTGTGCAATTCGCCAATCCGGAGCATCGAATTCTTCAGTTTTTGAAATCGTTTGTGCAATTCTATGCATTCGAATATTCTTTTTTTGAGCAAGCAACCTGTTTAGCTTTTCTCCATTCTGTTTTTCTTTATCTAAAAATTCAAATTTACAATTCATCACAATCAATGAATACAATTCATGATTATAATATTGTAATATCATCACAGATAAATAACATAATGGACAAGAGCAATTTTGAAGCAAACTGGGGGACATGCAAAGGACATGATTTAAAATGCATTTCAAACAACCTGAATTTATCACCAAAGGTATTAATAATTGCTTAACACATGCAGTCAATATTACTATCTAAAAACCTCATATTGAAAATAAATTAAAAAAATCTAACACATTCCATTTCAAATATTTTATCTAGGTCCAAGAGCATCTCTTGAAAAGTATTGCAGAATATGCACCAAAATTGCAAGGTGGAGAGGTATGTGGACAAGTGGAAAAATAACTTCAATTTTATTTATAATTGACTTAACAACGAAAACCTGTTTTCACAATAAAAATTCTTAAATTGCAGATGTCAAAAAACAAATTCATTGCAATGCCCACATTGTTCATTGAAAGAATTATTAGAACATCGCAGAATGAATTTTGTATTTGGGACCAAGAAACTTTAAAAAATATTCAAAATTTCAAAAACGAATTTCAGGTAAAAAGAAATATGCCCTTCATTGCATAAACATTTCAGTAAATTTGCACTTTAATTCAGGATGCCAATGCTTTCCAACTCACTTTCTGTATTATACTTGGCAGCTTGATCATAAAATATATATGATGACACCAGTTGTGCACTACAACAGTGAAACAAAGAAGCGAAACTGGGCAATTGTGGTAATTAAAAGAACTCCTTTTTATGCATAGCAAACTTATTTAATTTATCTATTTAAAACATAGATGCAAACATTTTGAAACAACTTTTTTAGGTTGGCATCCTTAATGAAAAGGAAAACATTCTTATGATATTGAACCCTCTTGGTGAGAACACTGGAGATTCAATTCATAAAGTGAAGTAAGTAGCTTACTGTCAAATATTCTTAATGAGATTCAATCTACTTTATTGGTACTTATGTCAAAATTTAAATTAAAAATATTGCAGATATTACTATTCAAGAATAACAAATGTGAAAGAATGGAAAATTTTCACAAACAATACCTTTGCAAAAATTCCCAAAAAGGTAACATTGGATTTTCAAGCATCTATTATTTGCCTTCTTTAAAAGTAAGAAAATTATACAAGTTACTGCAGATGTGGAAACTAATTTATCAACATCTTCTATTTAGATTATACTACAGGTGACAAGCAACATTGCCCAATGTGGGATCATCGTAGTCCTTGTAAGTAGCTTTACATTTCATACCTTATCTAGAAATATATATATTTTAAATTTTTAAAATTTTATAATATATTTAATTTTTGTGTTTTCAGTACCTGATTCAAATAATAACAAATAAATATATTCAACGTCGGGTATGTCTCTTTTGCTGAATTTATCTTTTATATCTTTATATATATATATAAAACAAAACTGTTTGTGATTAATTCCTAAAAAATTTCAACCTTACATGGGCGGGTACCAAGGCTCTATACATAGCGTTTGCTAATTTGAATACTAGTTTCAAATACTACATTTATCCTTATCAGATTGACCTTGATCAAGTCAGACTGTGGATCATAAACAAAGTTGTGGCATGCAGTTCCCTGAATGAAGAAGACGAAGATCTGATCGATGTTGATGATGATTTAACACAATACTCGGAGGAAGAATGATGATGATACACACAACTCTCAGAACTCTAACGCACTCTCGATTATTAGGGGTCTGTTACTTAGCGATTTTTATTCAAATCGAGTTAATGTTTATCAGATAATTTTAATATAAATGTAGAAAATAACGATTGATAGGTTAAAACATCTGTTACCAAATATTATACGCTTTTTTTCTTCTTCCGTCTTCCGTGTGTCGAGTAATTCCTCACAGATGAACAACAGGCAGATCGATAATAGGCCTTCATTTCGGAATGCGCAATTGTACGTGAAATTATATGCGTAACAATTATGCAATTATTTATGCAATTATTTATGCAATTGAACGAGAAATTATATGAGCAATCAATTATGCAATTATTTATGCAATTGAACGAGAAATTATATGAGCAATCAATTATGCAATTATTTATGCAATTGAACGAGAAATTATATGCGCAATCAATTATGCAATTACTTATGCAATTGAACGAGAAATTATATGCGCAATCAATTATGCAATTATCAATGTAATTATAAGAGCAATTAAATGTGCAATCATTTCTGAAATTTGATGTGCAATTTGATGTGGAATTATATGTGAAATTCAACGTAGAATTATATGTGCAATTCGACAGATCAGATTGCACAATTTGCTGAACTTGATGCTTCGAATTTCACATCGAATTGCTCGTCAAAAAATCCGACGCATGCGTCGGATTCTACGAAAGATTTCTCGTCGAATTACACAGTCGATCGCACCACTGTTTTACCTGTGACACACAACGGCAATTTTCAGCGGGAAGGCAAGTGGTCAGCGGAAAAGCATGTCTCAGTGCGCAAGGACACTTCGCCCCTAAACGCTGATTCGTTGAAGACAAACCATTTTTTCTTTTGTTTAAAACAAAAGAGCAATGATCACGTCTCCCCAACAAGCTCAGGGTGAAATTCTTCACCCTCAGTCATTTTTCACGGTCAAATCCCTTATAACTTTTCTAACTTTTAATCGCTATAAACAGGGGCGGATCCAGACTGGTGCGACCGGTGCTCAAGCACCAGTCAGATTTTTAAAGAATGACCTTTAAAAAAATTATTTCCTTTTGCTGTTGATATAAGCTGATTTTCTTTGGTTGAAATGTTCTTTTCGAGCAAGAAAGCATTTATCATGCCTCTTTGATTCCTCTTTGTTGACATAATTGGCCTAAATTTTCTTTGTATTCCATCACCAAATCACTGTCTGTCTCACGCACAGAAATAAGGTCTCGCTATCAATGAGTTAATGACGTGTTTACTTTGAATGTATTCCGGAAAAACGCGGACCATTTTTGCCAGAATGACAAGAAAAAACAGAATTGATTTGTACAGAGATACGTCATTGAAACCTTGAGCACCAGTGACCCGCATTTTTATAGTAGTAAAATGAACTTCCACTGGTGCTCAACGTCACTTCCACTGGTGCTCAGGTAAATCAACCAATCAAAATGCAGGGCTCACTGGTGCTCAACGTCACTTCCACTGGTGCTCAACGTCACTCGAAAATTCAACGTCATTCTCTGCTCTCTCAGTGACAATGGGGAAGAAAAGAGAATTTTACCAACAAACACAACAGTTGCCATCAACCTGTAGAAGTTGGTGATGGTGAATGTCTCACACAAGTCGAGTCAAAATCGTTTACGAGGAAGAAAGAAGAACTCGAATGGTTATGTTGGAAATTCGTCTTCGTGTACATACAGAACGGACAGAAATCTTAGGTTAGGCCTAATTAAAAGAGTAGATTTTGTTATTTAGGCCTTGATATGTTAAAGTTCTAATCATGTCAGGGAATGTTCTTGTCTGTTTCAGCGTTCTCAGGGAACTTTGATAACGCAAAATCTTCTGTTTGAATTAGGCCTAGCCTAAATTTTTTTCCGTTCTGCATGTACAGGAAGACGAACTGTAATAGCTATCTATTGACTTCCCAACAATAAACATTCGAGTTCTTCTTTCTTCCTCGGAAACGATCTGTTTATTTGTCATTCACAAAAATCAACAACTTGAATACCACGCCCCTTGACCACGCCCATTATACCAACTGACCACGCCCATCGGCCAAACCCTTTTCTTTTTGAGCACCAGTCAGATTTAGGGCTGGATCCGCCCCTGCTATAAAGTCAGCATTGTAGGGACTAGAAGCGTAAAAATTTGCCGAAACACTAAAACGAAGGTGTTGAATTCGAATCTGATGTCGAAATGCTTCTGTGACACAATTTAAAAAATTTTTGAAAACGAGGCCCTTAGTTGAAAAGGTGTATAGAGCAGATTGTACGTTTGACCATACCCTGCAAGCTGGGTATAGGTCTCTTTATTATGAATAAAAAACATTGCTTTGGAGTGCACCCAGATCTTACGATATCAGCTTAAAACATACGCTGTTATCAATAGACAAATATGATGCAAAGAGTTTTTGGAATTTGATCTCACGAATGAACTGAGGGTCGTATAGGGGTTCTGGGGAACATGGGAACAAGCCCCAAAATGGCTTAGGGAACAGGGAACATTTGCATGAATTTAGGGGAACAACGGAACATTTTGCACATATTTTTCAGGGAACACTCTGAAAATTCTACAAATCTTAAGGGAACAAATTATAATTTTCTAAGGGAACAGGGGAACAAGGACCCCCCCTATACGACCCTCTGAACTCAGCAGGGCCTCTGAAGACGATAGTTCCGATCAGTGTCAATTGAAAAAAACAGCGTCACTTTGTTTTTTGCTGAAAAGAAACATCTCTCCTTTTCTGAGAGGAAATAATGCAGGTTTGGAATGTACGTACCACATGGCGTGAGTATGAATGGTAAGCGCAAGTGCAAAAACTTATGCACTTACCACATGGGGAAGCGCTTTGAAATCACATTTGGACAAATTACGGTAAGCCGTAAATTGAAAAGAAGTCAGAGTCTTACGTTTGGAGAAATCCAAAGCCAGTTCAGAAACCATTATCCTCACAGGTTGGTATCTTAAGCTTTGAAGATTCATATACATTAGAATGTGTGAAGTTCATGTACGATATTGAAAACAACAATCAACCACAACTCTTTTGCATTTTATTCCAAAAAACAATCTCTAGACACAAATGTGGAACTCGTCAAACCACTAACATTATATTTTCTTTTCCGTCACTCAGAGCAAATATTAAGAAAATGCTATCACCTTCAAAATGTGTAAAGATCTAGTATAATAGAACCCCATTAGAACACACAGCAGTCGAATTAAATTCACCAAAAAGCTTTTCGGCAGCATTTTCGTAAATACTGCAAAGCAGTCCCTGCTTCACCAAGGCATCGCAGCTACGCTTGTAACTAAACCCTTATCTTCCATCTCTCCAACATGAGATTAAAATTGCTGTGTCCAACCTTTTTTCCTTCTTTCTTCTCTGTTCTGTTTTCCCTCTCTCCTAACTTTTCTCTCGCTATGTCTATTTTCAATGTTATTATTGCTATTTTTTGTCGACTGCTGTCATTATTTGCTATTCAAACAAGCTTTTTTTATTCAGTGTCCTAGGCAACAAATATGTCATATATTAAATATTTTTGTTATGTAAACTAGAGAAAATATCTTATCCTATTATCAACGTAAAAGAGTAGTCTTTTTGCTTGATATGAATTTGAATTGAATTGAGATTAATGTCCCTTTTTGGAGAAAGAAGTCTTTTCTGGCTTCAAACAAATTGAAATGGGGTAAAACCAGGGGTGTAGAGCTGGGGGGGCTCGGAGGGGCTCAGCCCCCCTAGTTATCTTTTTCAAGCTTTTGGGGGGGCTACAGCCCCCCTAGTTATCTTGTTTATCTGAGCGAAAGCACCTAGTTCTTTTGCTCAATCTCTTAGTGTTTGTCTTTCTTTCTCCAAAAACATGAATGCCCTTGTGATATCAGAATATTAATTATCCTTAGATATTATATTTTCCTTGCAACCTTATTACACATTGCTTCAAGGTTAAGTCATTTTTGATACTATAGTTTTCGATAAAGTAGCTATTTTCTATCTGGCGAACTCAGGACACGGGATTTTCGGATTAACAAAAACATACAATGGCAGCTTAACTATTAAAAAATTAACAATTATATATTTTTGATTTTTCAAGGCAAACATTCTGTTGTATTAAACACTGGGTCACTCACTGGCTTGCTACTTGATGCCTCACGGCTCACACTTGTGAGCAGTTCGCGCGACCGTTTTATAAACTGTGACTTCATCTAGTTTAGGTTTCAAAGTGATTTTGTGATTACAATTGCCAGGCATTTTGAAAATTGAGTGGTTTTTGCAAAGAGAAATAGAAAATTTGCTGAATAATCATTTCATGGCTGAAAATCCTTGACGGACCGTATAATCGAAGTCCGGATAAACAAGAGGGTGGCTAATCGGATAAATGCTGTAACTTGTGAAAAACGGCCAATCTAAGCCAATCTGGAGATGGTAGTTTGAAAAATTTTCTGGGAGATCATGCCCCCAGACCCCCCTTGTTGGGTACACCTTCGGTGCAGTGTGCGCCTTCGCCGCACATCTTCATCATCAGATTCGTGTTAGTTATTTACTGAAGTAGAGCCCCCCTAGTTATTTTTCCAGCTCTACACCACTGGGTAAAACTCCCGGTCAGCAATCTAATTTTGGAACAACGAAAAGGACTGAAGATCAGAAAAAGAACCAACACAAAGGTAAACACCTGCAGAAAGGATGATATTTCTTAAAAACTTGAATGCACAGTCCTTTTAAAGTGAAAGTCCTTCCAAAGGCGGAAGTTATAGCGAGACGGTGTTCAGAACGGGCAAGGACTAGTCCTACTTACTAAAATTCGTACTTAGCAATCTAGGTTGCCCATTGTTTTGTCCATTGTTGTGCCCATTGTTCAATTGTAGACGGAAGGCTTTTTTCCTGGGTCAGCTAGAGATGTACTTTTTGTTCGAACCCTGACCCTATCCTGCTTGGGAAGTACAGTATCCCTTCTTGAAAGTCTTTTTAAGCCGTTAACTTGGTTAAAATTGGGATTTATCTCAGTGTCAAATAGTTTCGTTTTCGGTTGCGGGCGCATTTGTTAGTGCCTGCTTGATCCTTTCGTTTTTCTTCGACTGCTGGGCAAAGCTTTTTCTCTCAGACACTAACCAACAATATAAACTCGCCTATCACACAGTATGTACAGGAAATTGCTCACAAAAATGTTCGATGTTCGGTGTTGGATATCATGGTGAACAAAAACAAATTCTGTTCAAATAAAAACAGTATCTCAATTGAATACATACAAGATAATCCTTTAAATTCATTAATGTATGCATCATAAATTTCTAAAAACATTGCTGCAATCGGTGTATTCTTTACATTAATACAATTTAAAATTGAATTATTCTTAATAGTTTTCTCGTGTTTTGCGTTCCTGAGCAAACGGGTGCGTTTTCTAATATCATTGTTGTTATAGTGAACAAGATAACGAACTCGTTGTACAGCTCAAAAATCGTTTTAAAATCTTTGACAGACTAATACGTTAGAATGCCTAGAGGGTGTACTTTCTGTAAAAAACCAAATGAACGAAATTCTCATTCTTAATCAGAACAAAGTTTATTAAATTTCGCATGTTGCAAAACATGACAATCTGAAATTTTGACAAATAAAGATCTAACTAATTCAAAATCTCTTTAAATTTATTTAAAATTTTACCTATCATTAAGAAAGACAAAAACTTACTGTACGACTACAACGAAGAAGGGGTAAACACTGGGTGACAACACTTTCACGTAACAGGGAATCAATTTCATCTTTGGAAAATCCTTCTTGTGACAAAATTTCAACCGTATGCTGCCCTGTTGCAGGCTGAGGACGATTAATATCAACCGAGGAACTTCTTGAAAGCTTTGGAGCAGGATTTGGCTGCCAGAATTCGCCGCCTTTAATCCTGCCTTTAGTAAATGATTTTCTTGCATTGTTGTGTGGATGCGAGGCTGCCTCGTCTAGACTCAACACAGGGGAAACACATGCGTCTTTATCTTCAAATATCTTTACCCATTCGTCTTGAGTCTTGGTTGCAAATACTTCAGTAAAACGAGAGCGCATGCTAGGCCATGTTGGTGTATCGAAATTATTTGGAAACTCCTCTGCTAGTCCGAGGCCTGCACAAAATTAGATAGACAAAGACAAATACAAACTTGACCACACTCACACACATAGAACAGGGACAAAACAAGCTGCGTGGGGAAACAAGAAAAATAAGGCAGAATGCAAAGGGAAATACCCGAACATGTGAGACAAAGTGAATGAGTGAGACGCTATGATGACACTTTTCCATTAATTTATACTCATGAAGAAATTCGAGATATGTTGTTTTTACCTAGAACGAAAACTTAATACGTCACTCTCGTTTCTAGACTCTTGTCGATCTACCACCCCTTAAAGTTAAGCTCTGTCTTAGACTGCATTAACCACCTCACTTCAGTGCTTTACCCGAGTTACCATAGAAAAACAAATCTGCCGCATCTGACATCACATGGTGTTACCAATGATGCAAAGATTTGTCCTATCGTACGTTATGGTTGGCTACACGTGACAAACAACATATTGCTTCACATGATGTGAAGATTTGTCCTGAGATAAACAGGTCTGTCGTATCTGACGTCAGATATTGAATGATGTTTCACATGATGCAATAGATTTATCATGAGGGGCTACACGTGACAGACCTGTGGTATCTGACGTCACATTTTGCTTTACATGATGTGAAAATTTGTCCTGTGACAAACAGATCTGTTGTATCCGTCTTTACAAGATACTATGATGCGAAGATTTGCCATACTGTACGACTCGCTCGGCTTCACGCGACAAACAAATCTGCCGTGTCTGTCTTCACACGCTATTTCACATCCTGCAAAAGATTAGTCCTGCCGAACGTCACGTGCGGCTACACGTGATCTTTCATATCTGACGTCACACGCTGTTTCACAAAAGGCCAAGATTAAAACTGTTGTAAGTCAAGTGAAGCTACATGTGACGAACCCATCTATTGTATCTGGTGTCACATATTGTTCCACAAGATGAAGTAATCTATCCTATGGTAAGTCACGTGCGGCTACACGTGACAAATATATTATTGTATGTGACGTAAACCAAAGGAGAAACTAATGAATGAATGAATGAATGAATGAATAAATGAGTGAATGAAAAATGGAGAGTGAAGAATGAAATAAGGAATGAAAAATGATAAAATGAAGGAAGCAATGAAAATGGAAGTGGAGTGAATGAGGGATTAGATAAAATAAAAAATGAATTAAAAAATCAATGAACGAATGAATGAAAAATGAAATGGAAATGACAAAATTAATGACTGGACAAAACAATGAAAGAAGTTTGCTTCAGAAATATCAAATGATGTTCAAATTAAGCCATCTTTACATGAGCTGACCGGTGAAAACCTCCCAAGGAATTCAAACACATCGGAAGAGGCAAGACTCAATATAAGCGTACGTGGCTTCTGGCAGAAGGGACAACGTGCATTTTTCGACGTAAGTGTATTCAACCCATTGGCACCATCGTACAGAAACAAGAAGTTGGAAAACACCTTTGCAGCTAATGAAAGAGAGAAGAAACGAGCTTATAGTCAACGTGTATTACAAGTCAAGCACGGCTCATTTATCCCATTGATTTTCACACCAAATGGTGGATCAAATAGAGAAACAGAAAAGTTTTCATCAGAGCTATCTTTTCAGATATCGGAGAAACGGGACCTTCCAATATCCGCAGTCACCAACTGGATTAGGACAAATCCCTGTTTTGCAATCCTTTTTATCCGTGGCTCGAGAAATGGACGATGCAAAGTAGATGTCGACACAGCTAACATTGAAATCGCAGAAGAAACCGGTAGAATTAATTAACTGAAAATTGAAACTTATTTGAATTCTTTTTGTTTTTATCTTGTGCATCGTTTAGAATGTGAACCTGCAGCCTTCTGGTATAGAAATAGTGCTAATTGTTCATTAACCATTGATCGTTTCAATGAAAAAAAATGAAAGAAGAAACGAAGATGTGAATGAAAGAGTGGAAAAGATAAAGAATGATTGAACGAATGAAGACTGAAAAAGGAATGAAAGAAGAAATGAAGGTGCGAATAAAACGAATAAAGTAATGATGAAATAATGAAGGAATGAACAATTAAGCACGAAAAATTGAATGAAGGGAGATAGCAGTCAAAAGAAGAAATAGAAAAATGAATGAAAGAATGGATAAAGCAACGATTAATAAATGAATGAATGAATGAATGAACAGTTTAGAGTAAAAAAAGGCATGAAAGAATGAATGAATGAATGAAGGAAAAAAGTAATGAAAGAAGAAATAAAGATGTGTACGGAAGAATAAACAAAATAAAAAAGAAATGCATAGATGAATAAATAAATGAAATAATAAATGCTTGATCGAAAGAACGACTGGATGAACGAGAGAAGGAATGATGAAGTAAATGAATCAGTAAATTAATTATTAATGCGAACTAACCTTGGATTAAATCTTTATAGAAGTTAGGTTCTAATGCTCCAACAGCAATGAATTTTCCATCTTTAGTTTTATAAGTATCATAAAATGGCGCACCAGAATCGAGTCCATTTGTTCCTCTTTCTCCTTGCCATATAAACATGTCTTTGCTACGATGCATAAAACTGCCAAGATAAGCAGAGCCTTCAACCTAATGAAAAGTAATAGAAAATAACAATAATGCGATATTTAGAACTTTTTTATCCTAATTTCAACGAGAAGAGTTTAACTTTACCTGGACTGCTGCGTTTTGTCCTTATCATATCCCAATGGAGGGGGGGGGGGGGTGTGATATCAGTTTACAAGCTATATATCATATGCCTGATGGTCATAAGATCACAGAGGGCGTATGATTGTCCTATGTTCGCACAACAAGAGCACACCGCATACTTGATATTCTTCCAAACAGAATTGAAACTGAAATATAGAAATCGTAAATCGGGAAAGTTGAATCCGTTACTCCTCTGATGATTCTGAGATCATAATTCCAAGATGGCAAAACAATGACGTTACGACTGCAGCGGTTTTTTTGACCAAATGGTCTCAATGTGCGTTTAATCTGCAAAAGTGAAATGCATCGTTTCAAATAACCGAGCAGCAACCCCGTTCTCGGACGGTACATTACACAGAAATGTTAAAGTATGTGCCGTTTATGAGGTGGATTTTTCCGGATGGTTTACTAAGCATGGGTACCATTTAGTCCGAAAAGCCCTTAAAGATGGACATGAATTTACGTAACCTTAAATAACACTGAGTATGGGCCTAAATATTGCTATTAAAGTGTGGTTTTGGTTTGAAAATCTTTATAAAAGGTGCATCAGAGGTTGAAATTGAACAGTCTCTCTACTCCTTCGCACTTGGTATGCAGTGCTATGGTATGCACATTGTGCCTAAACAAATGAGGCATTTGATTTCTGTGTACTGAATCAGGCGCAGACTGTTTCTGGTTCACTTTGCATTCATCCTTAAATTGACCATTCAGTTTAACTGAAGTAAAGTTGCTGTTCTTGTATTTAAATTAAACAGTATATCGGTGGTATATGTGAAATAATGGGGATGTTCTTTTAACTGGACTCCACGACCTCACGACCCCAGACCATACGACCCTACGACCTCACGACCATACGACCCTATTTTTATTTATAATTTTTATTTTCATAAATACTAAATTCTAAGTTGATTTTCATTAACAATTATCAAGATGACTTTGATTTTGATTTATAAAACCATTCGGAATCATTTGAAAGGTGAACTTGACTTATATCAGTAGCTATCATGACATCCATGCGGTTTGTGCAAATGTAAACAGCAGTTTGCATTATTTCTTATTCGCGAGTCTTGGATTACTTTAATGGCATATTGGTGCCTGAAGTTATTTCTAACATTAAAAATGTCAGCATGGCGTGTCACCAATGGAATGATAGGTAAACTTGAGCAACACAACGAAGCATTTTCGCATTGGCCACCTAAAACTCAAAAGCAATTTTATTTGTGACTACGAATGGCTTATGGTCTTGAAGGTTAAAAGTGATGTTGCGTTTAAAGGTACGTATAGTTTATGCATTTGATATCCCTCGACCAGCCTCGACCAATTCAAAATGTAGCTAAAATCGGGACTGTAAACATAGAAGCTATTTTATAAGAACACCTGGCTGGCTTTGATTTCAGCCTGCTTGTTTCTTGTTTTTCAAGTGATTTTTCAAGTACTTGTCACCCCCCTTCCCTTCTCGAAAACATGTTTAAAATGCGTCTCCGGGCAAGGGCTTAACGCTGGTGAATTATGCTTGTGCGCATCTCAAATAGTTTGTGAGGTAGCAAAAAATATTGACCCAAATTTCAGCCTGGTGTTTCTTAAAGTTTTAAAAACGTGCACAAATTATTTATATGAGCGGTTTTTGTAGCTATGTATTAGGTCCAGTTTTAACATGGGACCTGAAATTAAAAATTTTTCAGTTTTTTCTTGCTCTTAACTTCTGGTTCGGCAGTCAGCATTCGCAAATTAGATAGACCGCTTAAAATAAATATTATTTTTCTACGGACAAAAATATAATTTTCCACCCATCTCGAACAAAAATAGAATTTAGCATTGCAGGTACCGATGTAATGTAATATAGCATTGGAGAATGAAACAGGATTGATGAATAGCAATGTTTACATATCAAACCGCTTTTTTGACCTCTGGGCAAACAGTCGAGGATAACACGATACTGAAATAAGTCAAGTTCACCCATCAAATGATTCCGAATTATTTTATAAATCAAAATCAAAATCATCTTGATACTTTTTAATGAAAATCAACCTAGAATTCACTATTTATGAAAATGAAAATTATTAATAAAAACAGGGTCGTATGGTCGTGAAGTCGTAGGGTCGTATGGTCTGGGGTCGTGAGGTCGTGGAGTCCAGTTAAAAGAACATCCCGAAATAATGAATAACTTTGTGGTTTATGTTATTCAAAACTGTACATAAACTACATGGTAGATTCACGTATAAAGCCGATTTGAGGCAACACTATCATATCTGCGGTTCTCAAAGTAATAAGCAAAAATAAGCATTTTAGGACACTAATCGTGTTCAGATGATATTGCTTGACAGGAAAAAAGAGAAATTCACTTGCATAACGTTGATATTTGCAGTAAATAAAAATAAACTGAGATGTACGAAAATTTTGCCATTATCATTCTTTTAACTGCTGTCCTTAACAAATATTATTCGATAATTTCAGACACATTATTGATAATTTTATGAAATTCACGTTAATGATGCTTAATGGCAGTGTGGTTCTGGTGATTTGATTTGGTATTTCAAATAAACGTTACCCCTCCCTGGTTTCAAGGAACTAGCGTTTTAGTCCTCCGCATTTTAGCCTCGATTTTAACTAGAACTGGAAGAAGCTGATAGGGTGTGAGTTGCTTCGTTCGCTGGATTCTGGTTTTTTTGAGGATTTGGCTTTGTGGACGTTTTTATGTTCGAAGAATTTCGAACATATTGGTGTGGGGTGGATGTCACTCACTAACTTACTAACTAACCAACGCTTGAACAATGAAAAACGTGTAACAATAGAAATCGACTCAAGAATGCCATTAGTGCCATTGTCTCGGCCATTGATGCGCAATTTGCGGTTAGTTCTTCACAATCGCGGCCTGCAAGCCTCTTTGTCAATCTTAGGTCATATGACAATTGTTCTACTGATTCGTATTAGTTCACTATGAGTCATTGTTGTTTACTTTATAAACGATGGCAAATTGCCACATTGATCTAGTTAATGACATTTCAAACATTCTCATCATCAATTATAGAGTCTGGGCAAGAGCGGCAATTTCTTAATACTTTTCAAAGCAAATCGTCATCATTCTCATCATCATCATCATAATAATCATCATCATCATCATCATGATTACCATCATTGACGATGTGGCTGTGGCAAGATCTAAAGGAATGGCATCATCACCACACCGACCGCTACAACCATCACCACGACCACCCCTATCACCACCACCACCACAACCACCCCTACAACCATCACCACGACCACCCTTATCACCACGACCGCCCCCCACCACCACCAACATAGCCACCCCTAAGACCATCACCACGATCACTCCTATCACAACCACCACAACCACCCCTACCTTCAGCACCACAACCACCTCTACCACCACCACACCCACCCTACCACCACAATCACCCCCTACCAACCAGCATCATGGTCATCGTGGTCATCAACATCATCATCATAACCACCAACATTATCATAATAGGCATTATCGTCATCCTTGTGCATACCGATAAATATCTTTCATCATTTGACCGAAATAGCTATATTCAACCAGAGTGGTTCTTCGAACATGCCCATAGGGCCCCAATGTTTGTTATATTTATCGTGTCAGGTTATTTTAGTGTAGAATTGATAACTATATTTGAAGTTTTTTATATCTAAACTGTGAACACAAACGAAGTTGTTTATATTGTCCTCATTCTACGGATCCCAGGCCACGACTTAACGTTTAAGCGAGTATTGTTCAACTTCACGAGTGCAAAGCCGGATCTCCACTTGTCCTTTTGGCTACCAGAACGGGAACAGGAACGGGAAAATAATCACGTGAGCATGTGCACTTTGCTCATCGCAATTTTGGGAACATTTAAACGAACAGGAAAACGGAGAACCAATCAAAATGTGATTTCCTCAAACGCATCAAGAGCGGCAAATTTAAATTTTGGTTGACGTGACGGTGCAATAGGCGAATTTCTAATTATCCGATTGTTTTTTTCCCGTGAATTTTTCCCGAAGAAATTAACTGAAAATCAATTTTTCCCAGTTCCTGTTCCCATTTCCGGTGCCCGTTCCCATTCCTATTTCCGTTCCTACCGAAAATACACCCGTCCCTTGTTCCTTTTATGTCTATTTCCAAGATACTGCTGACAGTTTGGGATCCGAAACCTACAATAGACGATTCCACAAAGATGGTGTCGGGGGCATTGAATTAACAGTGATTCCACCCTAACCAACCAAGTTGTCTCTCGCATGGAAATGGTAGTGGTACGAAGTATGGGGGTTGAGCACGGTCGTGGTCGCGGAATAGAAAGCTCAACAGTAGCTAATAAAAAGCAATGTCAATGCATGCTGACCAGGTCGAGGACCAAGTAAAAGATATTAAAAGCCTCAAAGAAGTGTTTGAAGCGCGGTAAACATTTAGCTCAAATAGAAAGGATAATTGGCCCACTTCTTAACATGCAGAAATTTTAATTCGTGCAAATCTGGTTCAGTTAGCTTGTAGACGAGTCTGAAAATGACCATTACTAAAAAATTAAGAACTGTAAAACTTTTAATCAGCATGATTGCAAAAGCATTAGACTGGCTTCAGACAGCCACAAATTAGAGGAAGTTGAGTTACGGCAGAAAATGACAGTTGAAAGAAATAGGCCGACTCGACATCTAAGAGCATTATTTAGTTGATTTAAAAATAATTGATCCAAAATGATCTCTTGATATGAGTGCTATATCGTAAAGTTGAAGCGTGCAATCGTTCATGGATTCAGAAATGAAATGGCTATCTGTAAAAGGGGGAACGGGGAATCGGGGAACGGGGAATCGGGGAACGGGGAGTCGGGGAATATGACGTCATATTCCCCCTTTTCCCAATCTGTAAAAGGGGGAATGACAACAAATCGTCTTTGCATTCCCCGATTCCCCGGGGAATCTGTAAAAGGGGGAATCTGTAAAAGGGGGAATCTTGCAGATTGTAGATTTTAAGGTGGAGATTGCCATTGATGTTAGCATGTTAACACCCTTTCCATCTTTGTGGTCCCCAAGAGCAAAAATTGGGTGAAAAATGAAAGTTGTGCGATGTTACTGAAAATTGGCAGAAAGGGGTGATTTCGAGTGGTTATTTCGAATCTGCAATTTATTTTTCAAAATTTCTAAGTTTTGGGGTCGAATGGGGGCAAATTAGGTGAATGTGGGCATCGAAATGAAAGTGATACGATTTTTTTTGAAAATTTACAGGAAGGGGTAATTTCCGGTGCTGATTTCGAATCTAGAAATTATTTTTTAAAATTTCTAAGTTTTGGTGGTCAATTGGGGGCAAATAAGGCAAATAAGGTGAATCGGGGCAGAAAAGTGAAAGCTGTGAGATTTCGCTGATAATTGACAGAAAGGGGTAATTTGGAATGCTAATTTCGAATGTGAAGTCTATTTTTCGAAAGTTTTTAAGCTTGATGGTCGAACATGGAGAAAATGGCGGAAAATCAGGTAAATGCGGGACAGAAAAATGATAGTTATGCAATTCGCTGAAAACTGGCAGAAAGGGACAGGGAGCTGCTTGCTTTTGGCTCCAATATCTTGGATTATTCTCTTTTTAATAATGCTCATAAATTTTAGAATTGTTAGTGATTGGTTATTAATATCTTAAGTACAAATTTCAACAAAAACTAAAGAACGTTAACAAGCATGTTTAAATACAGTTTTTCTATCAAAATGATTATGTAAACAAACTATTTTCTTCATATGATCATCTCAAAGTAAATGGATAAACAACATGTATATCCACTGTATTTCCTTCAAGCAGTTCTTGGGAAAATCGAGCCACTTTTACTGCAGAAACTTCCGGGTACTAAGACTAGTTTTACTTAGTTTTATATACTAATTCAGTTTGATGTTAAGGTGATACAACGTGTAAAAATGTGGAAAACACCGTTTGTTCCAAACTGTTATTTTTATACTATTAAGGTAAGCGGTAAAAACGTTAATAAGTTGTAGAAATAGGATCGGGTATTCGTATGTTATAAAATTTTAACAAAACTAAAGATCGTTAATAAACATAGTCAAATAGAGTTTTTGTATAAAATGATGTAAATATCAAAAATAATTTCTTGAAATGATCAGACGCCAGATGTCAATGCCCATCCAAATTCAGCTGCTAGCCTTTCAAAGTGTGGTTGCTGAAAGTAAGGCATGAACTCCGGAGGAACATGTAACAATGCAGGGTTAAAGAAGGTATACTTAGCTTGAATACACCTGATTCTCAGATGAAAGTGTATATTCTGCGGTTCAGCTGAGAAGACAAGGTCACCCGTGTTCCTGTCTCTGTACTGGCGAATGTCACGATAGACAACTATTAGATCATCAGGGACCTTGACAGGAGGATTTACTATGTCTCCTCTGCAGCCATAACATTTTGACACACGTGAGCCTGCAACCCATTTCAAAGAAAATTGGCTGAGTTGCAATCCATTCTGCCTTTGCTGTAATTCATAGGCAAAGTTGCTGTTATTATGCATTTGCAGTCGAGGAATGGTCATACCAGGAACGGCCATACCAGGATCTGGCACACGCATTGGTGTGTTGTTGAAGTTCGCTCCGGTAGCCGTTGTTGTCCATGGCGAAAATCTGCTGCAAGGCTGAGTTGTGTGGGCATCTGTTGTTGGGACGTTACGGGCAGTGGCAGATTCACCAGTTGTCACTTGCGTCACTAGAGCAGATATTGGAACATTAATCAATTGAGGTTGGATGGCTTTGTCATTAGCATTTTGAGCTGAAATATCATTCCCAAATATATCCACCATCTCTTCAACGGATTTTCTCTTTCTGTTGGATCTCTTACGTGTATTAGGTTTTTTGCCTGCATTTTTTGGTCCACCAACCACAGCCAAATCGAGCAAATCTGTTCCTTTTTTCGATCTTTTAAACCAATCTATATAGCTCTTAAGTTTGCCGTTTGCTTCCGCCACTGCTAAAGTATGCTCGCATACCTACGAAGAAATGTATGAATTAAGCTTTTTTATACAATGCCTTCTTATCACGAGTGGCGGCCTTTGGCTAAATTTTGAGTAGGGGTCGACTGCAACCATATTCAAAGTGGCACCGTTGATTAGACTTATTTGTACGAGAAAGGTACTCTTGGCTAGATCAATTTTTACAAAACTGATACCCTTGGCTAGATTTGTTTCCAAGCCTTTCGAATCAGCATATATCTCAAAAGCGTTGGATTTAAGTTGGAAATTGTAAAGGTCCATTTGGTTCTATTACTAGTTATCAACAAAAAAGAGGTAGGATGAAATTCCCCACTTCCAAAGGGTGAGATTTCTCGCCATAAGATACATGAAAAATGATTTACTGTACCTTTGTACTATGATGAATGCACGTTTTATCGCAAGAAAAAGAACCTCCTCTGCCAGGTGTTACACAGTAAACCTTGTTGTTGTTGCCTGCAACAATATAGGCACCATTCGATGCTCCGGGTTGCGGAATCACAAGCCCCGGCGTCTTTAGAAGGTCTGATGCCTTTTCAAACATAGTCTGAAGAATGGCGATTGGGATCACTGTAATACCACTCTCCAGTGCATTAACTGATAGCTTTTTATCTTCCGCATCTTCTTTTTCACGGCTTATGTCTTCATCACAATCTGCAGGTATTTGGTATTTGGCACAGTCTAGTCCAGTTTTTCGAAACTTCATTATTTGGGCCATTCTTTGGTTGTTTGTCATCTTTGCCCATCTTCTGTCATGGACTTCCAAGTGAGAAAACTCTTTGCGAACCATGTAAGGTCCTTTTCCAAAAACAGCCCTGTCTTCATTTCGAAACTGCATGCGAATGATTTCATGGATGCTCTCGATAAATTCATGGGGCTTTTGTCTGTCATAACTTAGCGCATTCTTTATCAAGAAGTTTGCTGATTCTGTATCGTTGGTAGTGAATTCTTCAGGTGGATTACCTAGTCCAGCTTCGATTCTTACTGGTTTTAAAAGGAATTCTTTCATGTCATTCGCCTGGAAGAAAACGTTTATTAACTTGAATCCCGGTATTACCAACTCCGAACATTACCAGAGCAATGCTATAAGGGAATTTCCTTATGTCAGCGGGTTCATTGTGTTGGGATTAATCCATAGACGCATTTAATAGACTTCTACTCCTCTAGCAAAAGCGGAAAGGGTTTGTTGGCTATTTAAACCGGCTAAAAAAACAAACACCCTCAAAATGTCTCAGTGGAATTGATAACAGTATGTTTATTAGTTTTGTTGGACATATGTGATTCTCGTTTTGCTTCTCTGTTTCATTATGATCATTGATGGAATAGTAAACAGCAGCTGAGAAGGGAATGATTCAAGATACTACACTTTTATTTAAAATTTTGTGTTCCGATATGAGCATGATATGAGCATGATCCTAGATCCTAGACCCTTAAGACAATCGAGATATTAAAAGGCTTTCTTGGCCTTCGTAGCTTACCTTTTCCTTAGTGATCCACTCATGGAAACACAGTTTACTCCTTTCTGAAGTGGAAGCCTTTGTTTCTTTTTCATCCCAGATGTCTTTGAGAGATTGGAGTTTATGGTCGAATTCAATGACATTTTCAGAATCCACCAGACCGAAGTATTTTGTGTGGTCTTCTTGTCGGCCAAAAATGTCCGCCATGACATCTCTTTTGAAGGTAGCATTAAGACCTCTTCTCGTCATTTCTCGCTCAATGTTACTTTTAAAGTGAATAAAGCAACGAAGAAAAGTTGCCAGCGGAAAATTTCGTTTAAAGCCATCAAATATGGCCTTTTCTCCATCCGTTCCACAAGCCAGAAGTGTCTCTAAAGAAGGGTTTTCCAAAACGAGACGATGTGCAAATCGGGAGTAGACCTTCCAATCCCTACTTTGGTGCATCAGTAGAGGGCCAATGAATACTGGTGACTTTCCGGTATCACGCTTCGTCAGTCGAAGATTTCTATACGTTGTAACTGTAAGGCTGATATTTTCCTGAAATACATTAAATGTAGGATCTATTCCATAGATGCAGAACTCTCTAGGATCGGTGCAAAAATGTTCCAGCTCTTCCAGCTGGCGATCGCTTGCCAGTACGACAAACAGCTCAGGGTGCACACTGCATTCCCTTATGAAACAGTCTGCTTTGTCCAACATTTTTTCTCTTTTTGCTTTTTCTAGCAACGACCAAAACTCATCTCTCTTTGCTCTTTCACCTGTACTTGGACTGATGTCATGGGAAGATTGTTTGGCGGCTCTGCGAGCGTTATATAGATCAGTACGACCTCTAGGTAACTGCCCAAGACTTCGAGCGCTGGCGACATCTCCAGCAGCAGTGTAAACAGCATCTAAAGCGGCACCTGGCTTCTTTGTCTTATCTTTCTTGGAGCCCTTCAACTGCTCTATAACACTAGGAAATGTACGGGTATACTGTTTTCTCCTTCTACTGTTGCCATGTGGATTTATAAATGATATTTCGTGTTCTGTCCCCTTAAAATTGTATTGAATCAATATATAGCTCCCAACTTGGCCATTTGCATCTAAAATAGAGAGAAAATTCTTGAGTAAAGCAGTAAACTGTAGCTGAATGAACCCTTTGGCAATCAGGCATTGTACAGTTTACTCTACACACTCCACTTAAGAATGAGACATGGTTTTTAGAGTTAGCATGGTTTTCTGCTTAAGGGTGCATGGACTAAAAACCAGAAATCAAAACTCTTGCTATTTTAAAACTCAAGAAAGTTACCCATTGCGCCTGCAATAGTTTGGAAGCAAAGCAAGGGAGCACAGCAAAGAAAAGTTATGACACAATGTAGACAGGATATTAATAGAGTTTAGTGCAGAGTTGACCCATCTATTATACCGTGTACCCAGCGCACCGCACCTTTATTCGGATAGAAGCGCACGTGAATTTAATTTTGGGGTTCTCAAGGGGATTTTTAGAGTAATTAGGTGCAAAGTAGGGGTACTTAGGTCCTAAATTTAATATTCACACAGTTTAATTTAGAAGTTACAAACCTGTTATTGTTGAAATTGTTTTTCGTACACTGTCATCAGATTTGTTTATGTAGTACACCCTTTTTAGTTCAAATACACTTTTGCCAGCACAGTATTCACTTTTATTCACAGAGTGAACATTTGCTACCCCACTGCCTTTGGTTTCAGCATGAAAGTAGCGCTTTGGTGATCCATTATGCTTCCACGATCCCATGTCATCGCATTTCAAGTCTTCCCAGTGAACAAAGCTTTCGCGGTTGGCAAGAAAGGACACGTTGTTTGCAACATTGACCGGTGGTGAAACACAGAGATAATCTCTGTCGTATTTTCCAAGCAGAATCTTTACAATTTCTACGCATTCGTAGGGCATCTTGTTCCATGAAAATACGGGAGTGAATGAGTCTCCTCTGTATGGAGTTCCATCAGGTATAACTTTTGAATGATTTTCAAATGCACCTGTGCTCCTAAAATTAGAATGTTTCAATTTTTAGAACGAAATCCAAATTAACGGTACAGAAATATTTTGTCACATAATACATGACATACCT
Organism: Chrysaora quinquecirrha; assembly: GCA_014526335.1. Taxonomy (NCBI): domain Eukaryota; kingdom Metazoa; phylum Cnidaria; class Scyphozoa; order Semaeostomeae; family Pelagiidae; genus Chrysaora; species Chrysaora quinquecirrha. The sequence continues at coordinate 83,249 of JACTAT010000197.1, read as the reverse complement.
ACATTTCTTGGTCTCATGTTTCATCACAATGATAGCAAAAAAAATAGACAGTAAAGTGGACCTAATAGCTGGGCGTTTTTGCCCCCCCCCCCACACCTAGTCATCTCTGCTCCTGCTAGCCTGATTGAGATTAAACTTGGTAGACTTGTACAAATACCCAATAAATTAAAGCTATTGTTTGCTAATCATTCACGAGGCACGTTGCCTAGCAACTGTTGAAAGTGTCAAATTGTGGCCATTTCACCCTGGCTGCCGAAAATCAAGCTTAAAGGCCGACGGTTGACCAGCTTAGGTCAGCCTGGATGCGGAGGAACAAATTGTTTGCTTACTCGGCAATTTGAAAAAGCTGAATTGATGGCTGTATTTACAGCAAAAATCTTCAGAGGTATTATTTTACAGTAGGTCCTGCATGATTCCATAAAAAATTGTTATGCACCTCATTAAAAAATTTGATCACGTGATGAGTAGTAAATATTATGACCGTAGCAAAAACAATCACATTATATATCAAATGATGGCTTTTGCCAAGAAAAGTCCAACCATGCTTGTTTTAGTCATGTCAGAATAATATTGACAGATATATAGCTAATTAAATGATAATTTGCTACACCTACTTCCAAACACGGGTATTTTTTGGTCACGTAACCAAGTCCGTAATATCAATACCTATACCACAAAGTTCCATAATAAATTTTAGGAAACGTCATGACCCTACCACCCCTATTGATGAATTGTTCTAAACGATATATGAGGAAATGTAGGAGGGGGCAAACATGACCCTCGCTAAACCCAAGCCCCGCATGTAAATAGCACATATTGCACGCTTATCATTTTGAACCATTATCTATGTTGGTGAATGTAAATAGTTTTAGATCTTTACCTTTTCATGCTTTCACAACTGGAGGGGAAGGTTTCATGTGTATCTAGGCAAATAATGCTATCGTTGCTACTGCTGGAATCGATCCCTTTCACTGAGTATACTGTCGACATAACACTTGGATTGAACTGTATATCATCTTCATCATCATCGTCTATCACTTCTGTTGGTGAAACTTGCTGCAGAAAAGAAATCACACCAATAACATACACTTTTTTTATAAGAAACCTAGCTTTGGTCCTAGTACTAAAAGTTTCTTAATTTTTCACCAGTTTCTAGTACTAAAAATTTCTTAAAAGTTTCTAATTTTTGGATGATTTAGATTATTTTTAGACTTTTTTATATTTTCCACCTAAGAATGTCATCTTATTTTTTCGGAGTTTCTTAAAAATATTGATTTAGTTCTAAAAGTTTCTAAAATTTTTAGAGCTCTAGTACTAGGCATCTTGCAAACCGGTTTCTTATAAAAAACGTGTACAACGCATCTTCAAAATAATGATTTTTTTTCATGAAAAATAATATTTTTTGATCCACAGCTTTATAAACTATAAAAGTTGTGTAGTCATTTCTTACCTGGGGGCTATTATCAGCAGCTTCAGCTTCTAAATTTCTCACTACAACGAATGGCTCAACCGTACGCTTCAAGGTTGTTCTTCTCCCTTTCAAGAGTGCTAGCGACTGACCTGTGTTAGACTTTATTCCGTACTGTTCAATTCTACGCCACAACCAACGACATAAGAAAAAGCACGCCCATTGATTGCTTGCATCATAGACCCGAATATGACCATTAAAATTACCCTCAAGTTCAGCTGGGGTAGCATGGGTATCGATTAAAAATAGCTTTTTCCCGAGTTTCCCTATGGTCACTGTGTATGGCTCGCACGTATAGATGGAAAGGAAAGTTTTTTCATGCGTTACAACGTCCTGTAGCTTCGTCCAAAGCATCTCACGGCTGTTTTCAGTGAAAACTCCCTCTGGAGAGATAATTTCTTCCGTCAGTTCAATTTCCATATCCAAGTGTCCGTTATCTCGCATGATTTTATTTGCTTCAATCAACATGTACTGCCTGCTAACGTCACGAATTCGATTTAGTATGCTAGGATATTCTGATATGACTTTAATTGCTAAGTCAGCTATAAATGTTCTTACGTTTTCTCCATCTTCCCCGATCGCAACACCCGTGTCTTTATCTTCAATCAATAGAATGTTGTCGCAAATTTTCATTGCAAGAAATGTACAAGAATTTGTTCCATCATTTGAAACTACCGATTGCGTATTCAAAGAAGGGCTAGGGGTTCCATCGCTGATTCGCTGTGCCATTTCTAAATGCACCTGCTCAATTGCACTTCCCTGACTCAAAGGTAGATTAACAATCTCACATTCTGGCCTTAGCTGCATACATGAAAGCATCCCTTTTACTTCTTGTATTGATTTCACCCGTCGCTGTTGATCGAAAGCTGTCAGCTTCTTGTGCAGAGTCCAGACATCTAAAGAGCAAGTTGCTTGCATCTTGTTATATTTGCCTGTTGTTGATGGTCGTTTTCTATTCTTAACAAGACTTTCCAAAACGTCACGAGGCTCCTTTAATGGATAGGAGGCTAATTCATTATCTACTTCTTCGGCATATGGATAAGCGACATCTGGATTGCAGATGGTAAAAAAAACCATACCCAACGCCCAAATGTCGGCAGCTTTAAGATCTTCAATGGTTGCCTGGAAAGGCCTAATATTTCGTATGAGAATTTCTGGGGCCATGAATGCTGGACTACCTCGGTCCATCGATGAAACTTTCGACGCAAGAAGAGTTTGAGTTTGAATAGCTCGGGATCGACTTTCGCCGAAATCTGTAAGCTTGCATATTATAGGTGCGCTAGATGCTTGCCATTTGTTTAAAAAGTCATCATCATTCTCAGATACCAGATGAGAGTTACTAATCAAAATGTTCGCAGGCTTCAAATCTCTATGCACTACATCCTTGCTATGCAAGAAAGAGATCCCATTGATAATGTCATTCATTATAATAGGAGGCAAATGGCTAAACCCTTCAAAGTCATAATTTTCGTTGGCATGACTTAAAAACTGTGACAGTGAACTCACTGTTGTCTCGTCTCCGAACGGATGGAAATCAAATTTGACATATTCCTGAATTATGGCGTAAGGACTTCTGCATATGCCGTAGAACTCAACTATATTCGAGTGCCCCTTTAAGCTTTCAAGCAGTAGAACTTCTTTGCTGAATTCTTTCTCGTGAGAAACAGCATCGTGCGGCCTTTTCAAAATAACATTTTCTTTTCTTCCTTTAATATCTGCACAAGAAACTAATCCAAATGCCCCTGAACCAATCTGATTTATTATTTTGACATCATGCCAGTCATAGAGCTTGATATTTTCAAGACGGCTTTTTACGTTGGCTTTCGGTTTCGGAAAACTGGCAAATTTTGCAAACGCCATTGCAGATATGATATGTACGCTGACTTTGTTTTTGCATCCCGTAAAAAACTCAGCTTGATTTAGTTTAAAGGAAAAGATACATGGGAGGTTCATAAACGCCGTGCTGTCTCGGAGGGCGGGATTTGGCACGCATTATCAAATGC